>CM076409.1:7371728-7379228 GCA_038363315.1 Mugilogobius chulae
GTTTCGAACTAAAAAAGAGAAAAAGGCAGAAATCATGAAGCAGAGTCACACGAGGCAGAGAGAGAAGTGTCCTGCCGTCTTTTTCTTTTTTTTTTTTATAATCTGCTTTTTCAGACAGTTTCTACTTCAGCTGTCAAAGGCTGAGCAGGAGTTGCCAGATTCAGAGCAAAACAGTGACCAAGCCTTTAAACCAGTGTTTTTCAACCACAACACACTAGTGCCTTGAGATTCTGACAGCTGTGGCTTGAAAATGTGTCAGTTTTCAACATTTAATGTAAGAAATAAACTTAGATTTAATTAAAGGTGTGGTAGCTGATTTTTACACTGCAAACATGACAACTTTCCCTCATAAATCCTTCCACTCATTGTTTAATATTGACATGTTTTCATTTTTGGTTGCATTTATGGTTAATAAACTTCTTTTTACAAACAAGTGAAACTGGAAGGGACCACATCAGCTCAGCCAATCAGAGCGCAGATTCAGCTCCGATTAGAACTAAAATACTTTATTATTCAGTTCAGACAGGACTCAGATGTCTTCATGTTGTATTTACTATATACTTTTAGAGGAAAGCACAAAGTTACTAATTTACAAACAAAAAGTTAATAACTCCAACTTTAAAATTGATTTAGCAATTGGTAGTGTTGGAAACTTTTTAGAGCAAGAATCAAAGCCCAAAACTATTCACCATTGTACAGATTTAAAAATAAAATGCTTCAGTTAGCTTTTTCAATAAAATGTTCCTACAGATATGTCTGAGACATGAAACATATTTAACATGTATTTGTTTAAAGGTTGTTTTATTTCTGAACGATAAGGGGAAAAAGCTATTTATTGTGAGCTAAACTGCCTCTCCATAGATCTGACCTGTACCACTGGGCTTTGTAGTGTCACATGTTTCTCTCTATTCAGATCATGTTTTTGTCTTGTTTGTTTGTTTGTTTTTGTTTTTGTTTTTTGGACACCGGTTTCAATCACAGCAATACAAAAAGCAAGCGACAGTTCCACCAGAAATGTAATTTAAAGTTCGGCTAAACACGCTTTCAGAGACTAACTCCGCCCACAACTGCACCTCAGACAGACTCGCAAAAGTGGGAGATGCAGGAGGCCTTTGAAGAGACGCCAAGGTGGGTGTGAACAGACTTTGATTGACAGCACCAAATATGAACAGCGGTCCTGATCCTGACGTGAGATTTGCAGCGGAGGGATCTGTACAGCAACAGCACCAAGTTTTTGCTACTTGGACGTCAAGTTTTGTTTTATATTTACTTTGCAAATCATACGTATGAAACCTTTGCTTTTAGGCCGCTACATGAGCACATGAGCCTGTTGTGAGTATTTTCTAAAAATGAAATCGAAAATGAAAAACACAGGCATGAGTTTTGAACCAGCGCATCGTTGAACTAGTTGGTGACACATCGCGCCACTCACTCAACAAACTGAGCCAATTCACAGCTGATGTCAGTACACAGCGAGTGATCTGTTTCCAACTCTCCACAGCGATGTCAGAGGGAGGAGTTTAGATAAACATCTGGCGGTTCGTCTGCCTCGTCAACTCACTGTGACGTCGGAGGGAACTGAAAATGCACTGACAGAGTTTGTCCATCGGCAGTACAGCCGCGGTTTTATACACATAACTCCAAAATAAACGAGTTTGCACAAAAATGTCCAAAAAAGGCCTGGAAACAGTAGATCATTCAATTTTGACCCATATACACAGTCTGACAGTGAAAAAAAGTGGATTCTGAGTTTAGTTTCTCTTTAAAGTGTCAGTTTTTCACAATAAAAAAACAATTATTTTGTCATCCAAAACAGCTTAAAGGTAAACTGAGGCCACAGAGTCTAGAGCTGACATGACCTGAGCCAGTTTGTGATGACTTTGACCTGAAACCTGCTCATTTGCTTAGTTTGCATTAAAAATGCCAAAAATGACTTCAAACAGTAGACAATGCTATTTACACACTATACATAGTTAAACAGCCCAAAAAGTTATTTTAGGGTTTAGCTTCTCTTTAATTTAACTGTATTTTAATAGGTTCTGCGGGAAGAAAAGTAAGCACAAGTGTGTAGGTTCAGAAACACTGCTTAAAAATGTATCCCAAAACAAGTGACCAGCACTTTAGGAAAAAGATACAAAAACCATCACTTCATTAAAACAAGGTGTCAGACTCACTTTGACAAAGGGCCATGTTGGCATCGGGCTTGTCCTCGAAGGGCCAGTTGTCACTGAACCTACTAATCTAACAGACCATAAATAATGACTGTATTTACTGAAGGGACAATTACTGCACAGACATCTGCATTAGTCTGAAAAATGACAATCTGCTTCATTAGGTTATACACCCATTACTCCTGCACCATCATCAAATTAAAGTAAACCTTAATCCTTGAAGTGGAGGGCCGCATCTGGCCCCCGGGCCTTGACTTTGACATGTGCATTAAAACATTGTGTCATGTTAATGATTTGTGTGTTATTATTTTAACAATAATAACACATTTTAGACATGAAAATGTGTTAAAAATAAATGTTGCAGTCATAAAAGCTTTGCTCCTTTTCAAGCCATGCATTTGTAATGTATTTGTGTGTTATTGTTTATACTGTACTTTGTATCATATTGTCTGGTGTGCAGGTTTGAAATAAATATTCATTCATTCATAAATTGACTATTTTATAACTTCAAAATACAACCTTCATAATTCATAATAGACTTTCACAGAAGAGGCCCAAAGTCGCTATAAAGAAGCAGACTTGGCAACTCTGAGTCTGACCAATAAGAGAAATGCAATCATGATCTGATTATTATCACGATATCGTCCAACCAGGATCAGGAGACACATAATGTTCATGTTCAAGGATCAATACTAAAATCTGATCCCAGAGTCAGATTCACTGATCACAACGTTGTACAGGCTCCGAACATTTAACACAAATACATAAAAGTTCTGGTTGTAATGTTGTAATGTGTGTTTGCAGTGGCGGCTGGTGACAACTTTGACTGGAGGGCTACATAACTGCAGCACTAACTCGCCAGACAAACACTTACAGTAAAGTTATCATCTTATTTATTCTACAAATGAAGAAATACAGCCAGTAATCAGCGTTAGCGAAAGACTTTTTTAATCCAAGCGGCTTAAAAGCATCAACACATAGACACGTGTGTGTCAGATGTGTCCACCACCACAACAACAACACAGGGCAAGTAACGTTATCTTTGTGCAGACATGAGCCAAACGACATATTTACCAAACTCACGCTGTTATTTGGACATTACAAATACGTGGATGCTACACAACTGCACTTATACACACTTATGAAACCGGCAAAATATATTAAAATAGCTGCACTCACATGAGAAGAGAAAGTTGTCTTCAGCATTCATCAAACTCACCTAACTCAGGTCTTTTCATGGCTCTGTAAACTCTTAACTCAGGTCTTTTCATGCCTCTGTAAACTCTTAACTCAGGTCTTTTCATGGCTCTGTAAACTCTTAACTCAGGTCTTTTCATGGCTCTGTAAACTCTTAACTCAGGTCTTTTCATGGCTCTGTAAACTCCAAACTCTCAGGTCTTTTCTTCTGCTGCCGTTAGTTTTTGCTTCCATCACAAAAACTCGCCAAAAAAGAAAATGTATTCCTAAAATCGGCTTGTCTGTTGTATTCTCCGCGTCCATGCTCTGGGAAGACGCTACACGGCACATGACGATTCTGAACCAATGAGAATCTTAGAACCGCCCACTGCTGCTTGTGATTGGTCAAACTAACTGCCAATCTCTTTTAAGAGCCAATGATGTGTTTTGGGCTAATTTGAATTAGCCCTGCTGCTGAACTTTACCGTGCGCAACAGAACAGGGGCGGGACAAGCACCTGTCAATCATCCTCCCATAGACTCCTGCAGTTTGTGCTGAGCTGCTGCGGGCTGTAGAAAATTAGCCCTGCTTTCGTTTTTTTAAGGATTTTTTCCAGCAAAACTGACATAATTCATTTCTGAAACTATAATAACTCATAGTAATACGTTTAAAGGTGATATTTTTATAAAAAAATATTTTAGTTATAACCACATTTTCTTTCCTGAAATGACAGGAGGGGCTTAGCCCACCTAGCCCATTGATACCAGCCGTCCCTGTGTGTTTGTTTTATTTAGTCTCTTCACTTTCACATCTGCTCAGTTTAACAGGTCAGACGATCAATCAATCCAAATCAATGAGCTCAGAGGCAGAATTCCCACGCTTCAGCCCACACACACACACTCAAACACACACACTTACACTCACATGCATAATAACGGAGCAGGCTCAAGGCTTTTGTTCAGGACAATTACACAATCACAGACGTTTATCAGCCTGGGCAGATTTAGAGCTGAAGTTTAGATCGAGTGTTTGTGTTTTCTGCAGCGAGTGTGTCGACAGAAGAGCTGGAGTCGACCAAACATTTTAGAGAACAAATGAATCACTCACAAACACAGGAACGTAGGACATACTGTATTTGCAGAACTTTATGAAGTGTTGAAGTATGATGTGTCGACTAAAATCCTGTCCCATCGACTAAAAGAGGACGTGTGCCAAAGCTCTGAAGCTGAAAACTTTTGATCTGACTAAGCATTTGATCCAAACTGTGCTCAAAACCACTAAAATAGTTTTGAAGTTCATGCAAAAAACTAAATAAAAAATTTACAGAAAATGTGTTGGCGCTCAAGATGAAATGCAGGTAAGATTAGATTTATGTTTTGATTCCAAAACTTCAGCAAATTCACAACTTTTTGTTGCTGTTCAACATAAAATAGAAAATTATAATGCTGACAAGTTAAAAAGGAGGTTGAATTAAGTACCTCTCATCATATGTGAGAATATTGGACTCTTTCATGATAAATCAATAGAACATGTGCAATTAGCTCTTATTCCAAGGTCACAAACATTTTTGCTGATTTCAAGTTAGAATAAATGTGTAGTTTTGTATATTTTATGCTTGTTATATTGGCAGTTTTATGTTAGATTTGTCAAATCTACTTTTTCCAGGCACATTGTCACTTGTTATCTTAAGATGATCATATTTCATATACATAAGTAAAGAAAGTAGTAGACTAATAAAATGTTGGTCGACTGCATCGACGGATTAATCCACTAAAGGACTTAAAGACTAAAGGACTGCTGTTTATAGTCAGAGTTACTATTTCAATGAAAACAACTAAGTCTGAAAAGCACTTCTGCTTATTCACATTTGGAGGAGTTACTTTAATCTGGTCGTGTTTTAATCAGGTGAATATTTACAGCCGAAACAGTGCACCATGAGTAAATAAAAGGTTTAACTAAACACATGTCCCGTCGACAAAGTAAAACCAGGGCAAAGCAACGGCTCTGAAGATAAAAGCATCTTTGAATCTGACCAAAAACAACATTATAGAGTTTCTTTTGCAAAAAATAACCATTTAGGAAGTTATGTTTTACACTAAAAGGTAAATTAGACAATAGTTCTGAACGTGGGTCACTTTATCAGACGTCGATGTGGCGTTACGGTAAAAAATTATGATCACTATTTTCCTGGAGACAGATCACGATTTTGATTTGATCACAATTCTCGTAGAAGTTTTGTCTTAAATACAATCATCTGCTTTTTCTGAAAGTTCCTGCTTCACTGTGATTGGTTAAATCCAGCTGTCACTCACTCAGGCAAAACAAAGACTGACCAAGTGTGGACAGATTTTCAGAGAAAAACGTGACGAAGTCCATCGTGTTATTTAAAAAATGATTCATTAGAACAGGGCTGTCAAACTCATTTTGACAAAGGGCCCCATTGGCATCAGGGTTGTCCTCCAAGGGCCGGTTGAAGCTAAAATTAACCTCACTGTTCTTTGACATACTACAAATAATAGTTGTATTTGATTGTTGTATATTTACTGAAATGACAACGCTTCAAAAGCTTCAGACAAATCATTTCATTAGGTTAAGACACCCAGATAACTCCTGCACTAATATTAGATTAAAGTAAACCTTATAAGACCTTGAGTTTGACACATGTGCATTAGAACAGTGTGTTAATACAATGGTGTCATTTCTAATACTAATAACAGTATTTGAAAATCTGCTCAAATCCATGTTTCATTCATAAAAATATGTATTTGTGTAAATCAAAAACTTTGCTCAAATTCACCTGGAACTTGACTTGAAGCTGCAGCACAAAAGACTCAACACATGAACTTCAAAAAAAAAACTCTGAGGCTCAGAAGTAGGCTGGAAATAATTGTCTTCAGAGACATGGGAAATCACAATTTGATGATTTCACCAGAAAAGCAGATTGTCACAACAGTAGCTGCACCATTCATTTTTATTATGATATTGTATCTATGTCACTTCATGTTAGTTTATCTGATCCATTTGCACTGACAGACTGCAGCAGTATTGTCCTGATTACTGTAGATATTGTAGCAATATTGAGTCTTGGGTCTGGACGATCTGGCAAAAAATGACTCATGATTTTCTTGAACCAGATCTCAGTTTTGATTTCGTGGTGTTTCATGTCGACTGTCTTTTCTCTTATTGCCTTTGAGCTGAAGACAATGATCTGCGTGTACAGTATAAACCACGACTACAGCTGACACAAATGTAGATCTGGATAATCTTTTACATTTCTCGATTACGATATTCCAACGATATTATTTCAAACCAAGCATCGAGCATGTCTTTAACGTATTATTGAAGTTTAATGATGAGAAAAACTGAACTGTGGTTGACTGGAGACATTCTTTGTGGATTTAAGACGTTTGCTACCAATCGATCAGTCACTTAAGGCTTCAAAATAAAGACTGCATCATCGGTTTGCAGATGGAATACATTCTGTTTGTGTTGTTTAGGCCCATAGCTGATATTCTGGGAGTCATGACTGAAAAAGGTTGAGAGATTTTCGTTACAGTTCAAGACAAATCCTTATAATCCAAATAAAATATTTAGTCGACTAATTTGGATCGACAAAAACTCTCCACACAGATTTATGAGCAACTACAGGATTACAGCACGAGCAAACAGACGCGAAGACGAGTGTTTTCTATTCAGTTCTCTGATCTACGTCATCAATCCTGAAGAAGATATCAGTAATGTTTAGTTGAGACTGATCTAGATCTGAGAGAGACGATTGTAAACATGTGGATGTTAATCTCGTAAACTTTAATTCTTATTATGTTTGGTTTAAAAAAAAAAAAAAGGTCCAGGCTGGTGATTGTTTTGTTTGAGAAGAGCTACAATGACAGCAGAATAAAAAATAAAACATTATGATGAGCAGAAACTGGTTGTTTCTTTGAAGGAAGAATCCTCCTGAATCTGAAGAAAATATTATGTTTACCGTACAAGATGAAAACAGATGTAGCGAGGTCAACATTGGAATTTGGACTAAGGCCGAGCAATTCATTAAAAAATCGAGAGATCGAGATCAATTCTAATAAATGGGAAATATTAAAAGTTTTGTTATAAGAGCCTTTTTTTCTTTTGATTTTGAAATGGTTAAACAAAATTT
>CM076409.1:7384228-7497614 GCA_038363315.1 Mugilogobius chulae
CTCTCTCCTCCCTCTCTCTCCTACTCTTTACATCTCTCTCCCCCTCCTCTCTCTCTCCCTCTCTCTCTCTTTCTCTCTCCCTCGCTCTCTCCTCCCTCTCTCTCCTACTCTTTCCCTCTCTCTCTTTCCCTCTCTCCCCCTTCTCTCTCACTCTCTCTCTTCCTCCACATGCTGTCTTTATCCTTTACCCTTCCTCTCCTCCCACACTTCTCATGTCTCTCACACAAACAGATTTGATCAGAACGCGCTCGTCCAACTGTCAGCTTCACTTATTTTTACTTAATTATATTTTATCAATCAAGGTACGTCCAGAACCAGGAAGTAGCATCACATTAGTCCTGAAATATCCCAGTTTTGTGACGTCATAGGCTGGTGACAAGCCCCGCCTCCTCGCACATACTACACTGCAATTATCAGGTGAGTTTAAAATCCATTTATAGATTTATTTATTATAGAAAGTATATTTATTTATTAATGATGACCTCAGGCTAAGCTAACACTCCTCCTTTTCCATAATAATGAGCTTTGGGGCCGGTCCAGCTGGCTCCTGCAGTGTGGAATTCTGGGATTTGTCCAGATTCCGTGACAATATCGAGACATGGAGCTGAGTTTGTTTAATAGAGCAGCGTTTTCAGGTATCAACATGTCCAATAAGAGAATACATAAAACATCTCTATTTTCTATTATTTATGAATATTAAACACAGTTATTATGTTAGAAGTGACAATAGTTTCTGTAGTGAGAGTCATGTTAATGTCACAGTCTCACTTTTACCCGACGTGTGTTTTGGTGAAAATGCAGTGATGACTTGTTAATCTCATGTTTAATATTTGTGGTGCTGTTTCAGTTTTCTAGGATCCAGAGCCCAGAGCTTAAAGCTTTAAAAGAGTGAGTCTGGTCACCATTAAACAAAAGAGCTTGTTGGTCGTTCACCTCACATACAGAGCTTCACTCATTGGTTCTGCAGAAACCTCTGAGTTTCTCAGTCCATTGCTCATAAGCAGCCCTTTTTGTTTTCATACATGGAGACAATGCATGTCCCTGATTGGCTCATTGATCTGTCAACCACAAACACTGACATTCCAAAGAGGAACATACAGTTGCCTGAGCAGCCAGTCTCTACACACTTTGACAGACACTGTACAAAGACGTGAGGGTCTGGGATCAGAGCGCCCAGGTTTACATTTCGAGGACGGGCTTTCCGAGCGAGGAGTCAACCAATCACAAAAAACCCAGAAATTCCACCCAAACAGTGACGCAAAATCGGATGTTATTATAAAAATGTAGCGTGAGGATTTTTTCACTGGAGCATTGACCTGTGTGAAGGCTCAACACGCTTTACTGCTCTGGTTTGATTGATACGTTCCTAATTGTTCAAAACCAAAGCTGGAGCTGAAACAAATAATCTATCAGCTACGTCCGCCACGGTTAGAAAAAAAGTTTTTAAATTGCGGAGCGGAGGAGAGAGGGCAGCCGTTTGAATGCAGAAGGGTCAGAAACCAAAGACAGAGACAACGATGTTGTCGTCCAAAGTTAGGACGATCCAATCACAAACCGATTGCAGGAGAGGCTGACTGGTCAGGCAAACAGTACAGTACTCTATGGCGTTTTCGCACATGAAAGTGCCAAGAACTAGGCACCAGGAACACTTCTTTTCACGAGCCAATTCTACCCAAAGAACAAGTCTCTGCTCAAAAGAAGAACCAGGAACATTGGTGAGGTCAGACACTGGACTCTGCCAAAATACAGTCAAGGATGGGAAAACATTCACTATATTTTCTGTTTGTTCCACTCTGGCTGCTGTGGTTTTGCTGTGTTTTTTTTTTCTCGTGGCATTGCTTAGCTGTGGGATAAATGCACTTGCGCTAGCTCATCAGTTAGCTTGCTGAAGTTTTGAAAGTTTATTTGGTCCCTCAAAGCCTCACTGTACCTCCTCATTAGCGTACGGACTTAGCAGTGCTGGTATCTCTGCTTCCATCCATCTCTCACCACCATCAGTTATTATTATTTGAACAAAAACGTTCCAATGTGCCTGGCGTTGTTGATGTGCATCGCGTGCAACATGGTGTCAACGACGTCACGAATTACGTCGCTGTGTCACTGAAAGGTTCACGGTCTGAGGGAAAAGTACTCGCACCAGAGCAGAAGCTAATTGGTCCTCACATTGGCCTCTCTAGTTCCTGGTCCTTCTTATGCAGGAACACGCTCGAAAAAGGGGATAAAAAGGTTAAGGAACAACAAAAAGTTCCTACTGTGGAAAATGTTATTTCCACAGGTGTTCCCCGGGTTCTGACCTCGGCCCACTTATTTTTATCATCTATTTTGTCCACTTGGTCACATCTTTAGGGAATACACCATCCACTTCCACTGCCACACGAATGACACCCAGTTCAAACCAAACTCCCACCATCAGCTCTTCTCAACGGCAATGATGAAGTTAAATCCTGGTTCAACTCAGACGTTCTAAGACTTAACAGTAATGAAACTGAACTGCTCCTCCTGGGCACTAAATCACCTTAAGCAGGATGAATCATTCCTCCATCGCTCTGTCCTCTCAGGTGAAGAGTCTGGGTGTCCTTCTCCACAGCACCTCCCACATAGCTTTATCCTCTTCTCATTTCAGCCTATTTTCCCTCACACGCCTGACTAAAAATCAAACTAAAACTGTTTAAATGTGTGTTTGTCTTTGTGAAGCTGTGACTCTGGAGTTTTATCTTCTGAGACTCAGAAGCTCTGACCAGAAGTGAGACTTTTTTTTTCTTGGTAAATATAAGAACCAGTAAAGCTGCTGTTTAGACCTGAATGACTCTACATTTGGCAGATTTGGTGTTTTCTCTGCAAACACTGAAGGTCACTGAGGTCAAAATGAGTTTTAGAACTAAAATTACTCAAAATATGTAGACAAAAATGTTTAAAGGGGCTCTGTGTAAGAAAAACAAACTAACAAAGTGATCCAAGTAATTTCCACTTTTGAACACTAGAGGGAGCCTTTCACATGCATTTTGCCTATTTACCATGCTGACATCTAGCGTCAATGATCCACATTCCGGCCGTAATAAAACATTTCAAATATATAAATGTATCACTGATGTGGATTGGTTAACAGTGCTCTCTTAAGTATTCATGTTGTAAAGAATAAATATGATTTAAATGTTTGTGGACTATATGTGATCATTAAAATTCCTCTCAATCTTACACAGTACAGCCTCTTTAACAGTAGTAACTGGGTTTGAATCTAAATAAAAGACACAATGTGTTTTTATCTTGAACATTTCCAGAAGCTTCACGGTCTGTTTTTATCAGAGACTCAGTGGGACGGCCCTTCGAAGGGACGCCGGAATTAGAAACGGTTTTATTCTTTGAGAATGTGACATATGACAAATATAATTTTCATTCATTTCTAAACTCTAGTTTTGTTTGAAGAAGAGTAGTTTAAAGCAATAAAAACGGTATATTTGTCAGTGTCAAAGCCATGAATTCAGTAAATAAGAGACTAATAACAAATGTGTCTTTGCTGAAGATGTGAAACTCGTCTGATGCAGTCGATAGAACTGAGCCCGTCTGATCTAGTTTGTAAATGAAACATCATTTATAAAAGACGGTGTCAGCACAAGCTTCAGACAGCGACAGAGGAAGGTTAATTTCTCTTCATTTGAAAGAAAACACGACCTCCACCTCTGACCTGTGACCTCTGACCCTGGAGTGTGAGACAAACATGATTCTGCCTCACTCATTGATTCAGTCCAGACTTTACAGGGTTAAAATCAGACTCATGATTGACTGGTGTGGAAGTGACACTGGTCCCTGGAGAGAAGACGGAGAGTTTCACCGTCGTGTTTAGATTCATGACACGACTAAGACACAGAAATATGGCAAAACCTAAATACTAGTTTACAATAAATACATGACCAGGATGTTCAGTGACATTACTTAGACCCTCCTTCTGTCCTTAGACTCTCCTTCTGTCCTTAGACCCTCCTTCTGTCCTTAGTCCCTCCTTCTGTCCTTAGACCCTCCTTCTGTCCTTAGACCCTCCTTCTGTCCTTAGACCCTCCTTCTGTCCTTAGACCTTCCTTCTGTCCTTAGACTCTCCTTCTGTCCTTAGACCCTCCTTCTGTCCTTAGACCCTCCTTCTCGGCAAGGAAAAACCCTAAGGGAAAAAGAGAAACCTGGAGGAGAACCACAGTGAAGAAGGGTTCCACTCCCATGGACGGACAGGCTGTAGATGTAACTAAGACTAAAGTTATAGAGTTTATGTTGTGGAGCCAGAGTCCATAAGCAGAGGGAAACGACTCGTCTAGCAGGACCAGGACAGGCCAATCCTGGAGAGGAAGGTGGGGCGGAGGTCCAAGCATCAGTGGTCCGGCCCACGTCACTGGAACAGCAGCATCTGAAACAGTTACACTCCCCGAGAGGGGAGTGGGACAGGGGACAACGAGTGAAGAGCAAAGAACAGACTAGAGATGAACTGTAGTTTATTATTCTTTACAAGAAAGGCAGAAGTGAGAGGACAGACTTTCCCCAGTATAATTGCTCCTAGGGCAGCCTGACTAGAACTGTGGGTTTAGAGTCTGTTCAATGAGCACTCCAATCTGAAAATATTCAGTTTTGTGCCCGTGATGTTTCAGAGATGAAGCAGAAAGAGCTCTGAGCTCAGAGAAATGAGAAAGGATCATTATTATGTACACTTTCAGTATAATTCCACGCAGAGTTTTATAAATGAGACCACAGACCTGTACAAACTGCAGCCCGGGGGCCAGATACGGCCCTTGACCTCTTTTAATCAGGCCCTCACACATTTTTGAGAAACAGAAACGTAAGTCATAAAAATATGGATATTATATTCTATATATTTGGGGGCGTGGCCTGCAGTTGGAGAATTTTGTGCTTAAAGATCGATAAGAATTCATTGGGAATGCAACTTTCAAATGTAAGTGTATTTGTAGCAGAACTGTTTAAAGTCGAGTCACAGTTCAAAAGTCTGGTTTCAAATACTGAATCTGAACCGTTTTAAGCAGGGCTGGATAAGTCTGCAGCCTGTTTATCACGAGTCAGAGTGTTTTTGCAAAGCAGACGAGGGCTTTTGGGTGTAATTAAAACACACTTCACCCACTTTCACTGTTTATCGTCGACAAAGTTTGAGCCGCGTCAAACTTCAGACTGAAATTCAAATGCAGCGGCCTTTTCCTGACCCCGAAATGTGGAGCTGGTGTTTGTAGGCTTATCCAGAGAAGACCCGCACACAAACACCGCGCACAAACACCGCGCACACACGCACAAAGCACGCGCACAGCCCCCGGGCATCGTTAAACCCTGCTTAGCTGCTCACTGAGGCTGCCAGGATCTGCCGCGGCCCCGTTTCCACTGTTTTGGCTGCTTGGCTCTGCTCTGCTCCAAATCCTGCGGCTCCTTCTCTTACTTTCACACACGCTGGCGTCGCACACACACTTTTGTCACACTTATCTCTGCTCTCAGGACCTGCACCGGCGTCGTTTACTCCCAGACATCTTCTTTAAGAGACACCGGCGGAGATGAAGAGGCTGGGGAAGTGTCAGGAACAAAAGTGTGGCAAAGGTAAAGTTCTGTGAGCAGGAGAAGAAACACAAGCAGGTTTATTAGAACTATTACCTGATGCTTTTCACACCAAGGAACATTTAGGATCAGATTTGACTTTCTGAGTTTGGACAGACGACTTCTCCAGGTCAATGTCTTCCAGATCTGAAGTGAGACTAAAGATTAAAGTATTCAGACTAGAAAAGTGTATAAGTCTGTTTGAAAGTCTGTTTCAAACCAGATTGAAAATGACTTTCTGATGAGAGTCGAAACGTCTTGATCTTCGGAAACACTGTCCAGATGACACTTTGAAGACTTCGACTAATGATTTACTGCCACATTTCAAATAAAACCTGTGAGTCGTTCTTCTGCAGAGACATCATCACGACAGGGTGGACAAGTAACATTAATATTGATTATATTTTTATTAAATAACAATATTGTTAAATAAAATAAATAAATAAGATAGAGAAAAGTTTTCTTTGGAACATTTTCTTTTAAAAATCCTCCTATTTTACAGACTTTGAAATACTTTTTAGACTTAATGAAATAATATCAGAGCATGCACTGCAAAAAAGGTTTTTCAAAAAATAAGAAAATTCTGATTATTTTGAGGTAAATGTCTTATTTGAAGAGAAATAATCAGCCAGTGCAGTAAGAACATGTGACTAACCTGGTTTTATTAAAACAAGACAAAATGACAAATCTGGTTTTGAGCAGAAAATGATAGTTACAAGTTTTCTTGACAAGATTTTTAATAAATTTGTATTTATTTATTTTTTATTATTCAAGCAATTATGGCTTAAAACAGAAACACATTTGCTTAAAATTAGTTTTTATATCTAGAAAAGGTAAATGCCTGATTTTTTTTTCCAACCCAGTTATGCCAGACACTTTGCATTGGTGGCTATGCTAGCAAAAGTTTCTATTTTAAAATATTTACTTCAGGAATTTGGGTAAGGTTAGGGTTAGGGTTATGTTAAGTTAATGTGGTTAAGTTTAGGATTTGGGAAAGGTGTGCTAACCAGCTAGTGGTATAACTGTGTTGGGAAAAATAGAGATGCAGACTTGGTCTTATTCAGTGAAACAATCTTAAAATGAGTCTTTTCAGATGAATAGGCTTAACTCAAGTCATTTTATCTGAGTTAGATTTTCCTTTTTCACAGTGTGTTGCATGATTCCTATAACAGAAATCTTTTAAAAATGCAAAGAGAAATATTTATTTAAATTTGAATACATAAGAAGGTAATATAAAGAAGAGTCCCGCACTCTGGCTACTTGCAAAAATAGTGATTTATTTACAGGTGAATCAAAGCAACGTTTCGGCTACTAGGCCTTCATCAGGCAAATGGTTTGCTGAGGCTGGGAGGACGCCTTAAGTAGGTGTGGCATAGGCGGCAAACAACATTTCATAATAAAGTGCCTAGACATCGGCAATGGAATTACTAAACAAACAATAGATCACGACATACAATGACTACACAGTATACATAAAAAAACTACACAGTATACATAAAAAATATGTAGAAAAATAGCAAACATATATATAAATACATACAAATACATAAGAAGGTGAAATGTGATTATAAATGTGTTGTTTGTCTTTTATTTCGATCATAAAAGAGTTGCTCGTGTCAGGGACATAAGCTCGGACTGACACTTCCTCATTAGTCTGAGAAACAGCCAATCACAGAGCTCCACTAGTGTCTTCCAATCGACCAATCAGATTCACCCAGTTCTGAAGATCCGCCCTTGTTGCCGCGGCGACCAGTAAAAGCCATTCCGTGGCTTTGTGACATCATCAGATCTGTGATGTCACAAAGCTTCGTCTTCTCGGACACAGCTCTTGTCTGAGTGAGGCAGAGAAGTGAGTCAGTTTGATCTGAGGCTTGAACCGAGACGCAGCAAACAGGAGAGACAGCAACAACTTTACTTTCACTGTGAGCAAACATGGATGAACAGAGAGAAGAGGAGATGGAGGAGCCAGAGGAGGCGCAGGGGGCTGGTTCTGTCCAAGGTTTAGACGACGACGACGAGGAGAGAAGGGACAGGATCGCTCACACAGACAAAGACATGGAGAGGTGGTCCAAAGACCCAACTCTGACGCAGGCCCTGTTTGAGTTAGTAGAACAACACCAGCTGCAGGTGAGGGCTTCGTCATTGAGAGTGTGCATGGTGTGGTTACTGGTGGGAGACGAGGAGGTGTTTGCAGAAGGAGCCACCAGGGAGGAGGCTTCAGTAAAGGCCATGAGTCTGGTTCTGGAGAGACTCAGAAAACAGGCAAAAGACGGAGGACTGGAGGAGACAGACGAGGAGAAAGAAGAAGGACATGAAGTACGAGAGGAGACGTTAAGAGAGCAGGGAGAAGAAAGTGTGTCCGTTGAAGAGAATAGTTGTCCTGGACCTTCTGCTGCCTTTGGGTCAGAGGAAGAGACAACTATCGACTCTGTGATGAGAAGTTTTGGCAGGATTTTCGTAAACCTGTTTTCGAAGGAGCAGACTGTGTGTGAGGAGGAGAAAGAAAACACAGATCCTTAGAAACAGAGGAGAGAGAGACTGCAGCAGAAGAAGGAAGTTTAGACATATCTGAGGAAAGACACATGCAAAGTACAGGAGAAGAGCAAACTTTTAAAGATGAAGGGAATCTGCAGGAGGAACAAAGACCCACAGATCCAGAGATGGAGGATTCAAATGTGTCTGATGAGCAGAGTTGTCCTGGATCGTCTTCTCTTTTTGGGTCAAAGGAAGAAGGAACAGAAGCTCCTGTAATGCCTGAGGAGACACTAAATGATGAACGGGAAGAGGATAAAGTAGGACAGAGGTATTTAGAGTCAGAGATAGATGTGTCCGGTGAAGAAAATGGTTGTCCGGGACCTTCTGCTGCGTTCGTGTCAGAGGAGGAAACATTGATCAACTCTGTGAAGAGAACTTTGGACAGGATTTTCTTGAACTTGTTTTCTGAGGAGGAGACTGTGTGTGTGGAAGAGGAGGAGAAACACAGATCTTTGAGACAGAAGAGAGAGAGACTGCCGAAGAAGAGGGAAGTTTAGACGGCGAGTTTGTATCTGTATCTGAGGAAAAGCACATGCGAAGTACTGGAGAAGAGCAAACTTTACCAGAAGAAGAAGAAGAGAATTTTAATGTGTCCAATGAGCAGGAGAGTTGTCTAGGCCCGTCTGCTCCTTTTGGATCAGAGGAAGAAGAACCAGAAGCTGCTGGGATAACTTCGGATACACTAATGTTTGATGAGGATAAGAGTTGTCCGGGACCTTCTGCTGCTTTCGTGTCAGAGGAGGAGGGATTGGCAAACTCTTTGAAGAGACGTTTGGACAGGTTTTTCTACTTGTTTTCGAGGTGCAGACTGTGTGTGAGGAAGAGGAGGAGAGCGTGATAGAAACAGAGGAGAACACTTTAGACAGAGAAGAAGGATCTGAAGACATGCTGCAGGTGACAGATGACGCGGCTGTAGAGGAAGGAGGTTCAGAGGATCCTGAATCTACAGGTCAAACCATAGATTCTAGTGTAAAAGAGTCTGATGAGGAGGTGAGTTCGGCTGCATCGTCCATAGAGAAGCCAAAGGTAGAGTCCAGTGATCAAGGATCCAAGGAGACTGTGAGCTTAGAGGTAAAGACAGAAGAGAAGACGCAGGACTTGGATGGTTATAGAACTCCTGTAGGATTTGCATCAGATGAGTCGTCGTCTACTGATGAACAGGAGATCTCAGGAGAGGAGCAGAACGAGGCAGAAGAGCTGGAGCAGACTGCAGAGGAGAGTGGTTCTATATTGTCTGCGCTATTAAAGAACATAACAATAAGGACAGAGCAGGAGGAGGGGGAGGCAGTAGTGGAGACAAGTGCGTCTGAGTCTGAGAGCTTACAGGTGAAAAGAGAAGAGACGACAGTGGAAAAGCCAGACTTGGATGGTTATAGAACTCCTGTTGGATTTGCATCAGATGAGTCGTCGTCTACTGATGAACAGGAGATCTCAGGAGAGGAGCAGAACGAAGCAGAAGAGCTGGAGCAGACTGCAGAGGAGAGTGGTTCTATATTGTCTGCACTAATACAGAACATGACAATATGGACAAAGCAGAAGGATGAGGCAGTAAGCTTAGAGACAAGTGCGTCTGAATCTGAGAGCTCAGAGGTAAAGACAGAGGAGACGACAGTGGAAAAGCCAGACTTGAATGCTTATAGAACTCCAGTTGGATTTGCATCAGAAGAGTCGTCGTCTACTGATGAATATGAGAGCTTAGAGGAGGAGCAGAACGAGGAGAAGAGCTGGAGCAGACTGCAGAGGAACGAACTTCAGCTGTATCTGCACCAGAGGAATTAGAGGTTGAACAGACTGCAGAGGATAGCTCTAATATAATGTCTGTGCTGTTACAGAACATGACCAAATGGACAAAGCAGAAGGAAGAAGCAAGCTTAGAGGAGACAAGTGTGTCTGAGATGGAAAGCTCACAGGTGGAGACAGAAGAGGTGACAGTGGACTTGGATGGCGTTCAACCTGTCAATGAAAATGAGAATTAGAAGAGAAAGAAGAGGTGATGGAAGATGTAATCAGTGATGAAGATAAAACCTCAGAAACAGTTCAAATTGCATCTACATCTCGATGCATCGATGACCAGGAGTTCTCAGTAGACTGTCGTCTTTTATAGAAATGGTCAAAGCAGTTTTAGCAAATAAGGAGCCAGCTGCAGAGTTAGAGGAGTTGGTGTTTCAAGATGTTGTAGAGAAACAAACCGATATAGATTCATCAGAGGGACTGTATTTGAGCAGTTAGAGGAGGAAGCAGAAGAGCCTGAGAAAGAAAGACCATTTGTTCACTTCAGATATGCTGACGAACTTGAGCGAAGATCTCTGGATTCACTGAAAGATTGGATCAGAGGAGGGAACTTCTGCAGAATTGTGTCAGAAGAAGAGTCTGCTAATAACATGAGATCTTAGAGAGCAGAACAAGGCAGAAGAGCTGGAGCCGACTGCAGAGGAACGAACTTCAGCTGCACCAGAAGAAGAAGAGGTTGGACAAACTGCAGAGGAGAACGGTTCTGTATTGTCTACGCTCTTACAGAACATTAGATATGGACAAAGAAGGAAGAGGCAGTAAGCTTAGAGGAGACAAGTGTGTCTGAGATTGAAAGCTTAAGGTGGAGACAGTGGACTTGGATGGCGTTCAACCTGTCGATGAAATAGATTAGAAGAGCAAGAAGAGGTGATGGAAGATGTAATCAGCGATGTAGATAAAACCTCAGAGACAGTTCCAATAGCATCTACATCTCGATGTGTCGATGACCAGGATTCTCTCGTGGACTATTGTCTTTCATAGAATTGGGCAAAACAGCATATGTTTTGTTAGAGGAGGAGGGAGAAGAGCCTGAGATACAAAGTCCATTTTCTCACCTCAGTTATGTTGTGGAACTTGAGCAAAGTTATCTGGATTTGTTTGCGTCAGAGGAGGGAACTTCTGCAGTAACTGTGTCAGAAGAAGAGTCGTCGACTGATAAACATGAGAGCTTAGGAGAGGAACAGAACAAGGCAGAAGAGCTGGAGCCGACTGCAGAAGAACGAACTTCAGCTGCACCAGAAGAAGAAGAGGTTGGACAAACTGCAGAGGATAACGGTTCTATACTATCTACACTCTTACACAACATTAGAGTATGGACAAAGAAGGAAGAAGCAAGCTTAGAGGAGACAAGTGTGTCTCAGATGAAAGCTCACAGGTGGAGACAGAAGAGGTGACAGTGGACTTGGATGGCGTTCAACCTGTGGAGGAAATTGAGACATTAGAAGAGCAAGAAGAGGTGATGGAAGCTGTAATCAGTGATGAAGATAAAACCTCAGAAACAGTTCAAATTGCATCTACATCTCGATGCATCGAGGACCAGGAGTTCTCTAGTAGACTGTCGTCTTTTATAGAAATGGTCAAAGCAGTTTTAGCAAATAAGGAGCCAGTTGCAGAGTCTGAGGAGTTGGTGTTTCCAGATGTCGTAGGGAAACAAACCCATATAGATTCATCAGAGGAGACTGATTTGAGCAGTTAGAGGAGGAAGCAGAAGAGCCTGAGATAGAAAGACCATTTGGTCACCTCAGATATGTTGACGAACTTGAGCGAAGATCTCTGGATTCGCTGAAAGATGTAGGGTCAGAGGAGGAACTTCTGCAGGAATTGTGTCAGAAGAAGAAGAGTCTGTTAATGAACGTGAGATCTTAGGAGAGGAGCAGAACAAGGCAGAAGAGCTGGAGCCGACTGCAGAGGAACGAACTTCAGCTGAATCTGAACCAGAAGAAGCAACAGAAGAGGTGGGACAACCTCCAGAGGAGAGTGCCTCTTTATTGTCTACGCTATTACAGAACATTAGATTATGGACAAATCAGAAGGAGGAGGAGGAAGTCAGCTTAGAGGAGACTGAGAGCTTACAGGTGAAGACAGAAGAGATGACAGTGGAAAAGTCAGAAGAAGAAGAGGAAGAAGAGGAAGAAGAAGAAGAAGAGGAAGAAGAAGAGGAAAAGCCAGAAGAAGAAGAAGAGGAAGAAGAAGAAGAAGAGGAAGAAGAAGAAGAAGAAGAAGAGGAAGAAGAAGAAGAAGAGGAAGAAGAAGAAGAAGAGGAAAAGCCAGAAGAAGAAGAAGAAGAAGAAGAAGAAGAAGAAGAAGAAGGAAGAAGACCATTTGCTCACCTCAGATATGTTGACGAACTTGAGCGAAGATCTCTGGATTCTTTGAAAGACAAAAGGTCAGAGGAGGGAAATTCTGCAGAAATTGTGTCAGAAGAGGAGGAAGAAGAAGAAGAGTCTGTTAATGAACATGAGATCTTAGGAGAGGAGCAGAATGAGGCAGAAGAGCTGGAGCTGTCTGCAGAGGAAGGAACTTCAGCTGCACCAGAAGAAGCAACAGTAGAGGCTGGACGAACTGCAGAGGACAACGGTTGTATCTTGTCTACACTATTATGGCACATTAGACTATGGTCAAAGCAGAAGGAGGAGGAGGCAGCAAGCTTAGAGGAGACAAGTGTGTCTGAGACTGAGAGCTCACAGGTGAAGACTGAAGAGACGACAGTGAAAAGTCTGACTTGGATGGATGTCAACCTGTCGATGAAAGTCAGATAGTAGGAGAACAAGAAAGGTCTTAGACGCAGCAGCTGTAAACAGTGATGAAGATGAGACCACAGAGACAGTAGAGGAAGAGGACAGTTCAGATAGTGACAATTCCCAGTACTATTCTGCAGACCTAGGAGATGAAAAGTCTGAAACACCAGCTTTTGTGAGAAGCACAACACCTCCAACCACTTCTGTGTTGTCTAAGCTGTTACAGAACATGGGAATACAGTCAAAGCCGAAAGAGGAAGAGGCAGAAAGCTTAGCAGAGAGCCCCTCAAATGTGTCTGAGGAGGAGGAGTTTTTAGAAGAAGAGAATAGACAGGAGCAGGATTCTGAGGAAGAGGAAAGACAGGAAGTGATTATTGAGGTACAAGTGGAGAGGATGTGCAAAGTGTTTGGCTAAAGAGTGTGATCTACCTCCCAGAACCTGACTCTGTGGAGCGAGCAGAGAGACAAGCACGAGAACATGAGAGCTGTGACACTGGTGAGCAGTTTGCCCATAATTATAGACCACAGTGTCACCGAGGAGCAGATGAAGACACTCATGAGAGAAGCGACGGAAGATCTGTGTTTGGAGCTGGGCAGTGTGGAGGAGCTGGAGCGGTTGTCTCTTAACCCGATAGACAGAACCGTAATCAGACGACTGACTCAACACCTGAGGAGGAGATACAACAACCTGAGGACGACCATGGAAAACAGTGAAGCTGCAGAGACGAGCGCGCCCCAGCGCTCTTCTTAAACATGGACCACTGTCTTCATTTAGCCCACGACTAGTCCTGTTAGCGAATTTGTTTTTTACAAGATGGCAGGGGAAGAGCTACCGATGGCGGCTTCTGATTGGCTGGCTAGTGACTCTTACCTCTTCGCTGATTGGCTGTCTCGCATGTGCATGTCTTGCTAGCGGGTTGATAGAGAAATCACTTTGAAAGGTTAGTGCTAGATAGATAGTCAGGCCTAAACTGTTATATTTTTTTTATCCTAACCTTTACCCAAGCCTTTTTCCTAACCTTAGCCATCACCCTAACCCTTTCCCTAAACTTACCCGTTCTCCTAAACGTAATTTTCGTCCCTCCGGACCTGACTATCTAGCACTAACCTTTTCGAAAGTTTTCTGGTAAGGTATTGAGTCACTAGCCAGCCAATCAGAGGCCGCCATCAGCAGCTCTTCCCCTGCCATCCTGTAAAAAAAAATTTCGCGCCCTGTTAGACCTGGACTGGCCCTAATTTGACCTTTACGACTGGATATAATTTGTTGTTTACAACAGATTAAATCCAGTTTCAGATTCCATTTAGTCCTGGGTTAGACATGGTCCATAACTAAGAACACAATCTCAACGCAGTAAGATGGTGATGTAGTGACCCTGTTGACACGTTTGAGCTGCTGACAGTCGGTCGTCGTGAGAACCGTGTGAGCTGCTGTTACTTTCTTAAACGTAACACAACAAGGTAAGTACATTTTTTATTGTTATTAACATTATTAACATCTATTAACATCTACAGTCTGTCCATCTAGGTCTTCACTGGGATTCTTGGAGGATTCTCTCCTGAAAATAAATAAAGCTTTAGCATCAATGTCTGTTAGGTCACATGTTCTTACGCACAAATACATATACATACAGTTAAGTGTGAAATGAAAAGAGATCTCTGCATTTCTGCCTGAAAATAAAAACATATTGGGTTTTACATAATTAGGCCCGAGCCCCGAGCAGGGCGTAGGGCCTATTGGTTCTGCAACGATGATGCCTGGGCGAAGCCGAGGCATCAACGTTGCCAAGTGTCTTGCCACTACCGCGCCCCCTGCGAGAGCTACAAATTAGCCCATGCCGGACTCATTGTTGACAAAAACAGCGCAAAGCGCACAACCCCTAAAACTAAACTCCTGGCATCAACCCTACTCAGTAATGCCGTAGGCATGCATTATCCTTGTATCTGCTAAAATACATGTAAATCAATGGAAGTCAATGGGGAAGTCAGACTTCGAAAGTGACTGACGATTTGGTTTTGTCCACGTGGAGACGTTTTCTTCAGGTGAAACAGGGAAGTTTAGGCTTCAAGTTACTAAAATGTGTAAGTTTAGGTCTGGAGCTTGGGGCAGGTTAAGATCAGGATTTCATTAATATTCATAAAGAAGAACACGTCTTAACCACCATAGAAATGACTACGCATAACTACGCAGGACAGCCGTGAACTCGTGCTAATCATACATAATTTACATGTCACGTAATGTCGTGAATGTATGCTTTCTTGTGAGATCGGGTTCGCCATGGGCCTGGGCGCGTCAGGCGGCTCTTGAGCGAGTCATAGCATAAACAGGGATAACAAAATAAGACTGCTGCGTCATGGAGCAGATTCTCCCTTTTAAAGCTTAGCCTTATAGATAGGCCTGTACCCAAACGAGCGCACACACGTGTCCGCTAGACGCAGTCCAGTTATTGCTTTTTGTCAAGTCGTCAACAGAACATCAAGTCATGGCAAGTCATATATTTTTAGATGCAAATTTACAAAAAAGTAAATTGTCATGTTGTTGATGGAATTCAAATACAAACCGCAGCAGCTCATATGATCACATTACCTTTGGGCAACGGGCAGCTGTAGCAGGGCGCTTTTGATCTGCTTTCCACGGCAAAGATCATCAGTGTTTGAGCACGCTGTCACAACACATTTTAATACTACTAAGTACTTAAATACATGCTGCTACTATGTTCTAACATGTTTATTTGGCGTCTCTTTGCGTCACGTCAACCAATCAGAATCCTTGATTTGGTTCTGGCGACGTCAGAAACGTGAACTTTCATTTCAAGCTTAAATCCTACCATCACAGGGACAGAAATAAAAAGGACTTTGCCAGGAGAAAAGTGAGCGAGGCAGTCGGAAAACCAGGTACGTTCATTAAAAAATACTTATTTTCTTTTAGCTCTGAGGTTGTAATGTGTTAGCAGCTTAGTCAAGTCAGCGCAAAATTGGAGCAATTTTTGAAAACAATGAATTTAGTTTTCCGGCTTGGCATTTAATATTTATTGAAGTGTTTTTTAAGACTATTATTAATTACTTCTATTGTAACAAAAACAAAGCTCAACTAAATTGTTGCCGTTTTCACAAGGAGCTGAAAACCTAATGTAGCAGTGGTTAGGTTATAGAATGTTCGCCGAGTCGACATGTGACGTCACAATGTTTGGCAGAACCAGCTAGCTCTCATTGTTTTTCCCACTGGGATCTAATTGTCGAAATTTTTTTATTTTTTTTTATTTATTTATTTATTTGACAGGGACAATGCAATCAAACATAGTTACAAGCAAAGCATGCAGCTGATGCGACGCATATAGAGTGTATAGCTAATTAAAGAATTTCTTTTTGGTGTAGGCTTTTTCTGAACACAGTAGGAGCTCTATGGATTGCTCTTATCAAACCTGTTAACACCGAGTCACAGCAAACATCTTTTTTCGTGTTTGTTCAGCTTGTCACCAATACGGTTTTGTTCAGCAGTGTTAAGGAAGGACAAATGAGTTTTTAAAGCGATCGGTCTTATGTTTGTCTGCTCTGAAGCTCAGAGATGATTCTATGAGCTCAACATAACACAGAGCTCTCATGAATCTGCTGCAGGAATGGAAACTCACCAGTTCTATGATCTTCATGGCTGTTTTTACCATGTGTCCTGTACCACACACATAAACCATAACGAATAATGACAGAAGTGTAAAAAGTATGTGTTATATTTACACATTTATGTGTTATTTATACACATGTTGTGCTACCAAAAATATTGATTTGGTCCTGGTTTAGACCTGGTTTGAGTCTGGATTATTTCTTTGTTTGCTAATTACAGTAGTTAAAAAAACAATTAGTAGAATAATGTTGAAGTCTTTTTTTTTAGTTTTTCTAAAACATTCGAACACAGGTGTTGTTTTACAGTATTAAGACTCATCTCATTTTGTGCTCTCAAAGTGGTGGCCTGGCTCACACCTCCGGCACAGAACCCCCGGCCCTGGAGAAAAGAAAGTTGAATAGCTCTCCTGGCTGTGTCTCTAACATATGGAGCAATTTTTTGAATCTTGTTGATTTTTAGCTCACTTTTTATCAGGACAAGTTTGGACTTCAACCACCTGAAAAGTGTGGCCTCTGATGTTCAACAGACTTGAGCTAAGTACAGTCAGATTTGTGCAAAGGAGACGTCTGTTTTTCTGGTAACCATGGATACCAAGCAAATGCTCATGCTACGCTAACTTTGGACCTCTGAAAGGCGGACTTTCACACCAGAAGCAGCAGAAGATCTTCCAGTGAAAATACTTTGAATATTGGGATTTTAACCACCTTGAGATGTTCAACAGACTTAATGATTTTGTGAATTGAGTTGTTTGCCTTGTAACCATGGAGATGGGACATGAAGCCATAGACATTAAATTAGTAGACGCGCAATCAGCATCTCTGCTCTGTTGCTACAACTCGAACAGAGCGACGCCATATTCCTCCGGTAGAGGTGATGACGCAAATCAATTGAAGTCAATGGCAGGAGCTGCACTTTTATGGATAAAACGAGCTTAAACACGCGATTACAGCAAAACCATGAACAAAACGGACTGATTTATGTCTTAAGAAGTTTCTTTAAACAACTTTGGCAATGTGAAATTGTATTTCTCAAACTACTATATTATTAGACTGGAAATGCTCCATCACTCACCGATGCGACAGACGCTCCTCCACAGAGAAATTGAAGCTATAACTGTGTTTGGTGTTATTTATGTCATGTGTCTGCTTTTCTCACTAGTAACATGTAAAAGTGGACGTTTGGTNAACATTGGATCAGGTGTGTCCATTGTCAAGTTGAGTCAGAAGACAAATTTGAACGAATTGGAGGAAGTTCAATAGGAGGAGGGACATTCTGGGGACTAGGAGCATTATTAACCAAAACAAAGAGGTTTGATGAATTGCTACAACTGGCCTCAAAAGGGCAACATACAAATGTTGATATGCTTGTTAAAGACATCTACGGTGGACCATATAGTACTATGGGGTTGACGGGAGACCGTATTGCAAGCAGCTTTGGCAAGTCTGCGACTGCTGATAAGGAGTTTTCGAAAGAGGACATGGCAAAGAGTTTACTGCACATGATTAGCAATGACATTGGGCAACTGGCTTGTCTCTATGCCAAGCTCCACAACTTATCCAGAGTTTACTTTGGTGGCTTCTTCATCAGAGGACACCCAGTGACTATGCACACAATCACCTATAGCATCAACTACTTCACTAAGGGTGAAGTTCAGGCTCTATTTCTAAGACATGAAGGTTATCTTGGAGCAATTGGAGCCTTTTTAAAAGGAGCCGAGGAAGACAACCCAAATCAGTACAGCTGGGAGGAAAATTATGCTGGTAGCTCGGGCCTCATGAGTGTTTCTCCAGACATGAGTCCAATGCAGAGAGCACGAAGTGGAACGTTTGACATGTTGGAAATGGATCGTAAGGAGAGGCAGCTGGTTAAACTACCTTTGCTGCAGGATCCCTCATCTTACATCCCAGACACAGTGGACCTCACAGAGGATGCCCTAGCGCGGGAATACTGGCTCTTCTGTTTTGAGGACGCCCTTGACGAGGTGGTCAAAAGAGCAGTGGCGAGCCAGCCCGACATGCCTGAGGCCCAGGAAAGAGCAGAGAAATTTCGACAAAAATACAGACACAAACTTCAGACTCTCCGGCACCAACCTTTTGCTCATGGATCGCTCACTGTCAGAAGTTTGTTAGACACGAGGGAACACTGTTTAAACGAGTTCAACTTTCCTGATCCCTACTCTAAGATTAAGCAGAGAGAGAATGACCTTGCCCTTAAGTATTACCTGAAGACGGTGAAGTCCCTTGATCAGTTGGAGTGGACAGAAAGGCAGTTCGCTCTGGTCAGAGGTGTTCTGGCCGGAAATGTGTTTGACTGGGGTGCCAAGGTAGTGTCCGATGTACTCGAGTCTGATCCTGAATTTGGCTTTGAGGAAGCTAAACGGCAGCTTGAAGAGCGACCATGGCTTGTTGATTGCTATGACCAGTGGTTTGAGAGGCTAAAGGGTCCTCCTCATCGGTGTGCCCTATTTTTTGTTGATAATAGTGGAGTCGATATAATTCTTGGTGTGATGCCTTTTGTCAGAGAGCTTTTGTCTCGAGGGACAGAGGTTGTTCTGGCTAGTAACTCCGCTCCAGCTTTAAATGATGTAACAAACGGTGAACTACAAATTCTCACTGAAAGTATTGCTGCCATGGATCCAGTGATACAAGATGGACTAAGAGACGAGAGGTTGATGTTGGTCCAGAGTGGTTCCAGTTCACCCTGCCTAGATCTAAGCCGCCTGGACAAAGTGTTGGCCACGGTCGTAAGGGAACGCAAGACTGATTTGGTAATAATAGAGGGCATGGGTCGAGCCATCCACACAAACTACTATGCCATGCTCAGCTGTGAAAGCCTGAAAATGGCTGTTATCAAGAACTCGTGGCTTGCCGACCGACTTGGAGGAAAACTGTTCAGTGTCGTCTTCAAATATGAGGTACCAGCAGGAAAACTGAACAAGAAGGAAATAGGAAAACAGCTACAAGAGGAGCCAGTAAGAGAGCAGGAAGAAGAGAAGCTGCCTGAAGAGAAACAAAGTCTGTCTGATGAGGAGAATAGTTGTCCCGGACCTTCTGAGGACTTTGGGTCAGACGAGGAGACATCTGCAGACTCTGTGATGAGAAGTTTTGGCAGGATCTTCTTGAATTTGTTTTCTAAGGAGCAGGATGAGGTAAAAGAAAGACAGGAGCAAATGAAAATCGAGGTAGAAGTGGAGAGGATATACAAAGTGTTTTGGATGACAAGTGTGATCTACCTCCCAGAACCTGACTGTGTGAAGCAGGAAGAGAGAAGAACAAGCAAGGACAATATGAGAGCTGTGACACTGGAGAGCACTTTGGTCATAGACCACAGTGTCACCGATGAGCAGATGAGAACAGTCCTGAGAGAAGCAACAGAAGACGTGTGTTTGGGGGAGTGGGAGCAATTGTCTCTAAACCCAAGAGACGTCTACTTATGGATACGGCTGACTGAACACTTGAGGAGGAGATACAGGAAACTCAAATGGACTTTGGAAAACAGTGAAGATATGAAGACAGAGACAGTTGCATCGACAGCTCTATTCGATGATCACGAGAGCAGGAGCTCCGAGGAGCAGAGGAGTTGTCTTGAACCTTCTGCTGCTTTTGGATTAGAGGAAGAAGGAACAGAAGCTCCTGTAATGCCTGAGGAGACACTAAGTGATGAAGAGGAGGAGGAGAAAGTAGGACAGAGATCTTTAGAGACGAAGATAGACAGTTTAAATGTCTCTGGTGAAGAGAATGGTTTTCCCGGACCTTCTGCTGCTTTTGAGTCAGAGGAGGAGACATTGATAAACTCTGTGAAGAGAAGTTTGGACAGGATTTTCTTGAACTTGTTTTCTGAGGAGCAGACTGTGTGTGTGGAAGAGGAGGAGAAACACAGATCCTTAGAAACAGAAGAGAGAGAGATTGCAGAAGAAGGAAGTTTAGACGGTGAGTTTGCAGCTGCATCTGAGGAAAAGCACATGCGAAGTATCGGAGAGGAGCAAACTTTACTAGACGAAGAAGAGAAGCTGCAGGAGGAACAAAGACCCACAGATCCAGACATAGAGGATTTAAATGTGTCTGAGGAGCAGAGGAGTTGTCTTGAACCTTCTGCTGCTTTTGGGTCAAAGGAAGAAGGAACAGAAGCTCCTGTAATGCCTGAGGAGGCTCTAAAGGATGAACAGGAAGAGGAGAAAGTAGAACAGAGATATTTAGAGTCAGAGATAGATGTGTCCGGTGAAGAAAATGGTTGTCCCGGACCTTCTGCTGCTTTTGAGTCAGAAGAGGAAACATTGATCAACTCTGTGAAGAGAACTTTGGACAGGATTTTCTTGAACTTGTTTTCGAAGGAGCAGACTGTATGTGTGGAAGAGGAGGAGAAACACAGATCCGTAGAGACAGAGGAGAGAGACTGCAGAAGAAGAAGGAAGTTTAGACGGTGAGTTTGTATCTGTATCTGAGGAAAAGCACATGCGAAGTACAGGAGAAGAACAAACTTTACCAGAAGAAGAAGAAGAGAATTTTAGTGTGTCCAATGAGCAGGAGAGTTGTCTAGGCCCGTCTGCTCCTTTTGGGTCAGAAGAAGAAGAACCAGAAGCTGCAAGTGCCGTCTGAGTCTGAGAGACTTACAGGTGAAAAGACTGAGGAAGAGGACGACAGTGACAGAGAAAAGGATCCATGCTGCAGGTGACAGATTGGATTCAGAGTTAATCTACAGAAACTAGATTCTAGTGTAAAAGAGTCTGATGAGGAGGTGAGATCGTCCATAGAGAAGCCAAAGGTAGAGTCCAGTGATGGAGGAGACTGTGAGCTTAGAGGTAAAGACAGTCCATTTGCATGATGAGTCGTCGTCCACTGATGGGAGATCTCAGGAGAGGAGCAGAACGAGGCAGAAGAGCTGGAGCAGACTGCAGAGGAGAGTGGTTCTATATTGTCTGCGCTATTAAAGTAACTAAGGACAGAGCTAGTGGAGACAAGTGCGTCTGAGTCTGAGAACAGGTGACGACAGTGGAAAAGCCAGACTGGATGGTTATAGAACAGGATTTGCATCAGATGAGTCACTGATGAACAGGAGATCTCAGGAGAGGAGCAGTGGAGCAGACTGCAGAGGAGAGTGGTTCTAGAGAACATGACAATATGGACAAAGCAGAAGGATGAGGCAGTAAGCTTAGAGATGCGTCTGAATCTGAGAGCTCAGAGGTAAAGACAGAGGAGACGACAGTGGAAAAGCCAGACTTGAATGCTTATGAACTCCAGTTGGATTTGCATCAGAAGAGTCGTCGTCTACTGATGAATATGAGAGCTTAGAGGAGGAGCAGAACGAGGCAGAAGAGCTGGAGCAGACTGTGGAGGAACGAACTTCAGCTGTATCTGCACCAGAGGAATTAGAGGTTGAACAGACTGCAGAGGATAGCTCTAATATAATGTCTGTGCTGTTACAGAACATAACAAAATGGACAAAGCAGAAGGAAGAAGCAGTAAGCTTAGAGGAACAAGTGTGTCTCAGATGGAAAGCTCACAGGTGGAGACAGAAGAGGTGACAGTGGACTTGGATGGTTCAACCTGTCGATGAAGATTAGAAGAGCAAGAAGAGGTGATGGAAGATGTAATCAGTGATGTAGATAAAACTCAGAGACAGTTCCAATAGGACTACATCTCGATGCATCGAGGACCAGGAGTTCTCTCAAAGATTGTCGTCTTTCATAGAAATGGTCAAAGCAGTTTAGCAATAAGGAGCCAGTTGCAGAGTCAGAGGAGTTGGTGTTTCCAGATGTCGTAGAGAAACAACCCGATATAGATTCATCACAGGAGACTGTATTTGAGCAGTTAGAGGAGAAGCAGAAGAGCCTGAGAAAGAAAGACCATTTGGTCACTTCAGATATGCTGACGAACTTGAGCGAAGATCTCTGGATTCACTGAAAGACATTGGGTCAGAGGAGGGAACTTCTGCAGGAATTGTGTCAGAAGAAGAAGAGTCTGTTATGAACGTGAGATCTTAGAGGAGCAGAACAAGGCAGAAGAGCTGGAGCAGACTGCAGAGGAACGAACTTCAGCTGCACCAGAAGAAGAAGAGGTTGGACAAACTGCAGAGAACGGTTCTATACTGTCTACACTCTTACAGAACATAGAGTATGGACAAAGAAGGAGGAAGAGGCAGTAAGCTTAGAGGAGACAAGTGTGTCTGAGATTGAAAGCTTAAAGGTGGAGACAGTGGACTTGGATGGCGTTCAACCTGTCGATGAAATTGAGATATTAGAAGAGCAAGAAGAGGTGATGGAAGATGTAATCAGCGATGTAGATAAAACTCAGAGACAGTTCCAATAGCATCTACATCTCGATGTGTCGATGACCAGGAGTTCTCTCGTGGACTATTGTCTTTCATAGAATTGGGCAAAACAGCATATGTTTTGTTAGAGGAGGAGGGAGAAGAGCCTGAGATACAAAGTCCATTTTCTCACCTCAGTTATGTTGTGGAACTGAGCAAAGTTATCTGGATTTGTTTGCGTCAGAGGAGGGAACTTCTGCAGTAACTGTGTCAGAAGAAGAGTCGTCGACTGATAAACATGAGAGCTTAGGAGAGGAACAGAACAAGGCAGAAGAGCTGGAGCCGACTGCAAGAAACGAACTTCAGCTGCACCAGAAGAAGAAGAGGTTGGACAAACTGCAGAGGATAACGGTTCTATACTATCTACACTCTACCAACATTAGAGTATGGACAAAGAAGGAAGAAGCAAGCTTAGAGGAGACAAGTGTGTCTCAGATTGAAAGCTCACAGGTGGAGACAGAAGAGGTGACAGTGGACTTGGATGGCGTTCAACCTGTGGAGGAAATTGACATTAGAAGAGCAAGAAGAGGTCTTAGAAGCTGTAATCAGTGATGAAGATAAAACCTCAGAAACAGTTCAAATGCATCTACATCTCGATGCATCGAGGACCAGGAGTTCTCTAGTAGACTGTCGTCTTTTATAGAAATGGTCAAAGCAGTTTTAGCAAATAAGGAGCCAGTTGCAGAGTCTGAGGAGTTGGTGTTTCCAGATGTCGTAGGGAAACAAACCCATATAGATTCATCAGAGGAGACTGCATTTGAGCAGTTAGAGGAGGAAGCAGAAGAGCCTGAGATAGAAAGACCATTTGTTCACCTCAGATATGTTGACGACTTGAGCGAAGATCTCTGGATTCGCTGAAAGATGTAGGGTCAGAGGAAGGAACTTCTGCAGGAATTGTGTCAGAAGAAGAAGAGTCTGTTAATGAACGTGAGATCTTAGGAGAGGAGCAGAACAAGGCAGAAGAGCTGGAGCCGACTGCAGAGGAACGAACTTCAGCTGAATCTGAACCAGAAGAAGCAACAGAAGAGTGGGACAACCTCCAGAGGAGAGTGCCTCTTTATTGTCTACGCTATTACAGAACATTAGATTATGGACAAATCAGAAGGAGGAGGAGGAAGTCAGCTTAGAGGAGACTGAGAGCTTACAGGTGAAGACAGAAGAGATGACAGTGGAAAAGTCAGAAGAAGAAGAGGAAGAAGAGGAAGAAGAAGAAGAAGAGGAAGAAGAAGGGAAAGCCAGAAGAAGAAGAAGAGGAAGAAGAAGAAGAAGAAGAGGAAGAAGAAGAGAAGAGGAGAAGAAGAAGAAGAGGAAGAGAAGAAGAAGAGGAAAAGCCAGAAGAAGAAGAAAAGAAGAGAAGAAGAAGAAGAAGAAGAAGAAGAAGAAGAAGAAGAAGAAGAAGAAGAAGAAGGAAGAAGACCATTTGCTCACCTCAGATATGTTGACGAACTTGAGCGAAGATTCTGGATTCTTTGAAAGACAAAAGGTCAGAGGAGGGAACTTCTGCAGAAATTGTGTCAGAAGAGGAGGAAGAAGAAGAAGAGTCTGTTAATGAACATGAGATCTTAGGAGAGGAGCAGAATGAGGCAGAAGAGCTGGAGCCGACTGCAGAGGAAGGAACTTCAGCTGCACCAGAAGAAGCAACAGTAGAGGCTGGACGAACTGCAGAGGACAACGGTTGTATATTGTCTACACTATTATGGCACATTAGACTATGGTCAAAGCAGAAGGAGGAGGAGGCAGCAAGCTTAGAGGAGACAAGTGTGTCTGAGACTGAGAGCTCACAGGTGAAGACTGAAGAGACGACAGCCGAAAAGTCTGACTTGGATGGATGTCAACCTGTCGCTGAAAGTCAGATAGTAGGAGAACAAGAATTCTTTGACGCAGAAGCTGTAATCAGTGATGAAGACGAGACCACAGAGGCAGTAGAGGAAGAGGACAGTTCAGAGAGTGACAATTCCCAGTACTATTTGCAGACCTAGGAGATGAAAAGTCTGAAACACCAGCTTTGTGAGAAGCACAACACCTCCAACCACTTCTGTGTTGTCTAAGCTGTTACAGAACATGGGAATACAGTCAAAGCCGAAAGAGGAAGAGGCAGAAAGCTTAGCAGAGAGCCCCTCAAATGTGTCTGAGGAGGAGGAGGTTTAGAAGAAGAGAATAGACAGGAGCAGGATTCTGAGGAAGAGGAAAGACAGGAAGTGATTATTGAGGTACAAGTGGAGAGGATGTGCAAAGTGTTTCGCCTAAAGAGTGTGATCTACCTCCCAGAACCTGACTCTGTGGAGCGAGCAGAGAGAACAAGCACAGAGAATATGAGAGCTGTGACACTAGTGAGCAGTTTGCCCATAATTATAGACCACAGTGTCACCGAGGAGCAGATGAAAACACTCATGAGAGAAGCGACGGAAGATCTGTGTTTGGAGCTTGGCAGTGTGGAGGAGCTGGAGCGGTTGTCTCTTAACCCGATAGACAGAACCGTAATCAGACGACTGACTCAACACCTGAGGAGGAGATACAACAACCTGAGGACGACCATGGAAAACAGTGAAGCTGCAGAGACGAGCGCGCCCCAGCGCTCTTCTTAAACATGGACCACTGTCTTTATTTAGCCCACGACTAGTCCTGTTAGCGAATTTGTTTTTTACAAGATGGCAGGGGAAGAGCTACCGATGCGGCTTCTGATTGGCTGGCTAGTGACTCTTACCTCTTCGCTGATTGGCTGTCTCGCATGTGCATGTCTTGCTAGCGGGTTGCTACCTTACCAAAAAACTTTCGAAAGGTTAGTGCTAGATAGATAGTCAGGCCTAAACTGTTATATTTTTTTATCCTAACCTTTACCCAAGCCTTTTTCCTAACCTTAGCCATCACCCTAACCCTTTCCCTAAACTTACCCGGTCTCCTAAACGTAATTTTCGTCCCTCCGGACCAGACTATGTAGCACTAACCTTTTCGAATGTTTTGGTAAGGTATTGAGTCACTAGCCAGCCAATCAAAGGCCGCCATCAGCAGCTCTTCCCCTGCCATCCTGTAGAAAAAAATTTTGCGCCCTGTTAGACCTAACTGGCCCTAATTTGGCCTTTACGACTGGATATAATTTGTTGTTTTCAACAGATTAAATCCAGTTTCAATAATGGTTTTAGACCTGGACTGGCCCTAATTTGACCTTTACGACTGGATGTCAGCCCCTACCCTGTGGTTAGGGGCTGACTAAAAGAATACTACCACCGTATTCCCTGCGTGTCGTAAAAGGCGACTAAAAGGGACGGGGCGAGAGGACTGGGAATCCTCTCCCCCGTAACAGTTCCCAAAAACAGACAGGGCAGAGCAGGGAAGGGGAGGTTGACTCCCCAAACCCTCAGGTTTGGGTCTTGAATGTGCGTGGGTGTAGTACGAATGAAAGTAAAAGAGATCTGATTGGAAGGATGTTTGAAAGAAGGAGAATGAGCGTGTTAGCACTGAGTGAGACAAAGATGAAGGGAAGGGTGAGTGTGTGTTTGGAAGTGTGAGTGGGAGAATGTCTGGTGTAGAGAGTGGGAGAGCAAGAGAAGGTGTGGCTTTGTTGGTGAGTTGTGAGGTGAGACGATGTGTGGTTAAATGGAAAGAGGTTTCATCAAGGTTGATGTGGGTGAAAGTGAAGTTTCCGAATGAGTTGTGGGTGTTCGTGAGTGCGTATGGTCCTGGCAGTGAGAGGAATGAAGAGGATAGAGTGGCTTTCTGGAATGACTTGGATGAGTGCTTGCAAGGATTTGGAGCAAATGTGAATGTAGTCATGTGGAGAGAATGGAAGGGGAGCGATTGGTTAAAAAAGTGTATGAAGCTGATGGGCCAGGGGTGCGACTGAGAGGAAGACCACGGATGGGATGGATGGATGGTGTGAGAAGATGGTTGAATGCCAGAGGAATGACTGTTACGCAAGGAAGAGAGGCTGCTAGAGATAGGGATGAATGGAGAGCGTTTGTGTATGCGTGAAGAGGAATGAAACCTGCTTGGAAGGGTTCGTGTATGAAGTGGCAGGGGTAAACCAGCTACTGCTGAGGCCCTGTTGCGGAGGTCTCATGTGCTGTGCTGTACAGCTGACCCCAGTGCAGTGCAGTGTGGAGAGTGAACCTTTCACCCAAGAAGGATTGGCACGAATGTGGAACAACATTTACACACACTTCAGCCTTTTTATTATAGTCTGTGTTTGTCCTCGTTTCTACTCTGCAGGGAGATCTGTGTTTGTGCCTGTGTTTTTCCGTTTGTCTGCCTGTGTGGGGGAGGGCTTGGGAGGGTGTGGGAGGACTGGGTGGGGTCATTGGGACCTTGTTGGGGGGGTCTGGGGGTACGGCTTGCTTGGAGTCTGGGAGTGGTCTGGGCTACCTTGTCGCTCCGGGTTGCTCCTTTTGGGTGTATCGCGCTGTCGACTGTGGTGTTCCCCGGGTCGGCTTTGACTTGGGTACCCTTCATGATCGTTATGTAACTGATTTGAAGCAACTGATTCAGACCTGGAAGCTCCCAGATTGTTTTAGATTGTTTCAATGCACCACTTTTAGAATCAGGGAAAGTCAACTCTCACTCAGGCTGGCAGGACAATGTCTGCCTTCTTTTTAATGCAACTTAGACACAACGTAGCATCAAACACACAGCACACATAAGAACAGGATAAGTATAGGGACTGAAACAATTTCGGAGCGAAGGAAAAATAACTAAATATAATCAGAGAGGGGAGGGGTGCCTGAGGGGACCGGCCCAGGGGGGACGTGCAGTTGTGCCCTGTGGTATGGCTGGGAGGGAGTCCTGGGGGTGGATGGTGGTCCGGGTCGCTCTCTGGGTCTGGTGGTCGTCCCTTGTGGCTCCTCAGACGTGTTCCTGGTGGCTTTCGTTTGGGTTCTCTCGCAGCCTTTTTGAGTTCTCTTGCTCATGGGCGGGTGGGTGGATAGATGCCGGGGCGAGCGTGGTCTTAAAAGGATTCTGGAACAGTGACATAATAAAAAGGCTGTACAACACAAACATACACATAACACACAAGTCACACACACACACTCAGAACATGGGACCAGAGGGAGGAAGGGGGGTAAGAGAAAAGTGCCCTGTCTAGGCTACCCCATGTACATGGGACACAGCCTTGGTATATAGGTAGACGACTGGATGTAATTTGTTGTTTTCAACAGATTAAATCCAGTTTCAGTTCCCATTTAGTCCTGGGTGAGACATGGTCCATAACTTCACTCTTGAACACAATCTCAACGCAGTAAGATGGTGATGTAGTGACCCTGTTGACACGTTTGAGCTGCTGACAGTCGGCCGTCGTGAGAACCGTCTCCAGTGACGTGGTGACGTGTCTCATGTGAGCTGCTGTTACTTTCTTAAACGTAACAGAACAAGGTAAGTACATTTTTTATTGTTATTAACATTATTAACATTATTAACATTATTAACATCTATAGTCTGTCCATCTAGGTCTTCACTGGGATTCTTGGAGGATTCTCTCCTGAAAATAAATAAAGCTTTAGCCTCAATGTCTGTTAGGTCACATGTTCTTACGCACAAATACATATACATACAGTTAAGTGTGAGCTGAAAAGAGATCTCTGCATTTCTGCCTGAAAATAAAACATATTGGGTTTTACATAATTAGGCCCGAGCCCCGAGCAGGGCGTAGGGCCTATTGGTTCTGCAACGATGATGCCTGGGCGAAGCCGAGGCAGCATCGTTGCCAAGTGTCTTGCCACTACCGCGCCCCCTGCGAGAGCTACAAATTAGCCCATGCCGGACTCATTGTTGACAAAAACAGCGCAAAGCGCACAACCCCTAAAACTAAACTCCTGGCATCAAGCCCTACTCAGTAATGCCGTAGGCATGCATTATCCTTGTATCTGCTAAAATACATGTAAATCAACGGAAGTCAATGGGGAAGTCAGACTTCGAAAGTGACTGACGATTTGGTCTTGTCCACGTGGAGACGTTTTCTTCTGGTGAAACAGGTAAGTTTAGGCTTCAAGTTACTAAAATGTGTAAGTTTAGGTCTGGGGCTTGGGGCAAGTTAAGATTAGGATCAGGATTGTGTTAATATTCATAAATAAGAACACGTCTTAATCACCATAGAAATGACTACGCATAACTACGCAGGACAGCCGTGAACTCGTGCTAATCATACATAATTTACATAATTTTCGTCCGGAAGACCAGATTCGTCCGGAAAGTCCTTTTTAGGTCAATGACGCATGCGCACACCGAAATTACGTCTTTTAAACACATTATTTGTAAGTGTACAGTTAATATTATTTCTTTATATTGACATTTATGAATGTATAAAGCAAAAGTTTGCCAATAGAAAGGCCAAAACGGCACATTTATCGCCATTTTAAGCTAGCAGATAGCAGCTTAAATAGCTTAATGAGGCATTTACAGCTTTAAACGGTAAAAATCTCATTATACAATCATTTGCTTTGTTGAACTCTGTAAGGGAATTTTGTGTTTAATAGATTAGTTTCGTCTGTGTTTAATTAAAATTTCAATACGAATAAAACAATGTAAAAGAAATAAGGCTAACGGTACGAATCGGGTCTTCCGGTACGAAAAAGGACGTCTGTTTTTCTGGTAACCATGGATACCAAGCAAATGCTCATGCTACGCTAACTTTGGACTTCTGAAATGGCAGACTTTCACACCTGAAGCAGAAGATCTTCCAGTGAAAATACTTTGAATATTGGGATTTTAACCTCCTTGAGATGTTCAATAGACTAAATGATTTTGTGAATTGAGTTGTTTGCCTTGTAACCATGGAGATGGGACATGAAGCTGTGAATGCTAACATCTGAATGGTAAGAACTTTTACTTTGCTGCAGCAGAAGATTCTCCAGAGAAATATTTTGTCTTATCACTGACTGAAACAACAGAAGTTTCATCTGCTCCACGTGGACCTGTGTCGTCTGTTCTCCCACTTTGGTTTGCACCTCCAGCTGCACCTGCTCCTCCAGCTCAGGCCCTGACCGACCAACCACATCATGGAGATGTTCCTGAGGCTGTTCTGTGGACCAAGCTCTTAAACCTGGAGCGACAGAGCCTTCTCCATCACTGCCCCACCCTCTGGGACAGAGACTGCACCGACCTCAACACTTTTAGGAAAAATGTCAAGACCCATCTGTTTAAATCTGTTTTTAATGATTGATTAATGTTGTAATTACTACTGTTTTTATGTATTGTACCTTTGTTTAACTGCCTTTGTCTGTAAAGCGTCTTTGCCTATATAAATAAAATGTCTTATTATTAATAGCCCTGCCCTACGCCCTTAACTACTGGAGAAGACAAAACATGAGGCCATTTCTATTTACTCTGCCTAACTCCTCTTGGTTCTGTTTGGAGAGGTTCCAGTGGACCTAGTTCTCTGGGACAAGATACTGTTTTATATCACTGAGTTTCAGACGAGAGCAGAAAACATTACTATAGTTTAAATGTAGTTTATTTTTGTCATGTAAAAGATGAATGGGTCTAGAACAAATCTGTGGTAAATATAAACTAAAGAACATGTATTTGATTTGTTTAAGGTGTTTCTTCATAAACACAATCCAAAGCTCACACCTCCATCATGAATTCCCAACAGTCTCGTTACATTTGCATGTTTGACGTGAGTTGTTCTCGTCGTCGGTCGTCTCAGTGATTCCTCGTCGTGTCAGAGTGTTTTCTGCTGCAGCGAGTGGGTTTAGACTCCAAACGTCTGATCAAACGTCACAAAGCCTAAGTCTGTCAGTCCTGGGGTTAAAACATCCACAGAGTTTTGGTGCAGCAGAGAGGTTAGAGCTCTGGATTCACAATAAGAAGATCGTGGGGTCGACACCGCAGTTCCTGATCTCTCTGGGTGGAGTTTGCATGTTCTCCCTGTGTCACTGTTTCCTCTCACCTCCAAAAACCTGCATGTTTAGGTTAATCGAGCATCACTGTAAATTTCCTTTGTGAATGAAAAAGAGAGTGAATATTGTTTGTCTCTAACTCTGCAACATTCTGGTCACTGTCCAGGTGTTCCCCGCCTAAGGCCCAAAGTCACTGGGATAGGCTCCAGTCTCGTGCGACTTCTAACAGGTACAAGCGTAGAGAATGAATAAATGAATAGAGTTTTAATCGACCAATTCTTTTATTTAGATTCTAAAGATTTGTATTGAACAGCAACATCATTTTTGGTCAAATCTGCCTTTTTAATTAAACACTTTACTATTTCTGTATAAAACTAAACATACTTAGGAATAGGCTGTTTCAAAACCACAATTAAAGTGTTTTTTAGACAATATTTATACAATGGACTGAAGATTCAAGTCCTTTCTTTAAAAACATTTTTGGTTTCAAACTAGTTTGATGAAGCTCAAGATTAATTTTAACTTTTCTGAAAATTCACATTTGATCCCTATAATGCTATTTTTGAGTGTTGGCATTTGTCTAGTCGAGACCTAAGCCTGATGTATCGGCCAGTTTCATTTCGTTCTATTTGCTGGAGTGAAATGAAAAGCAGCAAAGGCTCTAGGTGGCGCTAGCGTGGCTTGTGGAGACCTGTATCGTGCATGAATCGAGAAGGACCAACGAGTAAACTCTTGGGATAGCCAATTTTAATGTTACTATGACTAAACTAAGATGGTTTTTGTGAGTTTACAAATCCACAAGAAACCCTCTTGAGTTTGGAATGCTCGTACCAATCAGAAGGCTTCTTCACAGCGGAAAATGTACAGATGTGACAGATGTGCTCACAGTACATCTCAATCTGGAGTGAGCCAAATTAGCAGGAACAAGTGGTCAGGCCTAAAACTCCTTGAGTCTTGACTGGATTTGAGCTCTCTTCCTCACTCTCTCAAAATTAGGACGCAGCGAGCACGAAGGTTGCTTTATGCGCATTGCTGTTCCACTGCGCACAGACGCCTGCGAGGTGCTGTCACTTGTGGCTGTGCAGCACCAAGATTTTTAAACTCTCAAACCCGGAAACTGTAATCTGCGGAGACTACAGAAAGAGCAGATGAAGCTTCATTCAGCAAAAATAACTGAAGAGGAATAGTTCTCACTGATGTTTATTCAGATTCATATACTGCTTGTATCAGCTGTGAATTCTCGCGCCAAAAGCAGCTGTTCAGAGAAAAACTTTCCCAGAGGAATCAATGGACTGTATTTTATGTCCAAAGAGACATGGACTAAATAAACTTTTGATTCAGCGTAAACAGAAGATGTGAGAAACTTTGTGCTTCAGCTCAGAAATACACATCAGTCACAGTGCGATTGTTGAATGTCAATAGAATTATCAAAGTTATTTTCAAAGCCTATTTCTGCAGAGTTCAGTATGTTTTGTACATCTTGTAGTTATCTAAAAACTCAGGACTTGACTGAAGTTGAGGGGGTTTCTCAGGCGGACACAAGGGGGGTCGTCGGTCAGCGAGGATTCAAGATCGAGCAGGTCTTGAGTATCTAGTTTGATACCAGTTTCATACTTTCCAAACACGTCTCTTCCTCTGACAAACAGACAGACTTCTTCACATTTGGCTGAAGTGTCTGTTTAACAATCCCGTTTCTCGCTGCATAAATCATCTCCGGTCCGTTCTCTGAGACACCGTCCGTGACCTAATTACTCTCCAGTCAACTCGGAGCAGAAACGAGCCGTGCATTCTGATCATCCTGAATCCTGAGCAGACATTTTGGGCTTACATAACAGCCCTCCCTCCTCCTCCGCTGCTTCCACACTTCGTCACGGTTTTATTGTCTCTGTTTCCCATCGGCGCTCGTGGTTTTATCTGCTCCGGTTGTGTTTCTCCTTTTCTCTGGTTATGAGCCGTGATGTGTCGTCTCTTCTGTTTTTCCACGGCTGTGATGTTTGTAACGTTCAAGTCGATTCTGATAGAGGCTGGACTGAGTTTTAGGACAAACTAATGAAGCTAAGTCAGCCTCAGGTTTACAGTCTGCAGCAAGAAAAAACGTAATTAGTGTCAAACTAAGACATATGTAGATCACTAATTTACATTTTGCACAACATGAAAGTGATTTAAAACAGCTTATTCACATAAACAGGTCCATTTACTTCTACTACTAAGCTCTTCATTATATAAAAACAAAAATAACCGTGACACACAGCGGATCTACATGATCATTTTGAACCCTCTGAGCCATAATTCATGTAGAAATCACAACTAAATACAGATGTGTTTAAGGGCCCGTCCACGCATGGGTGGCCACATCGCCAATTGCAGCAGAATACAGAATGTGTGCGTGCCACTCAACCTAGGTTTTTCACTGGGAAAGTTGTTCAAGTCTGTCTGTGTTTGTGCTCTTGTATCAGTTCGATAGTAAAAAAATAACCACATGAACAGGTTTATACTCCCTCTCTGGTCAAGCTGATCACTGCAAAGGCTCAAACAGTCTTTCTGAGGCTGGATCCTTCACACGTGTGGAGCTGATGCAAGTACACAAACAGTAGAAGCTTGATTTCTCTGTATTCTCTGTACTCTGCTTCTACATATCTACACCAGCATCAAGCTACAAAAGAAAAGGTTGAATTCTTTTGCTCCCGATTCTCGCGCGCGCACAACGCTAGTAAGACGTGACGCTTGCTACGCGCGACAAGCACTGATTGTGTGGCTCGTTTCATTGACTTTGCATGTTTTCTAAAAGATACGCATGCATCGTGTGGCTTGCGTAGCGCGAAATACGCTTGCAGTGTGTCCCAGGGGTAAGGCTGAGTATCGATTTGGTGAATACAATATCAATACTGTCCTCGATACATTTTTGATGTAATTTGATTGGATACAACAAGAAACCAGCTTTTTCTGTCCATCATTAAAACCATTTTAACATCCTTTTAACAAATGCTAAAATATGATTAATTATACAAACTACTCAGAATGAAGCTACTTCTTGTTCGACCAGAGCCCTGTACTACGAAGCTAGATTTGGGGTTTAGCGAGGTAAGTTCTGGGTTAAACCTGGTCTGGTCCTACGAAATGGATCACGTCCTATCAGGACAGATCTCTATGGCAACATGAGACAAATCATAACCTGCTCCAGACCAGGATAAGTTCTGAATAAGTTAAAAAGACGAGGCGTTGGCCAATCAGAGACGAGAATTAAGCCGTATGTCAAGAGAGAGAGAGAGAGAGAGAGATGAGAGAGGGCAGCGGAGAAATGAGGAAATGTGAAAGTCACGGCGTTTTCTTTATATCAATGCGATGCGTAACCTGTTTATTAAGAGCAGGATGAGATCTTAACAGTGACTAAAGAATCCAGTTTAATCTGTGTGATGATTAATAAACTCTTTCATTGTCAAGAAATAATGAATGACTGCACTTTGTCACATTTGGCTGTGGATTTTTACGCATCACTTCATTCAGACTAAACGGTCGATCTATAAATGTTTGGTCATGTCTGCACATTTAGTCTGTTGTTTCCATGCAGGACATTTAAATGAACTCTGTAGCCTCCTTCTGTGTCTGTGATTGGTTGATTAAGCTCAGACTTCATTTGAAGCTGCAGTGTTTCCTTCTTAGATTTTAATACTCGTATATTTGCTTCATGATTGACGTTTCCTCACGTTTGAAGTCCGCACTCGGGTGTTCTGATTGGTCAGTTTACGTTAACCCCGCCTCTGCTCCGTGAACGCGCACGACTTCATTGAGAAAATCCAGGTTAACAGATCCAGTTGTGAACTTGTTTCGTAGGACAGTTTATCCAGAGACTCATATCTGGGTTAGTCGACCCGGGTTAGAGAAACTTATCCAGGATAAGTTCAGCCACGTTCGTAGTACAGGCCTCAGATGCATCCTCAAAGGAAAACACCAGATTATTCGGCCATACACAAGATATTTTATACTGTTATCATTCTATTGCAATCTTATTTATGATATTAATAGGAACAGAAAACTGTGGTTTAAACAAATGTGGGGCAGTTGTGTGTTTTTGTTCCAGAGGGAAACAGAAAACAAGTGTTTTTCTTCACACATCCAGGGACTTTATTATGTTTGTTTCAGACTAAAACATCGGATTTAAACCAGAGCCAGAGAATCAATACTAAATAGTTTTATTAAATGTTTATATGTAAGAATCAATATTTCTGCCTCTACCTGTGTGTGTGGGGTGTGTTTGTGGCGTAGGTCGGTGGTGAAAACTCGAAGCAGAGGAACAACACTGGCTTTTTGTATTCCTTTGTAGAAATTTAGTTGGTTAAATGGTTTATAGTTCATCAGTGATCATTATTAATAAGCTTAATCCCACAAAGATCCGTGTCAATAGTGTGAGTATTTAAAAGAGAAACACACACATACTCTCTTCTATATTATATTTACACGCTGCACAGGAAAAGACTTGACAGAGTTTGTGGTGTTTGTTCTTGTCGTTTCCTGCTGAGAACAATTGTTATTAATAATGAACTCTGTCTGTAACGAGTGTATTTCCTCTGCAGATTTATTATGAAAGGCCACGTTAAGGCTTTGTCAACTCACACATGATTTATACATTTATTAGAACCTGTAGAACATTTATTTTTCCTTTAACAGTGAAACAAACACCGCTTCAGACGTTGTGTTTAATGTGACTGGAACATGTAGCTAACCTCCTACTGATGTTACGCTCACAGAATCAGAATCAGCTCTTGTCTTTGGTTTGACTGTAGAAGCTGGAGAATCTTGGACTAAACTCTTGTGTTTGAGCTAAAGCAGCGATCGGTTAAAGTCGGCTTTACACTGGAGGAGTTTTCAATCTTTTGTGATTTTTACATGTGTCAAAAACAGCACAGATCAAAGAATAAAGGGCATTTTACAGTTGCAGCTTGTCAAAGAAGAACCAGGCATCAGGAACACTTCTATATTCTTTCACGGGGCCAATTGACCTTTGGCCGAGCCCCGCCCCCCTTAGTTACTGTTGCTACGCCCGTCAACTATGACAGCGTGCCATAGACTTCAATGTCAAAAAGAAGTTACACCTGTTCACGTTAATGACTTTTTTAAAGCAATTTTTCCGCGATATCATAGATCGAGGCAGAAGGTGTTCACTGTGCAGTGAACAGTGACATTAAAATACACAACAGAGGGACATAACTCCTATGGAGGCTAATGCTACTGGTCTCAAGCTAAATCAGAGAAACACATAATCTTTAACATTTCCTCAAATACAACAAGCACAGCCTTGTCCTGCTCTTGCACTGCCGGGTAAGTTCACTTTCATATGTTAAGCTCTATTTTTCTCTATTGCAAGAATATTGTTCATTTACGAGGCTATGTTAGCGAGCTAAAGCTACCAGTGTTGGCTAAAGCTAAACGTAGCAGCTTAGAGCGTAACTTCTGCAGTTATATCCTCGTCGTGGTAGAACTTGGGTCTAGTTTGTGTTTTTGCCTCTAGATCTAACAACAGTAAGTCCATAGCTCTAGTTAAACATTAGTTTTACCTTTGAGCAGACATTTGTTCCATATATTTATCTGTTAAACTGTTTAATCCATTGTAGGCACTGCTCCAGTTGTTTTCAGCTTGGAAATGGAAAGAACACAACTCCTCAGGTCAATATTTCGGGGGATCTGTGGTCCAGTTTACATAAACCATAGACACATCGCTTCACCGTCTTGTTTGGAGCTCAAGATTTGACGGACCTTATTTACATAGCAACGGTTGCTACGATGTTTGATTGGACAAAGGCGAAAGGTCAATTCTACTCTAGGAACAAGTCTCTGCGTCAGATACTGGACGTTGTTACAAAATACTGTCGATGATAAGTTTAGTGACAAATATTCTCTTTAAAAAATCATTACAATGGCCTCTTCTCCTGAACACACAGAGGATAAGAAGAGGTGAACATCAGGCCAAATGAACAAACCCCAATAAAGCACACCACGTGAAATAAAACCGACGCTTGTATCAGACTATCGCAGCCCCACACTGGTCATAAAAGAGCTCTGAACCCTTGAGCTGATGTTTCAGTTTGCACAGGACGTCCAATTAAAGGCGTATGTTCGGACTGCGCTGTGTGAACGCGGCAAACACAGTCACAAACAACAGATTTTTTTATTTATTTGATTATTCTGCAGCAGCTGTGAGACCAGAACCTGCCCCACACTCGCTCTGTCCTTCGCCCACACACACATGTTCTCTCTCTTTTACCCACTCACATGCTCCCCCTCTTCTCTCCCACACCCACGATCTCGCTCTTTCTCCCCCACACTGAACACACGGTTGAATATAAAGCGATGGATGTGTCCCTCAGGAGCAGTAATAGTCTGGATGGGGGTGAGGTGTTTTGGGGGAGGTCACACAAATGTAGGTCTGTTGGGATTGAACATACGTCACACTTTAAGTCCAGTTTAAGACAAACAAATGCTCACGATTCACATTGTAATGAAGTTTGTGTTATTTATAATGATGCACTGATCTGATTCTGGATCGACTATCGGCCCACAAAACTGATTCAGCCGATATCCTGAAAGTGCTTTTAGTCCTTTTAGTCATTCAGGGATATCTTTTCTGACTAACATCGTCTAAAACTGTTTCTGAGCCTTGGGACACAAACAAATGTCTGGAGTCTTTGTGAAGATGAAACACTGGAAAAAACATAGACAGACAACAAAATAGTCAAAAATGTACTATAAGCACGTTTTCAAACATTTGTTGTGTGTGTGTCATGATGTCACAAAAAGCCAAAATGTAAAATACCCACAGATTTTGGTTGAAACCACAAGTGACATTTTCTTTGGGTTTAACAGGTAAATCTGACCCGGCCTCAAGCCTCAGTCGGTGTGGTTCAGAGGCTCTGATCAGAAATGACAACTTTACCATTTACATTTGTTGGAGTAAATATTGGTAAAGCTGCTGTTTACAGCTGAAACCTGAATGACTCTAGATACATCTGGTATATTTGGGTTTTGACAATTCCTTTGCAAAAGCTGAAGGTCACTGAGGTAAAAATGACTTTTACGATTGTTAGGGAAATTAATTAATAATCTCCTTCCTACTGTAATCCTTGTTTAGGAAAAACAACCAAGACTCAAAAGACTTAAATTAGGATAAGATTTACTTTGATCAAAGGGAAAACACGCAAAGTTACAAAACATATCCTTCCTGATCTAAACCCTAAACATCTCCATCTTTCTCGATCTTGTCCTTCTTCCCGATGTCCTCACGTCGTCTTCTCATTGCGTCTTCACATTGCGTCTTCACCTTACATGCTTACCCTGCGTGTTCACAAAGAAGCAAAGTTGAAAGTCTCTCTTTTATCTGTCCTTCAAGACTCTCCTTTTGCATCGTTAAGCTGATTGGTCCTCCAAGTCTTCGGTTCTCGCCATTTTTGGACTGTCCCTTGTCTCTTCTCAAAATGTTCACTTGATGACTCATCTCAGTGTAGACTCACCCAGACTCAGACTTAGAGACCACAGTCTCAACTTGAGCCTTGTCGATTGCAAACCCAAGCAAGTTAACACTCCGTGACAGTTCAGAGGTCAACTGTCACCAGTCCTTTGGAATGTGCTGTTGGCTTCACACACACTAACCCTTAACTATAGTTCTTCACAAATACATTTTACATCACATTTTGAATGATTACAAATTATCAACACTTAAACACACATAGAAGATATTTTTTCTAACAACGATGTTCAACTTGTCTGCACTATTCAGACAGTAAATACAACTCACTAAGAGTTGTATTTACCTTTCTGACATGTTTCGCTAAGTCTGAGTCTGGGTGAGCCTACACTGAGATGAAGTCATCAAGTGAACATTTTGAGAAGAGACAAGGGACAGTCCAAAAACGTTCCTTCATCTCGATTGATGTGTCTGGGCCTTGCTTCCTGATTTCTATGACCTCCTTCATCCAGCGTTTGAACTTGTTGTTTTCAGCTCTTTGACCCGTGCTCGGTACAGAGGTCCCAGAACCAGACGTCACATATTTACATGTGTATTTTATGTTTAATATGTCAAACATCCTCCTGCACCTGAAGTCTACAAACGTCCTAGAAAAAGGACTAGATAATATAATATAATTTAATCTAATCGACTGAAGCGTGGTCTCCTGCTGAGGCGATAAGTGTCTCTGCTCTTCACAGCTTCTCCAGGACAAAAGACTTTATTCTCCTCCACAGTCTGAGGCTTTAGCTCAAAGACTTTCCTCTGGTTGTAAAGTGAAATATATCGTTTTCTTAAATCCAGGTCAGAGCTGCTTCGGAGCTTTTACAGATTTAAATATTTCACTTTATAAGCAGAACTCAGGGTTTAGTTTCTGTGAGTTCACTGAGATGTCACCGGTGTTCCAGTCACAATGTGGTTTCAATGAGTCAGTCTGCGGAGGATTTGTTCGTTACAGAAATGTTTTAACTGCTGCTCAGTGGAAACATCGGAAACATGTCGATGACTTTGTTCTGGATGAAGAAAGTGTCAGTAAAAACGACAGAGAAAGCTTCTGTGAGTCTAAAACTAAATCAGAAAGAGGAGTAGAAAAGTGATGTGTAAGTGGAGCAGTGGTTCTGTTTAAGCTGCATGAATAAAGGGTTTGTCTTATCGTCAGTGTGACTCCAGAACAGAGCCAGACTCAGAGCACAAACCAGACAGAAATACTTGTTTCTTTAACCCTTTCCTGAAACCTTGAGAGAGGTCAGTTTCTTTTAATGACTCTAAAAATGAATGGTATGTTTTTCTCGTGAAATAAATATTGTATTTTCTTCTTTTCAAACACTGATTGTGACCCACTGATCAAATCTATTGTTCAAATAAGTCTATAAAGTCACTAAAATGCACTAGAACACGTCAAATTATACACAATTGGTCCAAACTTTCCCTGGAGATCAGTCTTACTCATGTTACTTTCTCATCTCTCCTGTGTGTGATGGAAAACGTAAAGGTACGGTAAGGTATATTTTATTGTCTCTGTAGGGAAATGTGTCCTCTGCATCTGACCCTGGATCCTTCAAAGCCTCTGGAGCTTCTCCTCAGGAGCAGTGACTCCACATTGCAGCGCTCTGGGACACATCTCCAGGTGTTCTTTAGGTTTGGTCAGGACTACCGTAGCTGGAGGTATTACCCTAACATGTATGTTATTGGTTGGTGGGGAAACCGGAGGCCGGAGAACCCACCCAGACACGGGGAGAAACATGTGATGATAATTTCAAAAATTGTTTCAAACAAATAAAGCTATTCAGTTGCTCACACATTTCCATATAAATAATGAAGGTTTACAATTTATATAATTTTATTACATAATCACTGAAGTATTTGCTTGTTATATTAAATACTCTTTTGTATTCTTTAACTGAACTTAAGTTGACCTGGAAAGTTCATGTAGTTTCAGAATTACTTTGACATAATCATTCACTATAGCTGCAGCTAGGATTAGGGAGAAACACAGGCTATCTGTTTTGTCTACAGGTTAACCTTTCTGACTTCTGGAGAGGACCGGAGTTATCTCTGACCAAGAGGGAGTCAGACCTGCTCCACGGATGCAGGACGAAATCTGAGAACCTGGGAGGAACCACATGAACATCAGACATTTGCATATTCTTTTCAAATCTGTATTGGGCAGACGGACAGGCGAGGGTCAGGTTTTCTCACACTAATCCTGGCATAAGACTGGCATAATGGAAGCTACCAGGGAAAGGTTGGCCCGACCTTTGATTAGAAATATTGTTAGGTGGAATAAACTTTTATTAATTTAAACCTTTCGAATCTTGGTCATCTTTAGAATAAGAACATGCATCACATCCAACACATGCAAACTCCACATAGAAAGGCCCGGCCGTGCAGGAGTCGAACCCGGGACCTTCTCGCTGTGAGGCCAGGATAAATGTGGACATATGTTATTCATTCATTTTCTACAGCTTGTTCCCGTTAGAGGTCGTGAGTGACTGGAGACTGTCCCACTAATCCCAGTGTCTTTGGGCCTTAGGCGGGGACAGTGGCCAACAGTTTCAGCCGAGCAGACACTGTGTGATTTTTGACCACTTTGGGACAATTTTTCACTCGTGCGGCAGTTTTAGAGATGGGCCTGAGTTTCAGCTCAGTCGTGTGTCGTGCACTGTGAAGCGAACATGAGATTAACACCTCACGACCAGCTTCTGATCAACAATCGTAGGAAAGTACATCAGACTTGTTTCAAATCCTGGTGGCTCCTCGAGGGAACATTACTGTAGAAGCAAAACCATGATCTCTCAGCTGTCCATGAGCAAATTAAACATGGTGCATCTCCACTTCTGGATTCTTCTTCTTCTCCTCCACCTTTTCTGTTGTGTTTCTGGATACAGGAGTCTGACGCACTGTGGGTTGACGTACAGAGTGAGAAATCAAAGCAGAAACCTTCCAGATTCCTGTAGAAGAAGAAGAGAACCTTTGAAACTCCCCAGAGCGTTCTCCCTCCTGAACTGTGACTTTAAAGCTCTTTACATCTTAAATAATGAATGCAAATGTAGAGTTAATATGTAAATATGCTGCTGTTCATACAATGGGCTGCTGTCGTATGGAAATGTTCTCCTTTACTGCAGCTCTGCTTAAACTCTGAGCAGCACAAAGGAAAAGAAAATCATGTTCTAATTCCAGTGTTGGATTATAGAGTCCAACTGTCACTGTGTCCTTAAGCAAGACACTTCAGCAACAAGGCCTAGAATGAGTCTCATGGTTTGTGTGTCTGGACTAAGTCAATGTAAATATCGTGTCCACTTACAGGAGAGTTGAAGCTCCTTCGTCGTTTCGTTTTCTGATTTCTGTTGCTTCTTTGTTCCATTGTTCAACTCTTCACTTTTCAACAAAAACGTCTCCAATGCTCCTCCGCCTCGGCACGAAAACCAGCTCTTCTGCAAACAGCGCCTACGTTAGTACGCTGCACCAATCAGCTGGCTCTGAGTGTTTTCTTTCTTAAATATAGTGCGTGTAGTATTAAAAGTTTAAACAAAAAATCTATATTTGTGTTTAGTTTGGCTGTACGGGTGTTAACTACGGACCTGTGCCTATGACTCTGGCCTAATGGACTGGGACAACGCCAGAGTCATAGGCACCGAAAGCAACAAATATCATCGCTGGATCAGGGAGGCCATCGAAATCCGAAAACGCACCCACCAGACTGTAAATCGGGACGAGGGGGCGTATCAACTCTCTCACACCTGGGACACAGTTCTGAAGAGGTTGGACTGCAGATGGCGCCATCGTCCTACTGTCCCAAGTAGGAAAATGGCGCCAAAACCTGTATAAACCAGCTGACCAGACACGTCACAGGAACACCAAGTGACACTTCTGAAGAAGGCTACAGTGTGCAGCCGAAACTGTCAAGGTATGAATACAAACAGAGGTCTGTTCATAAGAAAAAACAACATATAACTATAACTGAAGACCTAATGAATTGAATCAGATTACTGTGTTAACATCGTTAGTCAGCACACGTTACATGCCTCGTGGGTTATCTATTGATAAAAACAGTATTGTGTGTGTTGATTTGCTGCATTATGACTGCAATGTTTGTATATTTTAGATGTTGTGGAGCTTTCTTCCTTCTTCACAAATGGAGATTGGACTTCTGCTTCCTCCCTCAGTATTTTTTTAATTTTTTTTTCATTAATATACATTTATGAACTAGGGACGCTTCATGTCGATTCTTTAGTGTTTATGTGTAAATATATGAATAAAACTGAAAGATCGATGGTCATGATTGCTTGTTTTGCTGGATAAAGCTACGGTCACAATGACCCGTACGAATAAAATGGTCGTACGAATCTTACAGGTCGTACAAAATCTGAGTTGGTACGTGGCTCGTGGAGTGGAAACTGTTTTCCTACAGTCTTCTTACGGCAGACTTTCAGCTCTCACCAACAACTCACGACATTCTTGGGGTAATGAAGCCGTACGGCATCCTTGTGTGTGCTCTAAAGCTTGTTTAATGCGTCTTTACGGTAATCCTACATATATTTTGTATCCACGGGAGCTGCGCGATGTCCCTGCGTCCAACTCAAGCCTTTATCAAGGTGTTTCTAGTTATTAACCTTTTGTAAACCGTACCGGAATAGCAATAACCTAACTGCACACCAGCAAACACAAATATGAAAATATGTAAATTTGTTCTGATCGTTTGTCTCTCTCACCGAAACACAACAAACTCACAAAGCAAGCTCCGTAAAACACAAAACTGCTTTGTTTCTTACCTGAGTATTGCAGAGGAGACGCCAAAATTCCCAAAGCGAAGACGGATGCTGAAGACTAATCCACTGACATCATTGTGTTTCATATAAAAAAGTTTGAAGCAAAAAACAATATTCCACCGCCAGCGAGCAGAAGTTGTCCAATGTCTACGTCTGTTACAGCTGTTCTCCCCGTGGTTGTGTCCATCTCCAGGCGATTTGCGTTTTTCCCCCGGCGCGCTCCCTGGTCCGGTCTGGCCGTGTTTCAAGCATCTCATCCCTTCACGCTCCCGGTCTGGTCCCCCCCGCCCGCGCTCTGGGTCCGTTCCTTTCCTGTTTTTTTCCTTTCCGTGTTTAAACTAGCTGCGTTTCCGTCACGTGCTCCAGGCCCTGGGCTTTCATACAGATCCCTCGTACAGGCTAAACTGCGCCTCAAGAGATGCGCAGTCTCCAGAGCGCGTCTCTCTCCACTTTCACTCTGCCGCTCAGGCACATTACACAGGCTTTAGTCTCTGCGTTCGTAGACTGGTCGTAGAAAATCTTCAACAAGACCATCGACCTGTCTACAAACTTACGAGCGAGCGCTGTTTTTTCGTAACAACGCCTCAAGAATGACGTAGAAAAAGTGAAAAAAATCGTTCGCAGGAGGTCGTAGCAGGTCGTAAGGGTCATTGTGACCGTAGCTTAAGACTTTACACCAGGAAGTGTTAAGTCCTTGTGTGAGGTTGGTTTTCGTTTTCTTTTCTTTTTATCTTAAATGTCAGGAGGGAAACTTTAAGAAGACGCGTTGAACATCCCTGACCTTCACATGTCTTGTTCTCTGTTGGAGTGTTTGCATGTGGCTGTGGTGAGGAGGAAGTAAACCTTTGTGTCTTCAGTTGCTCAGTCGTCCTTTCATCAGCTCTGGAAAACTAGACTTTAAACATGAGCTTGTGTTTTTCTGTATGAATGTGCTGGTGATGATCATTAATTGTCTTTTCTCTACAGAATGTGTCGATGTCACGTGAACAAAACCATTCACTCTGAGCACATTAAAGAGCGTTTACATTTGATCAGTTTTGTGTGTGAAGGACGTCTGAAGGTCAGAGCCATAAGAACGCTCACATGGTCGTGTTTCACATTCACCATATGCCACAACACATTACCTCTCATGTGTTTTATGTTAGATCTGAACATTACCTCTATGTGTTTTATGTAAATCTGGATAATTGGGACGTGGAGGTGATTTGTCCTTAAAACCTGGACGCTCCAGCTCCACAGCGACTCATCAGGACTCATCATTTACCTGCCAGAGGAGGAGAGAGCAGCTGGTCACACAAACGCCGCACACCATATACAGACGCACACACACGCATACACGAGCGCACAAACACGCACAGTCTTTACCTGACACACTGTAAAAAATATAAGACTGTTAAACTTAAAAATACAAATACAGTTTCTTGTCCATAAACTCATGTAAGAGAATCTTTTATTCTCTGTGTCTGACTCTCTCCCTCTTTCCTGTCATTTTTCGTTTCTCTCTCTTTCTCTCTTTTTTTCTCTTTCTCTCTCTCTTTCTTTCTCTCTCTTTCTTTCTTTCTCCTTTCTTTCCTCTCTTCTTTCTTTTCTCTTTCTCTCTCTCTCTCTTTCTCTTTCTCTCTCTTTCCTCTCTTCTTCTTTATCTCTTTCTCTCTTCTCTTCTTTCTCCTCTCTTTCTCTCCTTCTCTCTCTTTCTTTCTCTCTCTCTCTTTCTCTCTCTCTCTTTTACTCTCTCTCTCTTCTCTCTCTTTTCTCCTCTTCTTTACTCTCTCCTCTCTTTTCTCTCTTTCTCTCCCTCTCTCTCTCTCTTTACTCTCTCTCTTTACTCTCTTTCTCTCTCTTCCTCTCTCTCTCTCTTTACTCTCTCCCTCTCTCTCTCTGTCTCTTTACTCTCCCTCCGTCTCTCTCTTTTTTTCTCTCTCTTTACTCTCTCTTTCTCTTTTTACTCTATCTTTCTCTCTTTACTCTTTCCCTCTCTTTTTCTCTCTCCCTCTCTTTTTCTCTCTTTACTCTCTCTCTCCTCTCTCTCTCTCTTTCTCTCTTTACTCCCTCTCTCTTTCTCTCTTTACTCTACTTAAGTTGAAAATCTTTGACTCAAATTGTAAAATTACACCAACACAAGTATTTAAGTCCATTTAACTCATCGGCTGTATGAGTTTTTTTACAGTGCAGATACAAACACACAGAGTCTTTACCTGCCAGAAGAGCACAGCTGGTGTCACCGTGGCAGCTTGTACGCTCACACACACACACACATGTACGCGCACACGCAGAGTCATCAGAGCAGGACGCGCGGCTCCATGTTTGTTTCATGCGCAGAGACGCACCGGGGACACTGCTGCTGCTGCTGCTGAAACGCTGGGATTCACGTCTGATTAGCTGCTCACGGATGAATGTAGGTTAAACACGGAACCAGGAACCTGCTGCAAAATGTACGAGCGCAGTGTTGAGTCAGAGCGCGTGTGAAGCGTGTGTGAAGCGTGTGTGAAGCGTGTGTGGAGCGTGTGTGGAGCGTGAGCGCGCAGAAAACCTTTGGGACAAAACAAACGACAGCTCATGACAATCTGGCAATAAAGATCTGCAAACGTGGCACCAGGACATTCTAAACCTCACATGTGTACAGTCGTATTCTTGGTGTGGTGAAAGTCTCTCGTCCAGGGCTGTGGTGCAGAAGTGTCGGTGGATTTTATTTCCTGTGGGGCCAAAAGCACAAACCAAACCTCAGTCTTTGATCCGAGCAAACAGAGCTGACCTAGACTGAGCTTTGGGCCTAAACACTCTGCACACACAGCACTGACACACGCTGAGGCCGAAGGAAAAGTGAAGCTCGACTGGGAGAGTTTATTTAATCATCACCAGGATCCGAGAGAGAAGCACCTAACCGTCCATTTATGCTCCCACTGCACCAGGAACATAGAGACACAGAGAGAAGCTTCGAGGACAAACAAAGGGCACAGCGTTGAAGCTCTGAAACAAAGAGAAAATAACCACGACTGCGATAATGTGGTTTCTCTCTTGCAGGAGTTTAATGCAGTGATAGATGTGTGGCAGGTCGAGGAGGTTATAAATATCGAAAGAAAGTCCAACAACGCCACTGGAAATGAATGTAATATATAAAATAATAACCTAAGACGCACAGGTAAGAACATTGAAGGTGTCATGATTCAAACAAAAGGAAATACTGCATAAAAAAATTATGTTTAATTAAAAAAAAACAACTAAATAATAAGTTGTGAAGAACAAAATCCAAAAAGACACATGTTTCTGACAATGACATGGACCAACAAAGAGAAGGGAGAACCAGGATTAATATAAGCGATAGGACACAGGTGAAACAAGTGAGGGCGGGGCTAGAAATCAAGAGAACAGGAAGTCAAACACATCTAAATACAGACATATCCAAATAAAACCGACGTTCAAAATAAAAGAAAAGCAACAAAGAAAGTCCACACTCTGACAGAAGGTGCATGAGGTTCCATTTAGCAGATTAACAGTTATTTTATGAAGACAAAGGCAGTTCACAGTCCGTTCACATTTCCCCGCCTCCTTCTCCAGCATGTGTATTAAATATAAACTCTGGATTAAGGAGGCCATAGAGATCAGAAAGCAGGGCACCGACAGCATCAGCGTTCCTCCTGTCCCACACCTGGAACACCCTCCTCCAGAGACCACCGGGCGACAGGAGGCGTGGTCAGTCTGATCGACGGGCTGACCACGCCTCCAGGAAGTGTCTGATATATGACATGAAAACATATCAAACACATTATTTTTAAAGAGAAACTATACACAGAATCCACTTTTTTTCACTGTCAAACTGTGTATACGGGGTCAAAGTTGAATTATCTACAGTTTCCAGGCCTTTTTTGTGCAAACTCGTTCAGTTATGCGTGCAACGACTGTACTGCAGAAGGTCAAACTCTGTCAGTGCATTTAACACTGTTCACAGTTCAAGCCGACGTCACATCGAGTTGACGCCACAGATGAGCCGCCCAGGTGGGATAAATAAACTCCTCCTTCTGACATCGCTGCTGTGGAGAGTTGTAAAACGGTGACTTGCAGCGCGATGACTTCATCAGTCGTTTGGTTCAGTTTGTTGAGCGAGTGGTGCGAGGTGCAACGATGTGTAGGTTCGAAACTCATGTCAGTGGCGAGTTTTTCATCTTCAATTTCATAAAATACTGACATCATAAGCTCATGTGCTTATGTCGAAAAGCAAAAGTTTCAAACGTGTGTTTTGCAAAGTAAATATAAAAAAATCTTGACGTGTGAGTAGTAAACTAGACTTAGTGCTACAGCTTCAACTGCAAACTTCACGTCAGGATCCGAACCACTCCGACACAAAACTCACATCATTCACCAAGCTCATTCATCAATCAAACTGTTCACTCCCACTGGGCGTCTCTTTAAAGGCTCCGGGCATCTCCCACAAGTCTGTTTGAGATTCAGTTGTGGGCGGAGTGTTAAGCTTCACTTTAAAAAGAAAACAAAGTTGTGAAACTCATCCCTATTGAACGAGAAACACCACGAGACAAAACTGAATCAGACAAAACTGATCTGTGCCTGAGCAGCAGGACTGAGGAGGGAATGAACGTCCAAAACCCACAGCACCAGGCCCGTACTGGAGGAGTCCCACCAGGGAATGATGCAGGAGTTTTCATGAAGGCCAACAGACACATGAGAAGCGTGGACACACTGGAGGCCGCTCGACAGAGAAGACCAGACTAGACGATGGTAAATGATGGTCGCTGAAAGTCAGAGCGGAGAGCAGGACAGTGAAGTGATCATAATACATGTGCAGAGAGTAAATAACTATAATGACACACTTTATTAACATTCCCTGCACAAACTCTGCACAGATAAGTCTGTTTTCTTGATGATAAAGTCACATTGCAGCAGAGACAGACAGTTTAATCATGAGCATCTCCCTAAACAAAAGTCTTCTTCCTCGTCGTCTTTGCCTGAGTTTGTGCAGAGACGTGTTTGATTTCTGCTCATTTAAAGAGTTTGTGAATCTCCAGGTGGGTTTGTGTTTGTGTCGCTCAGACTCTGACGATCGGCTCAAAGGAAAAACAGCTCCAAACGCACAAGTTTATCTGCAAAACTAATGAAGCCGACATTTACAAAGCTCAGACTTAAGATGCACTGTGGAACTTTTCTGTTTCTGCTTCTCGTCTTTGTCTAAAAATGAAACTGTTTATTTAATCCACACATTAGTAGAATATTAACACACAACTCTGCTCATTGTGTGAAAGACTGAAGTGGAGATCTCAGAAGCTTAGCAGGACTATCTGTTTGATGTTCACTCACATTAGTGTTAGGCTGCATTCACAGTACACTTTTGATTGGGATCAGGATTGGTTTGTCTGGATAGTTCGGTTGAGTAATTGTGAACGCACAAACAAACTCTGATCTGGTCCAAAATGTCCAAATCTGTTCGGTTGGAGAGGTCGGTCTCTGGAGCAAACGAAGCGAGAGCGAAACAAAACCAGGAAGTGAACAGTGACGTGATCCAGACTGAGACTCACATGAGGCTCAGAATCACAACAAACAACATGTGTGAGATCAATAATGAGACAAATAATACACAAAAACACATGAAAGTAACAGGAGAAGGACGGAGGATGATTCAGGTAGAATTAATTATGATCACACGACCGTATGTCACCGTTTTCTCACGTTATTTACACAAATAACAAAGTTATAACTCTTAGATGAAAGTAACACTACAGCTCACATTACCGCGGGGAAATGTTCTATATTCATCTAATATTTAGTTACACAGCTCAGTGAGCAGAGACAGACCTTTCAGAGCCAGATTTACTCAAATAGACAAACTTTTTGTTACGTTTTACTCACATTTGGAACGAAATGCCCAGCCCTCCTCTCTGGTCTTCTAAAGTGAAAGTGAAAGTGTCTTTGCTCCGACACTTGGTCTGTCACTCACTCTGGTCCTGTTAATGTGAGAGAAGTTGTGATACATCCATAAAAACACAAATATAAAGTCCAGCAGTGTGTTTGACTTGGATGCAGCTGTAGCCGCTGTTAGCCAGAAGCCGGTGTCTTCTTTGCTGCTGATGTAACGTGTTTCTGTCACAGCGCCTCTACAGGCGAGGAGCAGAAGTGTCTCTACAGCGCTGGTTCGATTGGTAATAAGTGTGAACAGAACCGAGCCAGTTTAGAACAAGATACAATGTTGCAATTTTGGTTCCCAATCGAGTCGAGCCCGGTTCAGTTTGTATTGTAAACGCAGCCTTAAAGTCAATGTTTTTTATGACTTCAACTGACATCATCCAAAATAAAACCTTCTCAAACTTTTTTAATTGACATTATTTAACTCATCTGAGGCGATATAAGTCTGCGACTGACACACGACATTTGAACTTTTTCTGGTAGTTTAAACCAGTGGTTCTCAACCGTTTTTCGTCTCTATCCCTGAACACAAAATGTAGTCTATCTACAAAGTGATAATGTAGTCTTTAGTTTATTGTTTGATATGATTTTGAAGCCATAAGCCTAGATAAAATCATTGATACACTTTGTAAATAGGGATTTGCATCTGTTGTGCAGGTTTCTTAAACTGTCAAACCTTTTTAAGATCTCGAGTTAAACTTCCCACATCAACATCATGGAGGCGGTTTTCTGAAGATTTGTTTGCTTACAGAAAAACAGTATTTAGCAGAGCATGGATTGTATTATTTGCACAACTGGGACACAAGTACAGACAGGGGCGTAGAACCACATTCTGGGCCCCAGGTACAAACTTTATTCTTGGGCCCCTACTACTGTATATAATCTTGTGTTTTAATGATTTAGTCTCTAAGCATCTTGTTATTTTCCTCATTTATTTTGGTTTTATTTCCATTTATTTCTTATTTTCTATATTCCACATACAGTTGGCCAAAAGTCGCTGAAGGTTGAAGGCCTTATAATGCTAATTTTCAAGATTTTTATCGCCGTAACTGTGTTCAGAACAGATATTTGTGTATTTGTGTCAGAACTATTGAGCTGGATCCACAGCACTCACCAATTTAAGCTAAAACTTGTCTACATGATGCCAAAAATACACTTTGTGACTTTTTTGACACATTATATAAATCCTGGATTGACAAGTCGTGATATATTGACAATAGTCAACACAAAACCCTATGAATCTGCAAGTGATCACTTTGTGTCAAACCTGACTGATTCACTGAACTCTGCAAACTTTTATAATATAATAGTATCATTTGTAGCTGTTATTCATTCATTTTCTACCGCTTAATCCCGTTAGGGGTCGCGGGTGACTGGAGCCTATCCCAGTGACTTTGGGCCTTAGGCGGGGAACACCCTGGACAGTGGCCAACTCGTCGCAGGGTTAGACAGACAAACATTCACTCTCTCATTCACTCACTAAGGGACATTTACAGTGATGCCCAAATAACCTAAACATGCATGTTTTTGGAGGAAACCGGAGAAAACCCACGGTGACACGGGGAGAACAAGCAAACTCCACCCAGAGAGATCGTGAGATGTTGATATGGTCCGACCCGGGAGTCGAACCCACGACCTCCTTATTGGAAAGTCAGAGCTCTAACCACTCTGCTACCGTGCACCCCGTTTGTAGCTGTTATATTTGTTAATAATGAGGCCAATTAATATTCCTCTTTGTTCAGAGAGATGTCATAAATAATTACATTTAGAGGAACAATAGTTATCTCACAAGCAAAAAGGACATGCTTTTGGGGCCTCTTCCTGCCCTGGCCCCGGGGACACTAGTACCATTTACCCCCCCAGTCCGACGCCCCTGAGTACAGAGGAGAAAGCCTAATTGGACAAAGGAAAACGAAGACGGAGAAGAGCCACAGCAACTGCAGAGCAAAGGCAGGACTGTGGTGAGAAATAGGTCTAAATAGATCTGAGCTCGGTCTGTCAGGTCACTCTGCTTTACTTTTGTGGACTATAGGGCATCACTTTAGCAACTTCTCATCAAACTTCACGTCAAAGATCAGAACTGCTTCAAAGATCATTGTTGAGTTTACAAACCTTTGAATAGTTAAAACGCCACATTGATCCCCTAAAAGTTTTGCCACACAACATCATGATAGCAATGATTATATTTTATAAGATTTACTTGCAAAATCTGAGCTCAGTTTGTGATTGCAGCCTTTAGTATTGAGTTTATTTAGTCCTGGGTCAATAAGAAGAGAGAATGTTCTAAGACAATTTGTTTCTAGCATTAATTGTTCAAATCTGAATGTTTTTGTGCAGAGTTCACAGACGTAGAACTAGAACTAGACAATTTAAAGGCATGTTCCCAGCTGAGGATGATTCAGACAGAACAGAAACACAGACAACATTCAGAATTATTAGTTTGAGGTCCAGGAGTTAAACTAATCCTGTGAAAAGAGAAAACGAGGTTCTGAAATACTTTCAGCTCTGACATGACGGTGGTTCAGAATCATTATCCAGCCTCACGTTTGCTTTATTGGATTACAAAACCGTGCCGTACGCCGTGACAACCTGAAAAAAACACGGCGCGCAGAGGAAAATTGAATCTTCAAAGTGCAGCTCACACAGAGAGGTACGAGCGGAGACAGGAGACCCCCTTCTGGAGCCTGCCACGTCCCGTTAGCAGCTCCGTTTGACGACTTTCTCACCGCGCAGCCACAAGCACACGGACGGTTTTCTCACGTGTGGAAGTGTCCTGTGTGGATTCTTCTGTTTCTACAAAAATCACTTCTACTGTTTCTGGATAAGTCGTGTTCTTGGTGTAAAATGATGTCTAAACAGCAGCTGATTCTCCTCAAGTGTCAAAGGCAGAGACAGAGTATTTTCTATTAGCATTTAGACACAAATAGGACTTTTCCATTATTCGATTCTTAGAAAATAAATATCCGTTGATACTCGATATCAAGCAATACTAGTGCAAGGACTGAAATAGCTTTTTTTTTCTTAATTGGATCACATTGTGTTGTAGCTTCTGTACAGAGGGATTTTCGGTCGACGTCACTTTCTACTGCTCATGCTTTATACAGAAAGAGCCGCTGTCCATCTGCTTATTTGAGGAAGTTTGAATAAAACAAGGCCACAGTCCTACAAACGCTTTCAAGTTCCGGATGGAGACTGTGGAAGAACTCAAATCAGGTTAGCAGTGACCTGAGAAACTGTTTTGTCCTGACTCATTAAAAACTCTGTCCACATGACAACTTTAAAGCCTTTCTACTATTTTCTTTCTCTCCTGCAACACTGTTCTGCAAACACAACACATGTAGTGACGTTGGTGCTGCAGCTCTGCAGGAGACAGATCGAGTACAGTAGAAGTACAAGCAGCAGTGCTGCAGCTTCATCCAGACTGAGCCTTCACACCGACACTGACAGGCAGAGCTGCAGGCCTGACAAACAAGTGTGATGACCTCAATATAAACACAGAGTCACACTTCCAGAGAGACAGAGGAGTGTGTGTGACAGTGTGTGAGAGTCTGCAGATGCTTCTCCTCAAACACATCGAGCTGATAACGACACACAACAGGGTCACAGTTAAATCTGAGCAGAAGAAGTCACGCGGGATCATATCATCGTCAGTAAATCTTCCAGTCTGGTCTTGTCAGAGAAAACAGCAGCTGTGCGATAATCCTTCATTCTCTCCTCATGAGCCTCGTCTTGTCAGCGCCGTTTCCAAAGTCACAAAAACACGAGAATCTTCTGAGCGATTCCTCGTTTGAAACTGTCGTCTCCGAGGGGGTGTCAACCTACTTCTGCTGCAGGATCCGGGAACAACGGGGAACGCTGCAGGAATAACAGGGAAGCACGACAGAACAGACACGTGTGCAAACACATTCGCTTCGTCCCGACAGGAATAAGAGAGAAAGTTTAGAGCAGAAAGTACATTTATTTAATTGAGTGTGTTTCCTTCACTGTTTGTCTCGAGGTCAGGAAGAGTTTTAACCAAGATAAAGTAGTAACAGTGTCATTTTCACCTTTCAGGACCAGATCAGGTCAGTGTTGGGCCTAAGTCCAAGTCAAGTCCAAAGCAAGTGCTCCACAAGTCAAAGTCCTCTGATTGAAGTCTTTTAAGTCTACAGGCTACATCTTGTATTTCTTTGATTTCATAGTTCGATGCAGAAGGTCTGAAAACAAAGACGGAGTCAATCACTTCGTCGTCCAAAATGATGAAACTCCAATCCCCTCGTCAATTTCAAAACTTTTTCTTTCTTCTTCGGTGTGCACCTTACCTTTGAGGTGATTGGTGGGTGGCACTGGCATGTCCCATAAAGCCCTGCGTGTTCTGATCATGCAAACATACGTCTCTGCTGTTGGCTTCTTGGTTTGGAGCACGCTTGAGTGCCTGGGCGCAGCGGTTCGGCTCACGCTCACGGGGTAAGTCGCTTGTTGTCCTGCCTTCTATTTCTGGCTCCGTTTCAAACCTGACCACAAAAACATGTTCGCCTTAGATCCTGAGCTGCAGCAGGAACAAGCTGCTTCCCCTCCACCTGCTGGCCGTGCCTTTCACCGGCAGGTAAGATCCAAACGCGCTTGTAGTTTAGTTTCATCCCATTTACTAAGACTTGCGTCTCCATTGCAGGCACGAGCTTCCAGCACTGACCAGAAAACGGGCCACCATCTCCACAAGGAATTCATTGTTTTGTCCACTGATTGTCTAAATAAAAAAAAAAATGGCACAGCAGCAAGGCCTGCTGGTGTGTCCCAGAGCATGTTGTGGCTGTGGGGCGTTCAGGTGCGCTCCGGTAAACTAGTGCTCTCCTGTCTTGTGCAGAAATGGACATTTAAGTTACTGTAGGTTGGCACAGGAGAAAATTTATATTAGCTGTTTAATTTATTTATTTATTTATTTTTTCCTTTTTTTTTTTTTACCTCCGGGTAATTCTTTTGAGTTTGGTGAGTTACATTTAATTATTTTATGTGCTGTGTAGTGTAGCCTGCAGCCGGCTTAAGACGTCAAATATGGTCAAACTGGACACAAGAGTTTTCAATTGAATGTGCTTCAGATTTAGCACTGTTATTGTGTTCTATCAGTCTAAGGAAAAAGAAACTGAAAGAGACCAGTTGAATGTTGATTTTTGAGAGTGTGTGTGTCTACGAGTGTGAGGTTTTCACGTGTCGTTGAGTCCAGAGAGAGGAGATTTTCAGTCACACAGATTCTATTGGAAATAAAGAAAGAAGGTGCGACGTTGCTTTCTGTTTGTTGAGCTCATAATGCAATCTAAACATCGACCTTTCAGTGACCTTGTGTAACACGTCCCGGTCTTTTTAAACTTCGTTGGTCCAAACAGGCTTATTGATTTCTCTGTGGTGATGGTGTAATCACTCACAGTAAAGCTAATGTGTGTAACAGGAGAAAGTCTGAGCGAAACACGAGAAACAAGCTCCCAGTCTTTAAGTGATTCTGCGGATCCGAAACTGGACCTGAGATCAGAACTGAGCATTTATCAGGAAGAGGTTTTATACTTTTACAGGGTTTAGTTTTCTTTCTTATGACGACAGAGAAAAGGACCTGCAGAGGTGACAAAAGACCTCCAGTTCAATACAAAACTAAAAGTGTACCTCTAATGTGATGATGTCATGAGACCAGCTGGAGTATTGTCTCTGTGCACCGAACTTCAGTTGGCTTGTGTACGTTCAAAATATCTGACCACTTCCTGTTAGCGTTAGTCTCTTTTAAACACACAAGTGTCTCTGGTGAAATATAATATGTAGTCATTAGTGAAATACTTGGAGCTGATTGGGTGAGCGGCCGACCTTATTTGTGCTTAACCAATCACAGCAACAACTCGTCATGATGTATTTAATGTCTGTGTGAGACAGAACAAGTGTCATAAACACTGCTCTTCTTTCAGAAAGAAATATTATTATTATTAGTCTTTATTAAGGACACAGATGCAAGCACAAGTTCCATAGTTAAAAAAACAAACAAAAAATAAAATAAAAAAGGTAAAAGCATTCAGTCTCTCCTAACATAGAGGCAATAGCGCCAGTGCTTCCACAGTTTTGAGCTGAACCTTACAGAGCTTCTTTCAGGTTGGACTAATGCCTGTACAATATCATTTGGAGACTCAACAACTCTACACATAAATTTAAATAATAGTGGCGCAGAGCAGCAGGACAAGAGCGCACACCACACTCCACAAACATTTGACTTGCACTGCTCTGCCTAGGCACCTTCAGCAGCAGTCGCATTGACTCATTATAGGCAACTATAATGAGTCAATGCGACTGCATTGAGTCATTATAGTTGCCTATAATGGTTTTAGCAGAAATGACTCTGCTAAAACCGCATCAAAAGCAGCAGAAACACAAACAACCACGAGAGCAACCATCTTTGTTCAGCTTGAATCAGACTCGGCGCTAACAGCCGTGTTAGCCTGCCCTGCTACAATGTGATTGGACCTCAGAACCATGCTGCTGTGATGTGATTGGTTCAGACTCTCAAACCAATCAGGCTGCTGGAAGGCCAGATGGTTTATCTCATGTTTGAGCATTCACAATTATCCATCTCACTGGACATGTTACATAGGAATGAATTGAACAGGAAATGCTTGTATGTACAGGATGTACTATTTTGAATGAAGACAAGCCAACTGCACAGAGCCTATTAGTTCCATTCATGAGTTTAGATTGTGATGATTTCAAAAATCCAGATGGAGGCCAAAACCCAGAGTTTCATTCAATAACATTGCACTTTGCCATGAAACAAATACCGTAATTTCTGGCCTATAAGCCGCTACTTTTTTCCTAAGCTTTGAACTCTGCGGCTTATACGGCAATGCAGCAAAATTATAGATTCTCATAAGACTTACTATTAACAAGTGCAGCCTACAGTATATATGTACTTTATCACTTTTCTTATTTAAATTTTGTTGGTGCGGCTTATATTCAGGTGAGCTCAATAGGGCAAAAAATACGGTAATATTCTTTCACTAGTTTTGCTTTACAACGACATAACTGTATTTTACCAATATTTATTTCAACACAGTCTCATGTGAGTATCGTATCATGAGCAGGTTTCTGACCATTTTTTAGTCTATTATACAACATCTCCATGTGATGCTGTGAAAAGCAAAAAATGTTTTATAAACCGGTGTTCTGGGGCAATTTTTGGGGGGGTTTGATGGCTAAGTTTAGGTCTGAAGTTACTAAAATGGGGACTCGGAGTTAAAATTAGGATTCAGGCAGTATTCATAAATAATAACACATCTTTACATCCACCACAGACATGAAATGCAATGCAAAAAAGGGAAAATTATATAGTATACACACATTACATCGAGAACAGACCAAACTCCTGATGAAATATATTGGTCTGTAAACTGTTCAGACGTTGAAGTTCTGCTGAAAAGAGAAACATGTAAACTCTACAAACTTATCACTAAACACAGGAGAAACTCAGTCATACATTTACAAAAATAAAACATTGAATTGAAAAAGTTTAACTAAATAAAACAGAGAAATCCAAGTGAAGTCAGATGACAGAATGGACAAAGTGTACATTTCCACCTAAAAGAGGCAAAAGCAGGAAGAGCAGAACCAGTGAAACCGAAGCCGGATCAATGCAAAAGCTTTTAAAAAACCACAGTCACAGATCCTTAGTAAGCACATGTGAGAGGAGAAAGAGGACACATCATGTTCCTCACTCACAGACGGAAAGAAAGAAAGAGCTTTAGTTTGACCAGGTTTAGGGATGACGTCAGCGCTTCAAACTCTGCAGGAACAAAGTGTACCAGGACTAGGGATGTCAAGATTAACCGGTTTTTCAATAATCGCGAATATTTTCCCCCACGGTAGGTTTTTCGTAGAATTTTTACAACTCACGGTAAACAGCAAACACATCTTACGTCTTCTGTGACGTGCTCGGGCAGCGCCAGCGGAGAACAAACAGCGTGTGTCGTCAACTCACCGCTAAGGCTGCTGAAGTTAGCGCTTCAGGAGTTGTATCCATCCAAATAATCAAATCAGGGGTTGTTTTTAAGATGACCAGGGCTTTGTGCGGCTGAAGAGTGTCTAATACACAAAACGTGTCATTGAAAAGTTGTCTCTAAAAGCGCTAACACATCCAACATAATCCAGCATCTTCGATACGATCGTCCCTCGCTGTTCGTCCAAGTAAAGGTAAAGAAACAACGTAAATCCTTTAAACGAAGCGCTCCAGAGAGAATCACACAGCTCACGACAAAAATAAACAGTATTTATGCTTCATTTGACATAAACTCTGATCTGAAAGTAAAACTAAAGCAGAGATGCTGCAGACGTCATGACGACGCTGGGAAAACAAAACGTGTGGATGACGTCACCTTCATGAGTCACATGACAGATATCACACATAATATATTATTAGTTATAATGAATCTCTTCTTGTAAGTATAATGAGAATATTAAAGCATCATTAAAGGGACAATTAAAAAAGCTTGATTAATAATCTGTTTAAAACATTGAATTTTTAACATTAACATTTTTATTTTTTTCATACGTTAATTATTTAAAATAATTGCATTTATTATTTTTATTCTAGGCTACATCATATTTATGTAATACAATCAGTGTATTGTCACTGTCAGCAAATCAAATACCAATAATTTAGATTTAAAAGTTTTTTTTTTCCTTCGTGCCAATAACCGTGAATAATCGTAAAATCGTGATTTTTCATATTACTATAATCGTGATTATAAAATATGATATCGTGACATCCCTAACCAGAACAAACTCAAAAAGTAAACATAAAGGCTCGTAAATGCTCAAATACAACTGTCCATCTTACTCCTGCTTAACCCTCTGGTAACCTGTAAAAAAAGGATTTGTCACCTCAGGGACTGTCGAGGGTCAAACAACCATAACATCCACATAGATTCATATTTTATCATATCTCTTCGTCTACTTCTCCTCTGCTCATACATGTGTAACTTTTATATCTGTGATGCATGGTTTTTAAATTATAGTACACTCCCACTTTACTATTTTAATTTTGGAAATATGTCATTTTACTTTTTGATAGTTCACTGGGAGTGTACGTTTGTGACAAAAAGGCCTTGTAAAATAAAATAATATACATCACAGATATAAAAGTTACCAGGGGCGTAGCACCAAATTCTGGGCCCCAGGTACAAACTTAGTGATGGGCCCCTAATACATGATCTTGTGTTTTAATTATTTAGTTCTCTCTCATAATTTTTCTATTCATTTGGGTTTTATTTCTTTCTAGAATATTCATTTACAGCCAATTGATTTAATTTTACAATCCACACATAAATAAAATATAAATTAAATGCTTTTTAATGCTACCTTTCAAGATTTTTATTGCCATAAACGCCTAAAAACAAGACATTTATGTGTTTTTGTGTCAAAACCATCGAGTTGGAAGCACTGCCTTCACTCAAATGAAATGTGTTTTAATCTCTTTTACATTTTAGCTAACGTGTCTTAAGCTAACTTGTCTTAATGAGGCCAAAATCACACTTAGAAAATCATTGTGACATTTTGGATGTTTTATAATGTTGAAGTTGTGACTTTTATTGACAATATTCAAGTTAATATGCATATTTATAAGTGATCGTTTGTGCCAAACCTTGGCTATTTGTTCACTGAAAACTGCAAACTCGTGCTCATAATATTAGCTGCTGTATTTGTTAAAATTTTAGCCAATTAATATTCCTCTTTTTCAGTCATTTTCTTTAGCCAAAGTCTGTGTCCACGTTTTATAGGAGAAGTGGAGCTCTATGATATCCCAAATAATTACATTTAGAGGAACAATGTATCTCACAAACAAAATGCTTCTGGGGGCCCTTTCCTGTCCTGGGCCCTGGGGAAACTAGCACCATTTACCCCCCCAGTCCGACACCCCTGAAAGTTACACATGTTTGAGCAGAGGAGAAATAGACGAGGATCTGAGTTTTAAAAGTACAAAAAAATATTAATCTATGCAGATTTTAAATGGGGACCATTGATGGTCCCCGAGGTGACAAACCTTTTGTTCTAGCTCTTGAACTGAACATGTGATAGGGGGAAATGGTGGTATTTTAAAATTTGACTCGATTCATGAATCTGTGGACGATTTTATGGGTCTGACATAAAAACTGTCTGAGATCTAAAAGTTTGAAAAGAAGTTGCTCAAAAGGACCCTAAATACTCCTGAGGTTACCAGAGGGTTAAACTACATCAAAGAAACTTTACCTGTGCTAAACGTTTTTTTTTCCCTGGTTAAATAAAGGTCAATTAATTAAATTAATTGTTAATCGTTCTGACTGAAATCACAGCACACCTGCCTGAATCCGTCGCCCTCACACGCGTTCGTCCTGCTCAGAGCTCTCTCTGTATCTGTATCAGTATCTGACCCTTGACGAGTTCTTCACCTGCTTTGTGCTGCTCAAAACTGTGTGAACAGTGAGTTTACCAAACACATGTGGACTTCAGAACTTTACAAACACGAGTAGGAGAGAGACACAATCAGCTCACAGACTTTGAAAGCGTTACTGGCTCAGACAAAACTGTTGCCGAATGCTCTCTGAGAGTTCTCAGATTTTGTTCCGGCTAAAATTAAGCCCTGGATGACATCGTTAGTGTTTGATCTTGCAGGTGCAGTTTCAGTCTGTGGCAGGTGTTGTCGCCTTCAGCAGGCTCATGTTTTAGCAGAAAGTAACTTTACAGATCTGTAAAAATATGTGTGATTAGATCTTAAATGTAAAGGTTTTGAGGGTTGCGTTGTGCTATGACTGTAACTCTCACTGGGTCAAATGTGAGTGTCTGATAATCTTTTAAGTCTGTGTGTCCTGTGACAAACCTGAGGTTAGTGTGAAACGCTGTAAACCTGTTATTATTGTGGCCTCTCAAGGGTTACCTTGGCATAACCCCTGGCATAATGATCCAAACAAAGCAGCACATACAGCACAGGTTCATTCACAGTGATCAAAAACTAGTAAGAAGATTCATTAAGTTAAATTCATTTATTTAATTACTGGTTGTTGCCAGTCCAAGTTTAGCCGGTTAAATGTAGTCAGTTCAGTTTACAGCATCACACTGATTCAGAAACAGTTCCTTAGACCCCCTGGCTTGGGCGTTGTGCATGTGACCCGCTCTTACGTGACCCAATCAGGAACACAACAGGTGTAAGCGATGAAGGCAAGACAGGGATGGACCGATGAGGTTCAACCCCTCCGTCTGAACTAGAGTTTAGATCGGGCCCAAAAAATGCAGCCCGACCCAGCCCGAGCCCGCGCACGTCGTGTCCGAACCCGACCGGGACCCGAGTCAGTCTCTGTGTGTCTGAGCCCGAGCCCGAAGTGAGCCCCCCCCACTCACTGAACTGTGCATTTTAGTGACAGAAAAAGCTCCTTGGCGTCCCATACGTTACAAAAGCGCTTCCTCCACCGCACATTTCTCCCTCTCCCTCACTCTCTCCCTCTTCCTTCTTTTCTCACCGCGTACATATGCGTGCTTTCTCTCTTCCTCCTCACCTTTTCCTGGGTCCGCGTGAATGAAAGTGCCTTCCCTGTCTCTCTTCCTCTTTTACCTTCTCCGCGCTTACACAAGCCTTCTGTCTCTCTCCTCCTCACTCCGCATCAAACTTCTCACGCCGTATAGTTGGCCACTTAAACACTCGCTTTATGTCTCCGCGGTGGTTTTGCGCTGTGTTCTGACGAGGCTGTCAATCATCCCGCGGAGCGCACGTGTTCAGTGCGGCTCTGCGTCTTGGCCCGAACCCGACCAGGCCCGACAACTATGTGAGAAATGTGGGCCCCAGAATCTAAACTCTAGTCTGAACGCAAGAACATTTGATTAGCTACACAATAAGAAACTCACATTTATGCCCTGCAGATTACAGTAGAACCTACTTCATCTTATCACTCATTGCTGCGCAGCCATGACAGGCGACGACTGACTGGACCACAACCGGCTACGACACATTTAGACTCCGGCTTCAAAAGGAAAGTCAGACACCAGAGCCCGATCTGAGCCACACTACGGCTCTACAGTAATACAGGCGTTAATGACTAGGTCTGATCACAATTAAGAGGAAGAGGAGAGAAAATCAACCTGGAGCAGCAGAGCAGGTGGACCTATACCCCAGACCTGGAGCGGAAATGCACGAGACTCACGAGGGCCTTTTATATGCTAAAGCGCCACCTGCTGGACTTTATTTTACAGTGGCAGGAACCAACACGGCCACATTATGTTTACTCTGAGATTAAACACAAGTCATTTTAAGCAAAGCGAGTTACAAATGCGATGAGTGAAGGTGAAAACTGCTTTTTTTTAACACCAAGCTGCACAAATCCCAATGAAAACGGCCACACGAGTAAATTCCAGTTTTCAGGATCGTCCTTTTGGTTGTGGACAGGAGTTTTCAGGATTGTTTTTTCTGCTGTGGACAGGAGTTCCTAGAGAAAACCCCTCTGTGCTGCGTTCCTTTGAGCTGAGCGGTTACTCAGATGTTAGTGGATCAGATCACAGCAGGACGTCCCGGTGAACGCAGCACAATGAAGCGACTGTGGAGCGGCACAAAGGAGAGAGAGAACACAACACAAGGAGAAGAAAGGAAGAGAAAAGAGAGTGTTGTGCCAAAAATACTTTCAGTTTACCACCAAACACAGTCATCTTGTTCTTCTACGGTCTGTGGTTCAATTCAGACATCTTTGGTTGAGTCAGACACTCTGCGCTGATGTACGATGTCTCTCTAAACTGGAGGAATCACCTGGACAGAAAATCCCTGGAAGTGACTGTAAAACGACTCACATCTGCGTCATGACGTCCTTGAGTCTCTTGGATCAGGATTTCCCAAATGATCATCCCTGCCTATTTTTCCTCACACGTCCGACTAAAATTCAAACTAAAACATTTCAGGAAAGCAGAATCTAATTTCTAGATCGTTTATGGTAAATTTAAGGATTGATTGGTAAAGCTGAAACCTGAATGACTTTAGATTTGGCAGATTTTGAGTTTTGACATTTCCTCTGCAAAAGCTGAAGGTAACTGAATAAAAAAATAAATAAAAATAGTTTTAGGGACCTAAAAATAAATGTAAAAAATCCAATTGACCCTTTGCACCTGCGTCACATGATCACGTGTGTGTGCCATGATGGAGGCAGAAGTGTGTGTACGCAGCATTACACCAGCAAAACTGACACATTCTCACAGATTTTCCGATTTTTTTGTAACAAAAGCAGTGGATGCTTCTAGTGCATGTTCAGTACATTTGTCTGTGGAAGTAGAACATCTTTTAGGCAACACAAAACAAGGTCTTTGGAAAAGCTAGAGAATGCAGCTGATCCATAACTTTTTCCGTCTGCCATGTTTTTCAATGTTGTCTCGACTTTACCCTCAGTGTTTTGTTTTAAACTGGGATATTTGCATTACTTGCCTTGTATAAAGTGTTAGGATTCAAGTTCTTTCGATTTGTTACCTCTTCTGTCTTCATCAAAAGGTAAAAACCTGCAGCCAGTCGCACAACATACAATTTAAGAAGAGCGTGAAAACACATGCAAAGGGTCAATGTAAATTTTGGGGGAATTTTTATTTGTTTGTAAGTTTAAAGTAGAACCTGAGTCTGAATCATCCCAGAGGCTGATTTAACTCAAAATAAGAGACACACAATGGCATTTTATCTGTAACATTTCCAGGTGCTTAATTATATTTTTGTTTATCAGATAGAGAAAAATGACTTTTCTGAGTTTTTAACCATGTTACAGCAGTGTTCTCTCATCATTAGTTTGTCCAAAGTTGTGTTTGGATTGCTTGAATAATCTTGTTTTGTCCTGCAGCTGATGCTCCAGTACTCAGAAAACCCATGTTCTCACCTACCACCTATCCCGCCCACTTGTGTGTATTTACTCGTGATTAGGCACAAATTAAAATTCAGTGAAACATGTAAAGTTCAGTTCTGCAGTTCTGAACAGGAAGTCAGTAGAGCTGTTTCTTTTTTGTGAGCTGTTTTAGATCATTTTTGTGTTTTGCAATGAACAACATGTAAATTATTGATCTGCACAGGCCATAGTTTTATTTTAAATATACAAAAAAACACAGTAGCTCTCCGTTAAACCAGGAGTAAGTCTGTTTGCTCATACATGTGAAAAGAACAGAAACAACACTGACCTTGTCCTAATGTATTTGTGTTCCCAGCTCTTTAACTCTTCACTCTCCTCTCTGTCAGACTGACGTGACCTGTTTTGTGTGTTCAAGGTGAAGCAGCAGAAACAGAGAGTGACAACCACACTGGCTCCCTGTGGTTCCTGGAGTGTAGCCCTGGCACGTCTTTATTTCACCGTCTGGCCTCTGCCAGGGACTGGACGTGAGCCTGTTTTGTGGCTCCACACTTGTGTTTGGATACCACATATACACTAGAGACTGTGAAACCTGGCTTTCTAGTGAGGAACTCTAGCACCCAGCGCTCCAACACTGTGTGCTCAAGCCTGGTCCCAACAAAATCTCAGCTAGAGGCGTGTTATCCTGGCTGCCTCAGCTCCCAGAGGAACACTGGCCCCCATACCACACCACCACCAGCCCCACGCAACACACACACAACTATACTCAGCTCCCAGAGGCCCCCATACACACACACAACATACACTCAGCTCCCAGAGGAACGCTGGCCCCCATACACACACACATATACTCAGCTCCCAGAGGAACGCTGGCCCCATACACACACACACATATACTCAGCTCCCAGAGAAAGGAAAAAAAAAACCCGCCTGGCCCCCATACACACACCACACACCATATACTCAGCTCCCAGAGGAACGCTGGCCCCCATACCAAACACACATATACTCACCCAAGGAACATGATACTAACCAGCTCCCAGAGAAGGAAAAACACAAAAAGCTGAAGCTCCCCATACACACAAACAACACACATATACTCAGCTCCCAGGGACGGCCCCCCCCACACCCGCGCTGGCACCCCCCAATACCACCACCCCCACACACACACCCCCCAGATGTTATTTCGCCCAGAAACCGTACCACCCACTCCGACCTCTACCACCACCTTCAGCCAGCCTGCCCCATCCACCCCAGTTCTTGCTACTCCCACTCCGACGCGTACCCCAAGAGAGCCTTTACGTTCTTGTTATGAGTAAACTTAAGTAATAGAGAGGCGATCACCAGCGATCCGTCCGGAGCACTCTGGAGCCTTTTGAAGGTGTGAAAACAAGATACAACAAACAAGAAACCAAGCGAGCGAGGGTAAAGTGAATCTGGTTGCTCAACATATACACAACTATGTAACAGGCAGGATGTAAATAAACTTCTGTGTTTATCCATTGTCAGCAAAGAATCAACAAAAATGAACTGATGTTAAGCAAGTGTACTTTTTTTTACATACACGTGTCAGTGATGATGTGAAGTCCCAAGTTGAGCGTGAACCTCATGAAACTGATCTGTTGATGCTGGCAGGGTCCACACATAAGCATCTATAATCCGGTCGCAGAGTGAGTGGCCTCTGGACCTGGGTGGATCTGGATCTGGACTGGAGGCAGTGTGGGCCCAGTGGTGTCAGCAGAACCACCTTCTCATCAACGCTGGAAAGACAGAGGAGATGGTGGGGATCTGCACGTCACTCCAGTGAACATCCAAAGAAGGGACATGGAGACATGGACATGTCCAGCTCCAGAGAAGTCTCCAGAGCAGTCGACCTGCGGTGGGTCACTAACATTAGCTCCGGAGGTCTGCAGTCCTTAATAAATTGGGTAAGATAGATTTATACTGAAAAATGTACACGATTCACTTTACACTTGCTCTAATGATTTACTGTTAATGTTCATTTCATTTCCTCAACTTCACAAAAAAGGCTCCGGCGAGCTCTGGCATCCAGACAAAATGTTGAACCAACGAAACGCTTTCGGAGCGCCGGATTGGACGGACCGGAGACACCGGACTGGACTGTATGAGTGTGAGTGACTCCCAGACTTTTCAAGTTACGTAAAGACTGCACCGGAGTTGTAATGTCTGCAGAGTGAGCCCAACCTTATTCTAACAGCAAGCTTTATTAATGATGTTTTAAACCTAGTCTTAAATGTAGAGACTGTGTCATGAGCAGTGTCTGTGACTGTGTTTGTGTCCTTATTATCTTGTTTAGTTGCATGTTTTAGTTCCTGGCTCTTCTTGTCGTTGCAACACTTATAATTTCCTCATTGTGTGCTTCTTTATCTCATCATCTCATCCCGATCCTCCTGCATCTGTCTCTTTCTCTCACAGATTTTTCTTTTTCAGTGTGAAGCTGCTTCAGTCTGGTGCAGGTCCCGCCTCCTGCTCTGATAGAGACGTCTCCCTCGCAGAGCCGACATGGCTGCTCTTCCTCTTCATGCTTTTCTCTTTTTTTGTCTACGAACATAGTCTTTACGTGACTCGAGCCAGTTCTTCTGTATGAACCCAAAGCCCTCTACCTCCTCTCTCCTCCTCCTCTCTTCTCCCTCTTCCTCACCCTTCTCTTCCTCTTTCATCTCCTATCCTCTTAAATCCTCTCTTCCTCCTAAAACTCAGTTATCTAACACTGCGTCTGTGAACTCAAAGCCTTCATCTCCGTTCTTCTCTCCCCTCTCCACTCCCTCTTCATCTTCCTCTCTCACTCTCTCCTTCTCTCTCTCACCTGTCTTCCTCCTCTCTCACTCCTCTCGTATCCTTTCTTTCTCTTCCTTCTTTTCTCCTCCTCTCCTCCTCTTTTCCTTTCTTTCTTCCTTTTCTCTCCTCTCTCCTCCTCCTATCCTTCTCTTCACCTTCTTCCTCCCCTCTCATTCTCGTATCCTCTTCTCTTCACCTCTTCTCTCCTCACTCCTCTCGTATCTTCTTTCTCTCACCTGTCTTCTCCTCTCTCATCCTCTCCTCACCTGTCTTCCTTCTTCTTCTCCTCTCTCACTCTCTCGTATCCTTCTCTTCTCCCTGTGTCTCTGAACAAAGCCCTCTGCCTCCTCTTTCAACCTCCCCTCCCCCTCTTTCTCTCTTCTACTCTCTCTTTTTCCCTTTCTTATCCCCTCTCACTCTTCCTCTTTCTTTTTCTGTCCTTTTAAATCTTTCTCTTTTCTTCTCTTCTTCCTAAAATGTAGAACTCTTACACTGCTTCTGTAACCCAAAGCCCTGTGCCTCTTTTTCCTCTTCCCCTCCACCCTCCCACTTCTCTCTCCTCTTCTTTCTGCTCCTCTCTTCTTCTCTTTCCTCCTCCTCATCCTCTCAGTCATGCTCTTTCTCCTCTTCCAACCTCCCTTGTTCCTCCTATCCCTCTCCCTTTCTTCTTCTCTTCCTCCCCTTCTTAACTCTATTCCTCCTCTCTCTTCCCTCTTCCTCCTCTTATTAGTTGTCCTTATCTTCTCGCTTCTCTCTCCTCCACTTCTTCCTCCTCTCTTCTCTTAACCCTCCTTCTTCTCCCCTGTCTCCTCCGCTTCTCTTCTCCTCTCTCACTCCTCATCCCTTTCTTCTCCTCAAACTGCAGATTTCTCACTTTGTCTCTGAACAAAGCCCTCTGCCTCTTCTTTCTCCTCCCCTCCCTCTTTCTCTCCTCCTTCTCACACCTCCTCTTTCTGTTCCTCTATTTTCTCTCCTTCTTTTTAACTGTTGACTTCCCTTTTCTTCTCATCTCTTCTCCTAAACTTCACACTTGAACTCAACGCCCTCTGCCTCCCATCCTTGTCATGCTGTTTCTCCTCCTCCAATCTCCTCCATTCCTCTCCTTCTCATTCCTCTCATCCCTTCTTTTTTTCTCTTCCCTCTCTCCTCTTATTCTGTCCTGTTCCTCTTCCACCTCTTTTTGGTCTTCCTTATCTTATCCTTGTCTCTTCCCGCTTCTCTCTCCTCCACATTTTCCTCCTCTCTTCTCTTAACCCTCCTTCTCCTGTCTCTTCTCCTCTCTCTCCTCTTAAATCCTTCTCTTTTCCTCCTCTTAAACTGTAGACTCCTCACGCTGCGACTGTGAACTCAACGCCCTCCGTCTTCTCATCCCCTCAGTCATGCTCTCTCTCCTCCTCCAACTTCCCCCAATCTTCCAACCTTCTTCTCCTCTCTCCTTTCCTCCTTCCTTCTCTTCTTCTCTTATCTGTCCTTCTTCAGTCCTCCCTTTCCCCCTCTCATCGCCCCCTCTCGCTTCTCTCACCTCCCCCTCCCTCCCTCTCCCTCTCCCCCTCCCCTTACCCTCCCTCTCCCTCTCTCTCTCTCTCTCTCTGTGCTGTATGTGTCTGTGTCCTAGTTTCCACAGCCCGTGTTATGAATTATGTGTAAGTAGCTGTGCTCATGAGTCTTTCATGGAGCTGATGAATAAATGATGCAGAGGAGAAAAAAAGTGTTGCAGACAAACTGTGTTTACCCTCAGCGCTCGATCTGGACCAAACCATCAATGTAACCATCAATAAAACCATCAACATCACTCAATCTGGACTCGACATCAATAAAACCATCAACATCACTCAATCTGGACTCGCCATCAATAAAACCATCAACATCACTCAATCTGGACTCGCCATCAATAAAACCATCGTCATAACCGTGAACACAACCATCAACAAAGCTCTATCTGGACCAATATCATCACTTAAACTGGACTAACCATCAACATGACTTTATCTGGACCTGTCATACCCAACGTAACCATTGTCATAACCATCACCATAACCAGGGGCGTAGCACCGAATTCTGGGCCCCAGGTACAAACTTAGTGATGGGGCCCCTAATACATGATCTTGTGTTTTAATTATTTAGTTGTCTCTCTTCATTTTTCTATTCATTTGGGTTTTATTTCTTTCAAGAATATCCATATACAGCCAATTGATTTAATTTCTACAACCCACATATAAATAAAATATAAATTAAATGCTTTTTAATGCTACCTTTCAAGATTTTGTATTGACATAAACGCCTAAAAACAAGACATTTATGTGTTTTTGTGTCAAAACCATTGAGTTGGAAGCACTGCCTTCACTCAAATGAAATGTGTTTGAATCTTACTCTTTTACATTTTAGCTAACGTGTTTTAAGCTAACTTGTCTAAATGAGGCCAAAATCACACTTAGAAAATCCTTGTGACATTTTGGATGTTTTATAAAGTTGAAGTTATGACTTTTATTGACATTGTGCCAAACCCTGACTATTTGTTCACTGAAAACTGCAAACTCTTGCTAATAATATTATATTTGTAGCTGCTGTATTTGTTAAAATTTTAGCCAATTAATATTCCTCTTTTTCAGCAATTTTCTTTAGCCAAAGTCTGTAGCCACGTTTTATAGGAGAGATGGAGCTCTATGATATCACAAATAATTACATTCAGAGGAACAATGTATCTCACAAACAAAATGCTTCTGGGGGCCCTTTCCTATCCTGGGCCCTGGGGAAACTAGCCCCATTTACCCCCCAGTCCGACACCCCTGACCATAACCATATTTTATCTGGAACAATCTCATAACTATCGTTTTATCTGCCTCAGATTTACTCATCCTGGTCAGACTAGCTTTTCAGATCTCAGACGCTAAACAGTTTGGACCTGGGCAGTACTTAGAGGCTCGAAGATGACAGCTGGAGAAACTGTGGTTGTGTCCTCAGGCAGGACACTTCACACACATGGACCTGGTGTGAGTGTGGATGGTCGGTGGTGGTCGGAGGGGTGGATCGTGCAAAAGTTTTATTTCTTTATTTAACAAGACAATGTACAGTTACATAATGCCAAAAGGCAAAGATGCTTGTACCAGATTAAAGCTAGAAGGTTCGTATCTATCTGCAGTCCTTAAATAGCCTGGTTTCCATCAGTCTGCCCCGGGCAGATGTGGCTACAACAGTCATTTAACACAACTAAGTGTGGAATGAACAAACAATACAGAATGTAAGGTGTCTTTGAGTTGCATTAATAACCACTATAAATATAGATTAGATTCAACTTTATTGTCATCACACTTGTACAGTTTAGCTTCTAACCAGAAGTGCAACAAATGGACATTCAAAACTAACGCCAACTGGACTTTAAATGATCATTTAAAACACTTTGTCTCTGATTTATCCAGCCAGGTGCTAAATTGCGGGTACAAAGTAAAAAAAAAAAAAACAAATAAAAATACATGTTTTTTGTGAGCAATTTATGCAAATATTGGAAGATGTACAAATAACACATACACAAAAGAGATACGCACCACCTCGATTTCTACATCTTTAGTGCCTGTGTGAAAGAATAATGTCAGCTACACCAAGTTTTTGCTCCTCCTAACCTGTTTTGCACATGAGCAAATGCTTGATAAATCTGGCCCTTTAAGTGTTACAAATAAACTTTTACAACGTGGTTGCTAAGTAACACTTGTGGCTTCACCTCTACTTGTCACATTAACTGGACAAAAGACAAGTAAACTGTTTGGTGACATCTTAAATGTGTGTTCACTGTGTTTTACTGAAAATATAATCTAACCAGCACTTGAAGGTTCTTAAAGTTAGAGTTCAAGAGTGTGACAGCCCTAAAATAATACATTTTTATGAACATTATCACTGTTCTCATCACACTTTATTCTGGGCTTCTGCTGTTCCTGAACCACCCAACCAAACAGAACCCCGGCACTTTTGATAAAACTACAGTAGAACAGACTCCAAATGAAAGAAAGAAACAATAAAACCAGTTTTTGCTTTGGCTGCGACTTAATCAGTCCAAATTTCTCACTTTAAGTTTTGGTCCAAAGTGACACTGAGATAAAATTAAACGATTCCACCTCCTCAATACAGATGTCATTAATAACTTTGGGCTTTTCCTAAAATCTGTGCACATCTGTTTGGTTTTATTCGTGTTTCGTAACAGCTCCAGTCGAGAAACCAAAGAAAGACTGGGTCATGTTCTTCATCATCATCATCCTCCCCTGCTGAGACTCACCAGTGCGTGTCATCGGTCTAAAGTCATGAAAACATGGCACCGGGGCTGATGCTTGGGTGGTGAGAGAGAGAAAAGCCAGAGGAAGGAGAGAGCCGAGGTAATTATAGATCAAGAGCATGGTAATTCTGCACACTGAGGAGTTTCCCTATAGGCTGAAGAAGAGAGAGAGAGAACGGAGAGAGGAGAGGGGGAAAGACGCAGAGGGACGGTCAAAACGGGAACAGCCACAGAGAACGAGGAAGAAGAGGAAAGATGGAGCGGCTTAATCACTCCACACTCACAGACATCTCCTCCAGTGTAGTTAAGTGCTTCTCAATTACATCTCTGTATAATCTCCACCTCTGCCGTTTAGAAATCATCCAAACTGAATGTGTCGTGTACAGAGGTCCGATTCTCAAACTGCTGCTGTGTCCCTGGGCAAGACACTTCATCGTGTCTTCAGTCTCTGCAGGGTTTGTGTTTGAAGCCCAATGGCAGAGAATGAAATAATGTCTTTAGGATAAAAACAGGAGGTTTACATGATTAAAACACTGATCATCTTTAAACCAACAGACGCTGTGTTTCTGATGCAGATTCTAGAGATTCAGACTTTTTTCTGGAGCATAGATTATGTTTAATAAATCCAGTAGTTTGACTTACAAATATGTATGTATTTAAATCGAACTAAGTCCAGGTTTAGACCAGGTTTAGACTAAGTTTAGATTGAGTTTAGATCAAGTTTAGACCGAGTTAAGACCAAGTTTAGACCAGGTTCAGACGGCTGTAGTTTGACTTCCTCTGACACTTTTCAGTCGCTCACAGAAGAGGACGTTTCTAGACTCGCTGCATGTGTCGTTCTCCTCAGAGTCCTAGTCCAGTCCCAGTCCAGTCCTAGCCCAGTCCTAGTCCAGTCCCAGTCCAGTCCTAGTCCAGTCCTAGTCCAGTAGAATCGGCTTTTCTTCACTTTAAAGATCAAATATCTGGGAGAAAACTCAACTGTGTTTTTAGTCCAACAGGTTTTGTCTGTGATCTGTTTGAAAAGAAAGTCGACCTCCAGAAGCAGCTGTGAATGTAAAACAGAGACTAAACTACAGACACGTGTTTCCTCTGGGTCCTAGTGCTCACACTATTCCTCCATTTGCTGGTGAATTTCTCAAACTGCATCATGTATTAACCGGAGACAAAGTCAGCACGAGCATCAGAGAGAACCACATCACTGGACTGACAAAGCCTCACATGGATCCATTAAAATGCTGGTTGTGGTGTTTAAAGCTGCTGTAGGACGTGACACAGAGACAGCAAAAGAACTGTCTGGAGGAAGAGAAAGTTACATTTTATAAAAGCAGCAGTCTCTCTCTCTCTCTGTCATTGTGATCTATGTGCAAAACAAAGCCTTGTGCAAAAAAGCGGGAACGCAAAGAAGTGTGTTGGGGCGTAAAGAGTGTCCCTGTCTCCCAATGAATGTTGGGTGTTTTGATTGCCTTTAGGGGCGTCAGCTTCGAAACTGTTCTGGTCAAAATACGCTTCAATGCGCAAAATTGTCCAGTCTGAACGCAGCATAAGGAAATTCGAGTTGAGCATCGAGGTCAGAAAGGTTACAACGCCCTGTTTTAAGAGACTGGTCAGTGGTCCTGCTTTGCCATGGACCAAAGATTCAGACACAATTTATTAAAACAGTAATAAAAACAACACAGTCTAAAAAAAAAAATATCCGGATTAAAAATATATATTTCCTTACTCATAAGGAAATATATAATTTCTTCTTTACACAACTTTGTGCAGAACGTGTAAAAACATACACTTAAAATACATAAAAATAATAAAAAATACAATGTAGATATTTTAAATGCAGTGTACAATTACTGTCAAACTATTTGAAACAGTGCTTCTAGCCCAGGGGTCGGCAACCTTTTACGTTCAAAGAGCCATATTGGACCAAAAAAACAAAAACTAAATCTGTCTGGAGCCGCAAAAATGTAAAGCCTTACAGTTAATGCAACAGATGCTGTAAGTGTTTATATAAGCGTTGTCAACCTGTTATCAAAATAATAAGTCGGATACAAATGTAAAATTAACTTTCATAATTACCATATTATCGTACTACAACTCGCTCTGCAGTGTAAGTGCACAAGCCAAAACACACATATTAGGAGGAAAAAACGTGTATAGGAGGCACCGGACAACAAGTGGCACTTTTTTGCGGGAAATTATTACATAAATCGACAGCATGAACAGACGTGGCGCGTTTATAATCCCGCTCTGGCTCTGCTCGAGCCTTTTTGACACGGAGGCCAAGGACCGCTGACATGAGCAAAACTACAAGATGCAGATCAAAATATGACTAAACTCTACATAAATCAGCTTTTATATTGTCACTCAATCATGTGTCATTGGCGTTCAATGCAGCGATGTGACTGAAGCTCTTACCTGAGACAAAGTTCCACACGTCTCTTTCCGCCAAATCCAGCTGATTTTGCCCAAACTCCGCGTGTTATTTCCGCGCCTTTGTGCATAAAATACAGTCCTTCATTCAGTCCACGGTAAAGTTTTCCCCAGCGCTGCTTCTGTTGTTGATCTGTGAGTCCTCGATCGTCTGTGAAGAGGGTTCAACTCTTTATTATCTCCAGGGTTGCAACAAAACTTCCGCATTTGCAACGAAAGCAAATGATTCGGTCCAAAAACTGTTGAATCCTGTGTTCTATCGTTCTGTTTCCTTTTGGATCCATGGCCCTGACGTACCTGCCGTTTGGCTTGTTTACAACAGCCTCCCGCAGACCCACGGCGCTGAAGAAAAAACACGTGTCGCCCGGCTATGACGTAATTCTTCGTTGACAGAAATGTTGAAATTAAATATTTATTCTGCACATTTTTACAGCATATAGGAAAACTTTAAGAGTGTTTGACATTATTCTCCTCCTACGAAAATTCTTAAATATATTTATATATGTTCACACAATTTTCCACTTTCATGTTTTTTGAACGGCCCTCAAGGAGCCACTAGGGGGGCGCTAAAGAGCCGCATGCGGCTCCGGAGCCGCAGGTTGCCGACCCCTGTTCTAGCCCTTCACAGTGTCTATGTATGTCCCTGTTCTGAAGCAGACTTGACTCATAAATGTTTTACTTGTGGTAGTGTACATACAGCGTAACTCCACATGTGTCTCTCTTCATCAGATCTGTTACACTTGTGTTTCTTCTCTGGTAAATGTGTGGTTGTTTAAGCGTCTGAATCGTGTTTGAAACGGCAGGATTCCAGCCGCAGAAACAGGAGCAGGAGCATGTTCGATTCAATCATTTCTCTCTCACGACTTCACCACAGCCTTTGTGTCGGAGCGTCTCCAAAACTCAAACACATTTCACACTGTTTCTTCACTCTTACAGGATTAGTTTTGTAATACTTCACAAAAGAAAAGAAAGAACGCTGCAGTTGTTATGAGTCACCATGATCCCAACAGTTACATAACTAAATATCAGATGTTTATGTGGCAGGTCCAGGGGATTGGGGATTAAACATTAAATGAATGGATTAAATGGTATGACATTAGAAAAGTCCAACAACATCCAGAAAAATAAAATAAGAATAACCTATAAGGCGCACAGGTAAGTACGTAAAAAATAAAATGCACTTTAACTTAAAAATGTAAGTTCAATTTCTGCCTCAAAGTTTTATGTTGATTAAACTCATGTTTGTGAGTTGTCTGTTATTCTCTCTCTTCTTTCTCTCCCATTTACTCCTCTCCACTGTGTATGTTGCTTTCTCTCTCTCTCTCCTTCTCCTCTCCTCCTCCTCTCTCTCCTTTCTCTCTCTCTCCCTCTCTCCTTTCTCTCTTCTCTTCTCTCTCTCCTCCTCTCTCTCTCCCCCCTCTCCTCTCCTTTCTCCTCTCTCTCCTTCCCTCTCCCCCCTCTCTCTCCCTTTTCTCTCTCTCCTCTCCTTTCTCTCCTCCCCCCCTCCTCCTCTCTTTCTCTCTCCTCTCCCCCTCCCTTCCTCTCTCCCCCTCTCTCTCTCCTTTTCTCTCTCTCTCCTTTCTCTCCTTCTCTCTCTCCTTTTTTTTTTTTTTTTTTTTTTTTCTCCTCTCTCTCTCTCTCTTCTCTCTCTTTTTTCTCTCTCTCTCCTTTCTCTCTCTCTCTCCTCTCTCCTTTCTCTCTCTCTCTCTCTTTCTCTCTCTCTCTCTCTCTCTCTCTCTCCTCTCTCTCTCTCTCTCCTCTCCTTTTTCTTCTTCTTTTTTTCTCTCTCTCTCTTATAACTTAAAAATCTAAGTTGAAACTCTTTGACTCACACTGTCAAGTTATATCAACATAAAGATATAAGTTAGTTTAACTTTTTGGCCTTAGGATTTTTTACAGTGTACACTGAAAGCAGAGGCAATGTGTTCCATTCAGCAGATCAACATTTCTGGCGCAGCTGTGTCCGCTTGTGTTTAGAGCGGCCCTGAGTCTTGACCCAAACCCGGCGAGAAAAGATCCAGAATCTAAACTCTTATTCATAGTTCTCTATTTTCTCATTGACAGATTTCTCTATCAAGACACATTAACACAAAGAGACGAAAAGGAAAGCAAGCAAAGGGCAAGGCAGCAGGTGTCCGGAGCATTAATCCCCTGAACCTGTAGTGAAAGAGAAAAGTTTAGTTAAGCTAGGGCTACCACATCACCGAAACCAGAGCAGGTGACGTACCACAATCCCACAACGAGCCAACGATTCTTCCAGTCACCAGCTTCAATGTCAGACCCAGGTGGGAGATTTGACCAGCCACACCACCAGTTTGGATGATTGACTTCAGGACTGTTAGCCGCCGACCCACAGAGCGATGGGGCGCCGCAGCTTCAGAAGTTTATTTAGAACTGGAAGATCATGAGTCCAAGATAGCGGCCTGTTGTTTTCAATGGCTTGTGCTCAGTGGCGAACTTTCGCGCTCTTTCCTGAATATGGACTAGCCCCTCCCATTATCGTGATGTCAGAAAAGTGACCGCGTGATCAGAACTTGAACTTTGACTTCATTAGAACCCTGAAGGGCAATTCATTTGCAGCCAGCAGAACAAAAAACATGCACACAGCTGACAATTCTGAACCACTTCTAACCAATCAGCATGACGATGGCCTGAGGGGGGAGAGCAGTGGAGCAGCAGGCAGAGCTTAACGCTAAACACTGTTTAAGCGTCTGGGGCATTGAATGAAAAATGGAAAAAGTTTATGTGTGAAACTAGAGAGAGATCCCTTCAAAATGAGACTTTGTTAAAGCTGTAGGTGCCCTGTTAGTGGAGCACAAGCAGTTTGACGTGACAAAAACACATTGATGCTGTTTGGGGACATTTTTCTTGGGCTCAACCACTATCGTCACGATAGCTGAGAAGCAGAAGCATTGGAAAATCATCAGAAACAATCATTATTCAGAAATGCAGAGGCAGATTGTCCAGGCAACGGGAGTCCAGTCCAGCTCTAATAAAACATCCATGACTGCAGCGGTGTGCATCACGAGGCTCTGCTTCACCGTGGCACTACGGAAAGGTCTCATTAAGCATTTGCTAAACTAGACTATTACAACAATTGGAAACGATTACAGATTTGTACTTGATAGAGCAGAGGACGCTGCACAACCTGATGACAAAGCCCATCCACAGAGACAACGATTGTATCAGAGTCAGAGGAAGAACAGGGCTCTGAACAAAGCTTTATACCTGACACAGTGGCACAGTGGTTAGTGCTCTGACCTCACAGCAAGAAGCTTCTGGAATCGTCGTTTTGACCTTTGCATGTTCTCTGTTCGTGTAAAGGGTATTTCACACCAACACAACCCCCAGTCGCTGTCGATAGGGAGGAGCGACGTACTGTCTGTTCACGTCTCTAGGGGGCGCACCGATGTGAAAGAACATTCAGACAAACACGATCCAAACAGCCACCAGTCGCCAAACAAACACAGAGTGAGCATGTGTGTGATGTAAGCTTGATGAAAATGACGAAACATAAGTTGCACGTGAGTAGTAGTTGTCAAACTTGACGTCAAACAGATGTTTCTAGTCTTACCTCACGGATTAAGCTCAACTCGTATTTCCCTCCACAGTCCAGCCTTCGTACTGCGGTCCCCGTAACTCCCCCGTGTTTTCCTCCAAATAGAACCATTCTCCTTCATAGTTACGTCCCGTTGACCCGTGTAAATAACAACAATCCGCGCTCGGCTAAATACTGTTTTTCCGTAAGCGTTATTTCGGTTTTCCGCACTATATTCCTGCGCACTGATTCACTGGTTCTCCTGTGACCACGGGCCAATCAAACAGCTGCATTTGCGGCAACTGGCAACACCGACTTTACTCCAAGGCTCCGCGCTCCTCTGACCCCCGACAACCCCATTTACACCAAACACACGTGAGCCGCCTGTCAGCAAAAGTTGCCAAACTGGTTCAGAAGGGCGACCCTCAGCTTGGTGTGAAAGACCCTTTAAAGAATATATTTTAATCCTGTGAAATATTTATACAGGTATGAACAAAATAAAGCCTTTGTTGTCCACAGAAAAAAAAAACAAAGCAGCAGAAGAATGAGAAGCAGAAACATCTGAATCTACAGAAGCAGAAGCAGCACAAAGACAGCAGAGAGTTTGGTCAGAGGCAGGATTAAAGCCCTGGTCTGCACTGATGTCTGAGTCTCTGAGGACCAGAGCAGGACACAAATCCAAACTCTGACTGGTGTGGACAGAATGTTAAACGTGCTGGATGTAAAGCCTTTAGATCTCTGCGTACGTACACTTTCTCTCTGAACCAAAGTCATTGTTCGTGTGTCTGCGTTCGGTCTAAACACCTCGAAAATGCAGAAAGAGCGTGAAAACTACAGACGACTTCAAAGGCTCGTCTGGTGAATCTGGGGATGAGATCGACTCCTACGTGGTAATGCGTTAAGACTTTCTCTCCGCTCAAATGTTCAGAGTCAAATAAAGTTCACTGCCTCAACTTTTGTCTTTGAGAAATCTCCCCACAGATCAGAATGAATGTTTTAGTGTTTTTCAGAGCGAGGCTACAGTCGGAGAAGCTTTAGCCAATCACACACTTTGTCTTTCACTGATTCTTAGATGATTCAATACAAAACCATCACATATTGTAACATGAATAGAACATGGACTGGCTCAGAGATACAGACGCAGCTAAAAGGAACAAAGGAATTTTAGAAATCAGATCGATTACTCGCTTGTTCAAAATCACAAATATCATTTTTTGAAGAATGTCTGCTGTCCATTAAGGTTCACATATTTTAGTTTATTATTTGATAAAAGGACAATGCACACTGGTCACAGAGGCATTGGAAAAGAAATATCGCCAGTCGTGTAAAATGCAAGATTATATTCAGTGCGAATTTCCATCCTCACACTCAGTATAAACCACTGCCTCAGATTCATTTGGTTTCACCCAAAATCACAGCAGTTATCTCCCTACATGATTGTTGATTTAGCTGAAGCATTGGAAAATAATCAGACATAATCATATTCAGAAATACAGAGGCAGATTATTAAACCAACAAACAGGCAGATGGGTAATCGTCCCGAGCATCTATGTCCTTAGACCCTCCTTCGTTCCCTTCCTCTCCAGACCTGTCCTTAGTCCTTAGTCTCTCCTGTCCTTAGACTCTCCATTCTATCTTTAGTTTATTATTTGATAAAAGGACAATGCACACTGGTCAGGCATTGGAAAAGAAATATCCCTCGTGTAAAAATGCAAGATTATATTCAGTGCGAATTTCCATCCTCACACTCACGTATAAACCACTGCCCTCAGATTCATTTGGTTTCACCCAAAATCACAGCAGTTATCTCCCTACATGATTGTTGATTTAGCTGAAGCATTGGAAAATAGACATAAATTATTCAGAAATACAGATTATTAAACAACAAAACAGGCAGATGGGTAATCGTCCCAGAGCATCTATGTCCTGTCCTTAGACCCTCCTTCTGTCCTTAGACCCTCTTCTGTCCTTAGACCCTCCTTCTGTCCTTAGACCCTCCTTCTGTCCTTAGTCCTCCTTCTGTCCTTAGACTCTCCTTCTGTCCTTAGACCCTCCTTCTGTCCTTAGACCCTCCTTCTGTCCTTAGACCCTCCTTCTGTCCTTAGTCCCTCCTTCTGTCCTTAGACCCTCCTTCTGTCCTTAGACTCTCCTTCTGTCCTTAGACTCTCCTTCTGTCCTTAGACTCTCCTTCTGTCCTTAGTCCTTCTGTCCTTAGACCTCCTTCTGTCCTTAGACCTCCTTCTGTCCTTAGACCCTCCTTCTGTCCTTAGACCCTCCTTCTGTCCTTAGACTCTCCTTCTGTCCTTAGACCTCCTTCTGTCCTTAGACCCTCCTTCTGTCCTTAGGTCCTTAGACCCTCCTTCTGTCCTTAGAGTCCTTAGACCTCCTTCTGTCCTTAGACCCTCCTTCTGTCCTTAGACTCTCCTCCTGTCCTTAGACCCTCCTTCTGTCCTTAGACCCTCCTTCTGTCCTTAGACTCTCCTTCTGTCCTTAGACCCTCCTTCTGTCCTTAGACCTCCTTCTGTCCTTAGACCTCCTTCTGTCCTTAGACCTCCTTCTGTCCTTAGACCCTCCTTCTGTCCTTAGACCCTCCTTCTGTCCTTAGACCCTCCTTCTGTCCTTAGACCTCCTTCTGTCCTTAGACTCTCCTTCTGTCCTTAGACCCTCCTTCTGTCCTTAGTCCTTCTGTCCTTAGACCCTCCTTCTGTCCTTAGACCCCTTCTGTCCTTAGACCCTCCTTCTGTCCTTAGACCCCTTCTGTCCTTAGACCCTCCTTCTGTCCTTAGACCCTCCTTCTGTCCTTAGACTCTCCTTCTGTCCTTAGACCCTCCTTCTGTCCTTAGACCTCCTTCTGTCCTTAGACCCCCTTCTGTCCTTAGTCCTTCTGTCCTTAGACCTCCTTCTGTCCTTAGACCTCCTTCTGTCCTTAGTCCCTTCTGTCCTTAGACCCTCCTTCTGTCCTTAGACCCTCCTTCTGTCCTTAGACCCTCCTTCTGTCCTTAGACCTCCTTCTGTCTTAGTCTCCTTCTGTCTTAGACCTCTCCTTCTGTCCTTAGACCCTCCTTCTGTCCTTAGACTCTCCTTCTGTCCTTAGACTCTCCTTCCTCCTCTCTTAGACTCTCCTTCTGTCCTTAGACTCTCCTTCTGTCCTTAGACCCTCCTTCTGTCCTTAGACCTCTCCTTCTGTCCTTAGACTCTCCTTCTGTCCTTAGTCCTCCTTCTGTCCTTAGACCCTCTTCTTCCTTGTTCTTTCTGTCTTACTTCTGTCCTTAGCCCGTCTTGTCCTGTCCTTAGACTCTCCTTCTTGACAAAGAAAAACTCATAAACTCGAGGGAAAAGAGAAACCTGGAGCAAAAACACACCTAGACGGACAGGCTGTAGATGTGACCAGGACTGACGTGGATGCTGAGATCTCTAAGTGAGAGGAGCCAGAAATCAGTGACAGAGGGAGACGATTCATCTAGCAGGACAAGGACGGCCAATTTAAGAGAGGGAGGAGGAAAGGAATCCAAGTTAGAAGAATCCAGGTTCTCAATATTAGGGAGCATCCGAGGTCCAGACTATATACCTGCACAGGACAAGTTTTTAACGACTGCTCCAGCCCGATCCGACGAGCCCGTGTACCAGCCCGCCAGAGAAATCCCCACGAGTCCCGTCGGGCTCATGGCTGATACTCACACCAAACTCGGAAATGCAGCAGCAAATATTCGTGACGTATTTAGGCCTAAATGAATCTGAATAACCATCGGTGCTTGTCTTTTAAACGATCATGGTCAAGAGAACAATAATCCTCTAGTAATCAGACAGAACAACACTCTGTTATTTCTGTGTCTGCAGCGTGAGCGTGGTGCGTGAGACTGCACATTTATAAACGCCACTCGGCCGCAGCACCTTGCAGGCGCCAGTGTTGCGTCTCTCTAGTGGAACAGCAGCATAAAGCCGTATTTCCTCACTACATATATTTCACGACAGTGGAGAGGTCCATCCCGATTACTCACAATCCCCCGAATCCTGCCCGATGCAAGTCCTAGTACGACTTTGACACTAAGTACACAAGACAATGTAAGACAAAGAACGATTTGGATGACTTAGTGTGTTTTTTTTTGTTTTTTTTACAGAAAGTAGGAGAAATAAAGAAGATAGGGAAGGGAAGGCAAGACAAGTTTATTTGTAAAACACAATTTGTACACAGAATAAATAAGAGCAGGGACAATTGCAAAGCAGAAAGACAAACTCACACATTTAAGAATGAAACCAGCTAACTCTAACACGACACGTTTTTACAATAAAGCTAAAGCGAAAACTCAAACCCAAAGATCCTTGATGTTTTTTGTATCACAGACTGTTTTCTTCTGCTGCCACACAAAAAAACAGGAATAAATACACAAACTCTCCCACAGTTTCATTATTCTCAACTCTTACTGTCCAGCTGCACCTTTAGCTTTAACCTACTGTGCTTCTTTTAGAAAACATTGTGAAAACCCCAGCCAGACCTGGAGCTGAACCTGTTCTTCTTCACGGAGCAGAGCGACGGCCATCTTGTCTCCTTTTGTGGACACTTTGTTGAAACTTCCTTGAATCCTCTGAGGCTCTCCTCCGCTGTCAAAAGCAAACTTTAATCCAATGACTTCATTAAATGATAAAGAGTGGCCTAAATGAGCAGTCCCGTCCGCTCAGGGAAGTTAGAAAAGACATGAAGGGAATGGAAAAGAAAAAGTGTGACAGAAAAGCTTCGAGGAGAGAGACGTGAGGTTCAACAAAGGACGGCAGGTTCAAAGAAATCAGACAGAACCGTGGCATGTGTTTGAACTGGTAAAGTGTCCACATTTAAATGAGTTAAGTTTAGGTTTCACACTGATAATATTGGTATATATTTAAGATTTAACTCAAAAGTTGTCAAAAGCTTAACATGGGGCCCAGACATCTGCTTTTTCTGCCCGACTATCATGGGTCTGATCAGTGCAAATGATGATTCTGCTACAGAGCAGAGGTACAGAATGTGGTTGAATGGAGTAAAGAAAACAACCTCCTCTTGAACACCTCTAAAACTTGTGAACTGGTGATAGATTTTAGTCGTAATAACAGTCATGTGCCTCTTGTTATTGTGACTCAAATGTTCAAATTGTGGAAGAGTGTAAATTTCTTGGTTTGACCTTGTCCAAAGACCTGACTTGGAGCAAAAACACGACTAACATTGTAAAAAAGTCTCGACAGCGTCTCTTCTTTTGCGCAAACTTGGAGAATTCACCCAAAACTCCAAGATTCTGCTGAACTTTTATCGCTGCACCATTGAAAGTCTTGTGAGCTCTGTCACTGTGAGGTTTGGAAACATCACAGACAAAGAAAAGAGAGCTCTTTATAAAGTAGTCCGTTCGGCCAAGAGAACTGTGCACAGGACCTGCCTGTGCTGGAAACTCTGTACAAAAGCAGAATTTTAAATCGTGCTCTTCAGATCCTCAGTGATCCCTCATCCTGGAAGGGACATGTTTGAGCTGCTTCCATCAGGGCGGAGTATCGTCTTAATGCAGCGTCACGCTAAGAGCTTTTATCCACAAGCTGTTACCAGCGTGAACAATGCACTTTAAATTAGGCATCTTACATTTTACTTCAGCACTTTTAACTTGTTTAAACTGTACTTTTTATTGATTTATTTATTGATTGATTTCACAGTGTCATTGTGTTATTGTGTCAGTTGTGTCTGTGTTTCTTTTTTTTTTCAAATTAAAATGTTTTATTGTTTTTCACTTTTATGGGTAAAATAACATTCACTCATACAAAACAAATATTTAAAAACAAACAAACAAACCAAACAAAAAAAAAAAAAAAAAAAAAAAAAAAAAACAGTGCTTTTTGTCACAGACCAATTAAGGTTTTGCTACAGTGTAATCATTTCCCTTAATGAATGACAAAAAATATGTCCATGTCTTATTTGTTTTATCCTGGATGTTATGGACTCTGGAAATCAGCATCTCAGACGCAGCAGTCTCTGTCATTAATTTAATCCAATCCTCAATCTGTGGTTTATGGGACTCTTCCAGATCCTTAGAATCAGTCTGGAAGCCACAATGAAACCAGCCACCACGAACCTGTACATTTCCATTGTAAGTCCAGCAGGTTTGAGAGACTTATTCCTAGCAAACACATCTGTGGTGATGTTGGAATAGGAAGACCAATCCATTTCTCCAAGTGTTTAGTGACATCCGTCCAAAACGTAGTCACCTTAGCACATTCCCAAAAGAGGTGAAGGTATGTGCCTGTGTCAATTCCACATTTCCAGCATAAGTTATTTTGCAACAGTCCCATTTTAAATAACCTTGATGGAGTAAGGTAAAACCTGTGAACAATTTTATAATGAATAAATGTACTCCTAGCATCTCTAGTAGCCCATCCTACACCTGAAACAATGCTACACCAAACACTCTCAGGAATTTCAACATCCAAATCTTTTTGCCAGCTCAATCTCAGACCCTCACATGTCACACCTTGGTGGATTAAAGCCTCTTATAGTACAATGAAGCTGTTTGCATTTTACTTGGCATATCAAACCAATCCTGTAGCGCCACTATTTTTGGTAGATTATTTAAGCAAAAAATTAGAACTAACACTGCTTCTGATTTGTAAATACTTCCAAAAATCTGCTTTGTCTGTTAGATTAAAGGTATCTTTTAACATATCGAATGACATAAAATTGTCATCCCTGTACAGATGCGTTATTGTTTGGATCCCCTTTTTCAAGCCATTTGCGCCACAGAAAGGGAGATTTACCAATGCACATTTTTGGGTTGTTCCAAACCGAAGAGTAGTTTTGTTTAAATGGTGAAATTCCAAGATCGCATGAGCCCTTGTCCATGCCCACTGTGAATGTGTATAATTGGGTTTTGCTGTAATTCCCCTATAGATTTTTGTGAGAGCAATGGATAATATTAAATGGAGATACCAATGTCCTTTCAACTTGAGTCCACCCTTCATTTGCTTCTTGGTTTTTCCAATGCTTAAACAATTTTTTCATTTCAAATGCAATATTATATAGTTCCAATCTGGCAACGCTAATCCTCCCAAATCCCTTGGCGCAGAAAGGTTTTCTTAACCCAATTCTTGGTCTTTTGCCATTCCAAAGAAATAACTTAATTAATCCGTTATATTGTTTATACAGGCATGCAATAGTTAGTGGTACCATCATTGATAATAATTGAATTGTGGTGCCACAAGCATCTTAATAGTGTTGACTTTACCCCATAAGGTAAGATCAATAATTTCCACCTATCTAAATTATTTTTTAATTTTTGAAGTAATGGTTCTATATTTATTGAAATTATATCAGACAACTCTGGGGAGAGTTTTAATGCCCAAGTACTTCATGCCACTAGGGACCCATCTAAAGTGAAATGAGGAGAGGTGTGACGAAAACAGCTCTTTGATACAGGCATGGCCTCTGACTTTTGCCAGTTAATTGTATAACCCGATAGTTTTGAAAAAGTTTCAATTGTAGACAGAACCTTTGGAACTGAAGAGGAAGGATCACTAATTAGAAGCAGAATATCATCAGCATACAAAATGCTTTATGTTCCCTCTGACCCCCTGCACTACTCTCTAATACCCTTATGAATTCTAATTGCAGCCGCTAAGGGCTCCAAAAACAATGTAACAGAAGTGGCTTAACGGGTCCCCCTGTTTTGTCCCGCGATTAAGTTTAAAAAAAGATGAAACCAGTCCATTGGTTAACACTGCAGCCCTAGGATTTGAATAAATCACCTTAACCCACCTAATTAACCCATCACCGAATCCAAATGCTCTAAGTGTATACTGAAGGAAGTTCCACTCCACTTTGTCAAAGGCCTTATGGGCATCCAATGACAGAGCAACTATAGGGGTACTATTATTACGGTTTTTCCACATTAGGTGTAAGAGTCTCCTTACACTGTCTGACGATGTTCTTCCTTTCCACAATCCCACCTGATCAGAGTGAATTAAGTGCGGCAATATGTTTCCATTCTGAGAGCTATAACTTTAGTCAATATTTTGCAATCAAACATTAATAGGCTCACAGGCCTATAACTACCTGGGTCAATAGGATCCTTGTCTTTCTTGTAATTAAGGATATTAAAGCCTCATTAAAAGTCTCTGGCATCTCTCCTAATTTGAACGATTCCCTATAGACCTCTGTCAAACAGGTGCAATTTTGTCTGCAAATTTTTTATAATACTCTGATGGATACCCATCTAATCCCGGTGGCTTTTCCTGGCTTCATAAGGATATAGCTTTTTCACCTCCTCAATTGTATAGGACTATCTAACTCTGTGCGCTGATTCACTGTAACTTTGGTAAGTCCAGTTTAGAAAGAAACATATCACATTCCTGTTCATCATGTTCACCTGAGACTTATAAAGTTTATTATAAAATGTTTGGAATACTTTATGATGTCCCCTAACTTGTCTTAAGTAACCCTGACTCCGTTTTATACAGTATTGAATAACTGCTTCCTTTTTTTAGCGTCTAGCCAAAGCTTTCCAGATTTCTCTCCACTTTCATAAAAATTGTATTCAATCTGATAAGCATATCCCACTTTTATTGTATATTTATTTACTGAAATTTAAATCGCAAATGCGTCTAATGTTGCTTCTTCATAAACTCTGGATAACTTCCTCTCCATTTCTTAAGCTCCGCCTCAAGAGTCTTAATTTTTTGAGTTTGTTCCTTTTTTTCTCTTACTGGCATATGCAATTATCTTCCCTCTTATATAGGCCTTAGAACTTCCCAGACTGAACTATTTTTTCTGTTGAACTCATGTTAATTTCAAAAAAACTATCAAGTTCCTCCTCCAATAACTTATTGAACTCAGAGCTTTGAAACAAGGATTCTACTCGCTTTGATCAAATCCGGCTCAAGAATCACACCTAGGTGCACAGTTAAGCATGATCAGTTAATGCAATCTGATACACTTTTAACCAAACTATTACTGATTAAAAAGAGTCAATTCTGGAGTGAGATTTATGTTTATGAGAATAAAATGTATATTATTTTTCTCTGGATTAACTAATCTCCATATGTCTACCAATCCAAGATCTTCTTCATTAATTTGATAGCCATTCTATCCTTTGGGTTATTTTTAGAAAAAGTGGTCCAAAATCCCATCCAAGACCTGATTAAAGTCTCCCGCTATTATTGTATTGTTATCTGTTATTTCCCCACGATCTTGTTAATTGTCGCATAAATATTACACAGATTGACCTTAATGCCATTAATTGTTGCTTTCACGCATATCATTCTGCCCTCGAAATCTTTTGCTCTTTTAATACCGACATATTAAATTTTTTGTGTACTAGAATGGCAACTCCATGTTTTTTACAAGTGTTTGAGATGTGAAATACCTGCCCCACCCAATCTTTTTAATTTAAGTACCTCAGAGTCCAATAAATGAGTTTCTTGTAAAAACGCTTGCTGAGTCTGCTGAGATTTCAGATAAGTTAAACATTTCTTAAGTTTTACTGGGTTTTGAAGGCCATTTACATTCCAGGATATTATTCTTATACAGTTAGCCATTATAATAACATTTGTAACTTGGATACAAAACTGTCATCAGGTAAACATACATATTATTGCACTGCAAAAAACAAACCACCCTAATAATCTAGCACTGACATTAGAACTAAGAACCTGATATAAACCCCTGAACATAAAGAACCAAACCCTTACCACACCTCTCTGTTCAGAGAGAGCCCTCCCATAAACACGTCCCATGTGACACACGAGTGATCGCCTATGAAACCCCTACCCCCACATGTGCTTCTTTGAACCCTAGGTCTTGCTATAATAAAAAAGAGAGAGAAAAAAAATAATAATAGTAATATTGATAATGAAAGAGAAAAATATAAATACGAAAAAAATCATTAAAACTATAATAATAAAAACTATAAAAACAAAAGACCTAATGAACTTATTCTAACTACAATTATAACCAATATAATAAAAAAAGTTACCTAGAAAAATAATACCAACAACAATAAACTTAAATCAATACTTTTGTAAAGCAATAGCGCTGGATGATCAAGTATCCACTTCAAGCAATATTCTACTCACGGTCACAAAGGTCAATAGGACACGTTATTCCTAGGATTCCTCTTCTGTAACACAGTCATTTAGAAAAGCCAGAGCATGACGATGATTTGTGAACTTCATGCTTTTACCCTTCCAAGTGAATTGTAACTCAGCAGGGTATGCCAGAGTAAATCGCACCTCCAGCTCATGCAGCTTTCGTCTCGCATCCGTAAACTTCTTTCTCTTTTCTGCCGTTTCTCTCATCATGTCAGGGAAAAAAGACCATCTACAGCATTTCCAGACAATGGCCTCCTTCCTTTTGTACTTGTTCTATGCAACCGCCAATACCCGCTCACGCTCCAAATAGCTTAAAAACTGATTAGCAGCATCTTCGATAGCCTGATAAAGCTCGTCGCATCTCTTGGCGCTTCTGCAGAAAGGCGAAGCTCGTTGTTATTATCTTCTAGCTGTGAGATACGATGCTCGGCTTCATCTAGCCATAGCACAAGCTTGTCAACGTCGCTTCGCAGTTCTCTGCTAACTTTCTTCACTTCGCACACCTCACCCTGTTAACTTGTCAAAAGTTGGCAAACTTTTCCCATTTCCTCCGACACCTTTTGAATTGACTGTTGCATTTCAATCAGCACACTTGAATCCGTGGTGGTTTGGCTAGTTAGCTTGGGGTTAGCTGTGTGTCGTTCTGGTCGTCATTGTTCAGAAAAGTATCAAAATTCCAGCAAAAAAGATTTGTGGCCACGAATAATCAACACCTCATTAACGAGAAGCAGAATTTAGATAGCGAAACAAAGGGCCTTAAGAGGCAGCTCTGAATCAAGCGACCATCTTACTCGGTGCTCCCACTGAAAGTCCACCCGTACACCCCCTTCTTGAAAAGTAATGAGAGGTACTCACATAGCGATCTGTCCGGTCCGGCGAGCCGCTCTGCTCCGGTCGTCCAGATCTTTTCCATTGGAAGTAACTTTTTCGGACTGCCAGAGCGCTCCAGAGCCCTTTTTAGTGAAGTTGTGAAAAGAAGACACAACAAACAGGAAACCAAGCAAGAGCGGGTGAAGTGAATATGATGGTTTTCAAAATAAGTCATTATGTTACTACTACTAAAACAAATGCAGCAACATGCTCAACATGATCGGGCTAAATAAACGTCCTGTGTTTATCCATTGTGCGGTGAAAAATCTAACCGAAAATGAAGTGACGTGAAATAAGCCCAAAACTCGGCGCATGTGTTCTTTGTTTACATATCCATGTGCCAGAGATCGCGTAATCTTTCCCAAACTCCCAAGTTGAGCGTGAATTCTCGTGAACTCACATTTGGCTGTTGACATTTTCTTTGGATTTAACATCTAAGTTTAGGTCTGAAGTGACAAAAAATACTGGGGATTGGAGTAAGTTAACATTTGGATTTAATTTCTATTTATAATTAGAAATGATCTGCTGTAACAATGCATATCACATTTCAAAAAGGAGAAAATTTAGTGAACATAAAATTTGCCTGGCATACATATGCATTTCCATGAGACCAAGTTGAGATCAATAAACAGAACTTAAATTTGTCAAAGTGTGTGAAATTAGGATCAAATTCTAGAAACAAGAAATTGAAAATTATTTTTTTTAAATTGTGTTAATTATGTTTGTATGTTTCTCATTTTAGACGCAGTGCAGCGTGGACTTAAAGGGTGAAAAGACTGTGACTCAGGCGATGCAATCTGAAGGACGTTCATTATTTACCTGCAAGGTTACAATGATTGTAATAGAGTTTTAGGAATAATTGTTGAATTGACTTGCATTTATAAATTGTACAAAATATCTTGTTTAAATGGATGTGGTTCATTAAAATGAGGTCAAATGCAAATTTTTGAATGATTCACTTCACAATTTGGCCCTTCGCGCCATACAGCTTTCAAAATGCGGCTCACTGTGAAAAAGATTTGGACATCCCTGGTTTAAATGCTCTTCTGATAAACAAAAAATAAATCTTTTGTCTAAACATTTTTAGTTTATTCTAAGTCCCTAAAACCCATTTTAGTTAAATTACTTTCAGCTTTTGATGATGAATTGTCTAAACCCCAAAATTTCCACAAACTTTTGTTATTCTGGTGCCAACTTTACTGTTGACTCTATTGAATTGAATTGGTGAATAAAGACTGGTGTGTTAAAAAAATAATGAAAACCCAGCATTTTTTTAAAATTAGACAGAAAAATGTCACTGTACTAGAATTATGAACAAAGCTAGTTTTATTGGTGACTCTTATTATAAGGTGGTAATCTGAAATATAATCATGTTCAGTGTGTTGTACTGTAAAATGTATCCAACCTGTCAGTCTTCACTGTAAAATGACATGGTGTGAAATGACAATAAATCAGAATTAACAAAGGTTTTATTTTGTCTGTGTTGTGTTGGCTTTACTTGAGAGAGGAAATTTTTGTTTTGTTTTTTGTATTTGGGGCGTTTATAACCCATAACACTTCACCATATATCCAGAATGACAAATGCTGTACAAACTATATTAAATCTTTTAACTGATCAACATTCTGAATGAACAACGTGGATCTAAAACCTAAAAAGAAACACATAAAGTGTCTCTTCCTGCTAGGACTGTTTGTTAGGAGCATCATGGTGAAGACTTTACAACGGAAGCATTCGGTGCATCTGCCTTGTGACGGCGCCTTTTAAAATGTCAAATAAAGAAGAAACATTGCATCATCATTTTTTTATTTCATTTTTTATTTTAATAAAAAGCGTATTCACACACGCATAATCACCACTGGGTAGCCTACTTTCTGTCCGTGTTGCCTCCAGTCCTCGTCTCTCTTTTCTGATGTCCGCTAGTTTCCGAAACTCCAATTACGCACACAAGACGGCAGCCGCATGTGAGACGAGGGAAAGGAGAGGCAGTCAGGGAGCTCAGACCCGGCTGTACTACAGGCATGCGGTTGTAGACATGTGAAGAGGCAGCAGGGAGCACAGACCCGGCCGTACTGGCTGTACTACAGGCCCGTGCGCTCTCCACACGTAGGCCTAGACGTGTGGAGAGCGCACGGTGATTTGTCGCTACGTATTTACGGCGGCGAAATACGGTGCATTTCTCTAGACTTTGAAGTTGGATTTTGCCTATTTTAAACACACAAAGCATGAGGTTGTATGTTCTGACTAAAATTTCAGACTTTAAAGCTTAGTATTTCTGTGACTGTCGACAGGTTGAGTGTGAGGTGCAGCTCCTGAAGTGTCTGTCTGTTTGGTGTGCACTGGAAAGAGAGAGAGAGAGCAGGGGCGGAGCTCAGGAGAAAGAGCCGGGGGACACAAAGGGCTGGAGCCCCACTGAGAAATACACTAAAAATAAAATAGAAATGCACAAAAACTCAATTGAATCTTGGTGAGATTTAGTTTTTCTGACTCTTTGAATGAGAAGGGGTGTCCAAACGTTTGGTCTGTACTGTATGATGGGACAAAATAACACATAAATTAACTAAAATATCACATTTGTTGGTCTAAAATTCCCCCAGATTAAAGCAAACTACATCTAGTTTTCAGATTTTTAGAACTCCTGCCATCAGAGCTACTCTTTAGTCTATATTTTGAACTCTGTAAAGGAACTCCTATTTATTGTCTTACAAACCAACCACCGGGTGCAGCAAATGCAATCTTGCTGACCTGCTGATAGTTTAATAGTAAGACTGTTAATTTCAGGTTATCTGAATCAGTAAAACAATTACACCTGTTTTTTCTAAATTTTCTTGGGGGAGGGCCCCCAAACCCCAAGACTACAGAGGCCTTTTATGCTCAAACTTTGTATCAATGCTTTGCAATACTACTCACAGTTTACTATCTATATTAGAAAATAATTCAACAAATTGAGCCAGAATAGCTATATTCTGGATTTTATGTGGAGAAAAAAAAAACAATATAAAACATTACAATTCTGTCAGTTTTTTGGGCACACCTACATTTTTGGAGGCACACCCAAAATCTAATTTCTGGCTACGCCACTGAGTCAAAGTGAAGGATTCTTTTTTACGAGCATTACACACGTCATTCCCAACACACCTGCTTCTTAAATGATGTGAGAAGCACCTTTACTAGACTATAGAACAGACCTGGGCAAACTGCGGCCCGGGGGCCCAATGCGGCCCGCGACCTGTTTCAGTCCGGCCCCTGACATGTTCTCGAGAAACAGAAATGCATGACAAAGCTTAAGAGACAAAAACTTGGGCTACGACAATAAACTTGTAACATTTTGAGATTAAATTCATAATGTTATGAGAATGAAGTCAAAGCCATAAAAGCATTTTTTCCAATATTAAACATGAAGTTTTACAAGATTAAATTGTAATTTGGATCATGGAACATTGTTAGAAATATAAAAAAATATAGATAAAAAACTTATGTTTTTATGCAAACGTTTTACTCATCCAAGTCTTAATAATACGTTTTTTAAGCTAATAATTTTTAAAAATAAAGTTAAAGCCTAAAAACTTTATGATTTTACTAGAAAAAAAAACTATGAGGGAAATAAAAGGCAGATTTTTTTTCTGAGAATAAAGTGGATACCACAAAGAGAATCTGTTTTATAGATTAAACTTAAAGTTTTATGAGACTAAAATTGTAAAAATGTTGTTGGACACTACTTGATTTGTACTGGTCTTTTTTTATTGAAGAAATGCATTTGCAATCATGAGAATTTATTGTACAAATGTCCGCTCTCCTGTGACCTTCATAAACCTGCTTTAATCCTCTGGCGTTTCATTGTTGTTGTTGTTCACTTTTATAAAAGAAAACACTGTTCTCGATCACGTTTATGTCGTCTCTGTTCTTCTGACACATAATGCCACTGTCAGACAAATAATCCTGTCTATAATTCTGTTTTTGACAAGTCTAAAAATCACAAAAGATCTTGAACACCTCTTGCTTTGCAGGAAAAATTTAATTTCTCTCCGTTTACTCTCATTCATTCTCACCACTGCTGACATTCAGAGTGCTGTCATCTGCATCACTTTTGTTGTAGGACAAATAATAAAGAAACTAATTGTTGTACGATGCATTTGTTTGTCTAAAACACACAAAAGATCCTTGTTGCATGTTCTTCTGGACAAATGTTCTTGTAGAGCTGGTTCAACGCAGTAAAGTTGCATATTTGTGGCCTAAAATAGATTTATTAAGTCATGTGTTGCAATATTGGCAAGTTTTTAGACACACCCGATTTCCGGAAGCTCATTCAGTAATTAATTAGTGATGACGTCAGCACCTCAAACATAATGAAGCATTTGCATCACAAAGAAAACACATAATGTCCTGGTCAAGAGTACAGATGGTTCTCTGGGGCGGGGGACAGATTTAAGGGCGGCGTAAATCCATAAATTGTCGTTCGAAAAGCATCAAACTTCATAGCTTGAACCTGTCAGCAAACAACGCACAATGGACGGACAAATTCTCTTTCTGACGCTTGTGCTGCTTGTAAAAGGTAAGAAAACATATCTCTTTTTATGTATGGAGTTTTCTATTAGGAGTCTTGTAGATAAACGCTGCATTCACAATAATCTGTTTTTAATAATTTACTTGTTTGGTCTAAATGTAGCTGCTCCATCTACGACTTCACCTCTTCCAACTACAACTTTCCCGACTACGACTTTGCCGCCTACTGGCCCGATTACGCCCATCTACTGCCCACCGGATGCACTTGGCATCACGACAACAACACAGGCTACGACCACGTCTACAACCACACCTACTACCACGCCAGAACCAACCACAACAAGTGAGTATTTTACCTGTACTAGCAAAGGGTTACAGCAAAGGTTCAATCCAGAAAATTAAACCTCGGAGGTGTGCAACTACTATTTTTTCAGGAGGGTCATATTCAAATCCAGACAAAGGCCAGACCACGAAGAAAAAAACGTACCGTATTTTTCACCCTATTGAGCGCGCCTGAATATAAGCCGCACCAACTAGATTTAAAAAAGAAAAGTGACAAAGTACATATATAGGCCGCACTTGTTAATAGTAAGTCTATGAGAATCTATATTTTGCTGCATTGCCGTATAAGCCGCAGAGTTCAAAGTTTGTGAAAAAAGTAGCGGCTTATAGGCCAGAAATTACGGTATATTAGGGCTGCAACTAACGATTATTTGGTTATTTCGATTGGTTGGCCGACTATTCTTTGATTAATCTATTAGTTGTTTGGAATGCAAAAGTGACTTGAATACAAGATTTTTTGCCAAATTTGAGCAAATTTAACGTCGCTTGAGGACATCCTGGAGATCTAGATTTTAGAGTCGTCAGAAGTATCTGAAAGTTTGATACTGATCAACACTAAAACTGAAAACAAAACTCTTTGATAAAGTGCTGATAAAAATACCATCAGAAAGAAAAATGTAAATGGGTCATTCTCTGAAAGTGGGACTATAAAGTGTGACATCCAGGCTGAAAATTCAAACTGCAGCAATTGTTTTATTTTTAGGTGAATTTCCATCTTTGAGAAGTGTACTGACAGGATCTATAATGGTCAAGAAAAATGCAGAACTATTTTTTCCAATATAGCCATTTCAATTGCTCTCAATCCAGCATAATTCCGCATGTAACATGGACACCAACTGGACACCAACTGGACACCAACTGGACACATGTTTTAGCTGAGAGAGTTGCTATATACTAAATAAAATGTTGATTTTTGAGATCTTATCCCTGAATACACACATTAGTGGCGTTTATCCGCTGCAAGGTTCCTGAGCGTTGAAAAGTCTTCACTTGCTGATAAAACTGATCAGGTCCGTGTGTAACTTTTATGGACACCAACAGTTACATGCGGATACCCAGGAATTCAACTTCATTTTCACAAAACTCAATACAAAAAGTAGAAAAACGAAATGCAAACATATTTTCCAACATTATTCTTCATTTTATTGTGTTTCAATGCAGTATTTTATGGAGTTTACATGAGGAAATTACATCATGTTTATTGCTTCATAAGAATGTCACACTTTTGGTCATGATTTAAGCTATTTTTTTGAAAAACAGGTTGTAAAAAAAAAAGTTCCATCTTATCTTGGGCTGCAATTTTTAAAAATCTTTTAGAGGCACATTAGTAGTATATATTACATAAAAACGGTCCCACTTTCAGAGAATGACCCAAATGTAGTTTGTGATGAGTTTTAGAAGATTTTTAAAACTAGTTTATTTGTACTTTCTGTTGAAATCAATCTCACATAAATCTGACATATAGAGAGCATTTTCAACTGATCATTGTTGGATCATATTTAGCCTTAATCAAGAATTAAGTTGATTTCTTTTTATTAAAATTAAGTTTGAAATTTAGTATCATGACAACACATTTTCACAATTTTTTTATGTAATTTCTGTTAAATCTGATGCTTTCCCGCGCGGCTCATGGATGTTTGGAAGTTAAAGAAAGACCAGTTAATGATTATTCGATCACTAAATTAGTTTGCGATTGTTTCAGTAATCAGTAATAATCAATAAATAGATAATGTAGATATTTTTTATTATCATTATTGTTTTGTTTTTATTATTAGTATTAAAAAAAAACTTCTTTAGGAAGATGGACAATGGTAAAAGAGTTTTGACATAAACCATACTGTATGTGGCAAACAATTATATACATACACAAAGACCTGACAATAGGATAATAGGAGTAAAAGATAGAGCAATAGTAAGAATAAGTAGAAGAAGAAAAAGGGTGAGAAAAGATGAATAGAGAAAAAGAATAAAAAGGAAAAAAGATAATGGAAATAGATAAACACAAGTAAAAATAAAAATAAGAGGAACAAAAGGAGAAAAAGAAAACTAATAAATAGATGAGTAAAAAGAATAAGAGGAAGAACAAACAAACAAACAAAGTATAATAAAAAGAATGGTGTGCACGGTAGCAGAGTGGTTAGAGCTTTGGCTTCCCAACAAGGAGGTCGTGGGTTCGACTCCCGGGTCAGACCATATCAACATCTCATGATCTCTCTGGGTGGAGTTTGCATGTTCTTCACATGTCACTGTGGGTTTTCTCCGGTTTCCTCCAAAAAACATTCATGTTTAGGTTCATTGGGCATCACTGTAAATTTCCCTGTGAGTGAATGGTTGTCTGTCAGTGAAAGAGTGAATGTTTGTCTGTCTTACCCTGCGACAAGTTGGCCACTGTCCAGGGTGTTTCCCCGCCTAAGGCCCAAAGTTACTGGGATAGGCTCCAGTCACCCGGGACCCCTAACGGAATTAGGTGGTAGAAAATGAATGAATGAATGAATGAATGAATGAAAAAGAATAAAGGATACTTTGTGCAACAGCAAAAAGGCTCGTATGTTGCAAGCCATCTATGACGTGACTGTGTTTTCATGTGTTTATTATTTCTGTTTGTAGAAAGATGCAAAAAGTTCAGAAATGGAATCCTGTCAGGGCAGGACCTGACTGACCTCCTCAACTCCCCGGTCTACGGCGCAGAGTGGGTGGTCCGGCCCATAAGACCTCTGCCGGTCGTTGCGGGAATCCTGGCGCACTCTGGAGTCAGGTAAAGACCCATCGCGATCCACCGGGTGATTTTGAGGCAGTAGAAGTCGATCCCAAAGCCCCGTCTGTAAATACAAACCTTAACTGCGAGATACAGCCGCGAAACTACACGCGCAAACTAGTAACAAGCGTTATGCTGTAAGCCCAAACTAAGCACGTATGGCAGCAAGAATTCTCCCCTGTTGGCTCACTGGAGCGCACAGCTGTGTTGTTGTCCAGTCTACAGCAGTTTCTTTGTTGTTGATGCGAGTCAAAAAGAAGAGCTGACAATCTTAAGCCCCGCCCCTCACTTGAAACTACTCATAATACAGTAGTTTGAAGTGCTTCAAGTGAGCGAGGTGATGATAGCCTGAACTTTTTAAAGAGGACCTTTTATGTCAAATTCACTTTTCTAAGATTTTAACCTTGTTATAATGGCCTCCCTTCACCAATAGTTTACTCAGTGTTATATTTGAATTGATTCATTCATGTTTGAGTAATCTTGTTTTGTTCTTCAGATGCAGCTCAAGTGCTCAAAAATCCCCGTTCTTACCTACCACCTATCCCCTCCCACTTGTCTGTATTTACTTGTTTTAATTCAAAATATTAATTCTCAAAGTGAAGCATGTATGGTTCAATGCTGTCCCATAGACACTTTCCAACAATAAAAAAATAGTTTTTAAAAATCTGTTGCTTTTTACAGTTACATTTTAAAATGAGGAGGCGGGGCTTATCAGTTCTGCAGTTTTGAACAGGAAGTCAATAGAGCTGTTCCTATTTTTAAGTTGTTTTAGATCAACTTTGTGTTTTACAATGAACCAAAGGTACATTACTGATCTGCATATGTTCTAGTTTCTTACCAAATAATTAAAAAAAACACAATAGGACCCCTTTAATGACTTTTTTGTTGATGTAGCCACAATAATTTATTTTCAAAGTGAATGTGTTACCTTTTAACAGTTTTATAACTTAAATGTTAATAGAATATTATTGCACTATTTAAAAGAATCTGTCTCAATAAAGACTAGTCTAAAAATCACTTATTTGGCATTGCTAATTAAATAAAATAATGTAAATCCATAGGTAGATCTTCGGGCTGCATTCAGACTAAAAGTAGCTTGCGAGCTGAAAAAGGTTGGGCACCCCTGGTTTAGGTTTTACGTTTTTTTTTGGTTATACTATCTCACCTCAGCCCTGCTTTTAATCTAAAATAAGAAAATCTGCCTCACAAATTGGTCTTGAAAATCGCCATTGATATCGGCATCAACCAAAGAAAAACCCATATTGTCCATATTGTTTCTAGGTCGTGTTTTTCTAAGGGATGGTTACTACAAACTGAATTGCCCTTCTGGGATGAATAAAGTTTTCTGATTCTGATTCTAACAAAAATAAAAAGTGTATGTCTGGGCCAGGGACTGCACAGTTCTCTACATTATTCCATTATTCCTCTGATAATATGACGACGTTGTATTTCAGGGTGACCTTATGCGACGGCTCCAAGTGGCTCATCCACAAAGGGCCTGATTATGGCGTTTTATCCGAGACAGTGGTGACCAGAGTCAGAAGCATGAAGAACTGGAAGGTAGTGAACAAAGGACAAGACATTCCACAGTCTGTCAGTGTTATTTATGTTTGGATGTTTCTCCTTTTAGATAATATGCACCAAGAACTTCAACGGCAGAAAAACTGTGTCCCAACTGATGGAAGATGCTGGAAAAACTACAATTTACTCTTTAACTGCCACGTCGCGTCTATCTCTATCATGCTGCAGTGATGTGGCTGACGTAAAGAGGCGAACAGCACAGGGTGTATGTTTAGTGCAGTTTTCCATCACCACAAGAAGCCACTGTTTTCAGATTTTTTGGAGGTATGGAGCAAAAAAAACAGAAAAGGGTCTGGGAAATGGTTTTTAAATGTGTTGTACATGTTATATTGACAAATAAACATTTGTGAATGAGTAGTTCATTGGTCTCCATGATTATAACGCAGTACATGATATTTAAACATTCAGAAATTATTTATTTTATTTGAATAAATCACTAATAATGATTAATTATTAAAGAAAACACTCGAAAACGCGCGATCACGTGATGCACGCATTGTTCTCCGCTCACTGCTGCTCCACAAGTCTGTGTCGTCTCTGTTCTTCTGCCACTCGATGCCACTGTCAGACTAATAATCCTGTAAATGTCCTTATGTCTGTGGCCTCTTCTGTTTTTGACTAAAGTCTAAAAATCACAAAAGATTTTGAACACCTCTTGCTTAGCAGGAAAATTGTAATTTCTCTCCGTTTACTCTCAGTCATTCTCACCACTGCTGACACCATCACTTCTGTTGTAGGACAAAATAATAAAGAAACTAATTGTTGTAGGATGCATTTGTTTGCCTAAAATACACGATTGTTGCATCTTCTTCTAGATAAATGTTCTTGTAGAGCTGGTTCAACGCTGTAGAGTTGCATGTTTGTGGTCTAAAATTGATTTATTACTGTCATATGTTGCAATTTTGGCAAGTCTTTAGGCACACCCGATGTACGGAAGCTCATTCTTAATTAATGACGACATCAACACCTGAAACATAATGAAGCATTTGCATCATGAGGAAAACACAAAATGTTCTGGTCAAGAGTACAGATGGTTCTCTGGGGCGGGGGGACAGATTTAAGGGCGGCGTAAATCCATAAATTGTCGTTCGAAAAGCATCAAACTTCAGAGCTTGAACCTGTCTGCAAACAACGCACAATGGACGGACAAATTCTCTTTCTGACGCTTGTGCTGCTTGTAAAAGGTAAGAAAATATATCTCTTTTTATGTATGGAGTTTTTTATTAGGAGTCTTGTTGTAGATAAACGCTGCATTCACAATAACCTGTTTTTAATAATATTCTTTTTTGGTCTAAGCTGCTCCATCTACGACTTCACCTCTTCCAACTACAACTTTCCTGACTACAACAACTTTGCCGCCTACTGGCCCGGTTATGGACACCTACTGCCCACCGGATGCACTCGGCATCTTCCCAACAACTACGCAGACTCCGACCACGTCAATGACCACGTCTACGACCACGTCTACCACACCAGAACCAACCACAACAAGTGAGTATTTTACCTGTACTAGCTAGGTGTTACAGCAAAGGTTCAACCCAAAAAACCTGTCACAGAAGTGGGCAACTGTTTTTCCAGGAGGGTCTTATTTAAAGTGGCAAAGGGCTGGACCACGAAGAAAAAACTGCTTATTAATCTGGATTTGAGTTGTTTAAACTAGATATTAATGAAAACACATTTTGTAGAATCTTTCATTGATTTCAAAGTGAGAATAGTAAGATGAATAGAGAAAGCAAGAAAAAGTTAAGTAAAAATAAGAATAAAAGTAAGAAGAATAAAAAGGGTAAAAAAAAGAACACTAATAATAGATGAGTAAAAAGAATAAGTTGAATAAAAATACCAATATGATATGTAATGAGAACAGGAGAACAAAGTAACAATAAAAAGTATAATAAAATGAATAAAGGATACTTTGCGTAACAACAAAAATGCTCGTATGTTGCAAGCCATCTATGACGTGACTGTGTGTTTCATGTGTTTATTATTTCTGTTTGTAGAAAGATGCAAAAAGTTCAGAAATGGAATCCTGTCAGGGCAGGACCTGACTGACCTCTTCAACTCCCCGGTCTACGGCGCAGAGTGGGTGGTCCGGCCCATGAGACCTCTGCCGGTCGTTGTGGGAATCCTGGCGCACTCTGGAGTCAGGTAAAGACCGTGTGACCCTGGAAAGACTGACACAGACCCAGACAACTTCCCTCACGTGCTAAAATAATCGTCTTCATTAACCTCTTATCATTCTGGCATCCATTTAAAGCAGGGGTGTCAAACTCAGGCCCGGGGGCCAAGTTCGGCCCTCAAGAAGACATCATGTGGCCCTGAGCATGATTTCAGATTATTATGGACAGTGGCCCCTTATATTGCTGAGATGTGACTATTAAATGTAATATGCACTGGAATTCATCAAAAAGCAAACAATCTGTCCAAAGTTTTTCTTGCAATGAAACTATGTGCAATATAATGTAATGCAACATGTAATGTGACACAATATAATTCTGGATATACAGTATGTGTTATATTAGCTTTATACAGCCCTATTGCCATATTTGAATTTAACACAGAGGGACCTATATTTTAAAATGCGGCCCTCGACCAACTCTGACTCTGATCGATTTGGCCCTACCATCATTTGAGTTTGACACCCGTGATTTAAAGGGACGTCCCACTTTTTCTTAAAAATTCCATTTTGTTCAGTATCTGAAAAAAGCAGACTATGAAGCACCTGGAAAGGTTAAATAAGAAAATACCACTGTATCCTTTTATTTAGAGCAAAATCAGCCTCTGGGATGATTCAGACTCTACTGTAAACCTCCAAATAAAAAAAAAATGGATACCTTAATTACCTTCAGCTTTTACAGAGGAATTGTCAAAACCTAAAATCTGCCAAATCTAGTGTAATTTTTGTCTCAGCTGTCAACACCAGCTTTACCATTCCTTATATCTACCAAACAAAATTTAGGCGGAATTTAAATTTTGTTTTTCTTTTGCTTGGAGAAAGTTCTCACTTCTGATCAGAGCCTCTTGGACGTCAGAAGCAAAAACTACAGGGATACAGCTTTAAAAACTCTCCAGTCACTTGCCTGAGCTCCAAAGAGTTTAGAAACAGTTTCAGTTTAAATTTAGACGATTTTGTCAGACGTGTGAGGGAAAAAAGGCCGGAATGAGAAGGGGTTAAGCTGGGTAGAAATGAGCCAACTGAGAAAGCACCGACAATGAACATCTACATGAAATTGTGTATTTTTTTATTCTGAATGCAAAGACAAATAAATTACTAGAGATTGATCAATATATTGACCAGGCGATATTTAGAGCTTTTTGTTTATCGGCTATCGGATTCAATTTTGGCCGATACCTGATTAGGTATTAGGTTATTTGTTATTTTCCTCTGTGTAAAGCCGGTCTCACAGTGATCAGATGAGTCTGAGTTGTTTGGGGAGAAACAATAAGACTTCTTTTACCTCTCGTCATTACTAAGTCTGGAGTTTGTATTTTAACATTAACAGGTCTTTAAGTTATATTCTTGTTCTATGATTTTGGCTGCAGCACAAGCTTTAATAAGTGTCTGTTTGTTTGTCAATATATGAACAATATGAATGTCTTTCATGACGTTGTGGAATGATTGTATCGTGGGCCAAAATACAATTGAGAGTCATTACATTGTGTGAAAGAGATGCACATGTACCGGGTTGAATGATAGTTTAGGTTGAAAGGTTTTTGTTTATGCTGTCTCACCTCAGAGGCCTGTACTACGAACGTCGCTGAACTTATCCTGAATAAGTTTCTCTAACCCGGGTTGACTAACTCAGATATGAGGCTCTCTGATAAACTGTCCTACGAAACGAGTTCACAACTGGATCTGTTAACCCTGGATTTTCACAATGAAGTCGTGTCACAGAGCAGAGGCGGAGTTAACGCAAACTGACCAATCAGAACAACCGAATTGCGGACTTCAAGCGTGAGGAAACGTCAATCATGAAGCGAAATATACGAGTATTAAAATCTAAGCGAAGGAAACGCGCTGCACTTCAAATGAAGTCTGCGCTCAATCAGCAATTGCCTGCATTGATATAACAGACCAAAACACAAATGTGCAAACACCACAAACATTTAATAGATCCACCATTTAGTCTGAATGAGCTGTGTCCTTTATCTGAGTCAAAGTGATGCGTAAAAATCCACAGCCAAATGTGCACAAAGTGCAGTCATTCATTATTTCTTAACAATGAAAGAATTTATTAATCATCACACAGATTAAACAGGATTCTTCAGTCACTGTTAAGATCTCATCCTGCTCTTAATAAATAGGTTACGTGCCGTGCGCATCGCATTGATATAAAAGAAAACGCTGTAACTTTCACATTTCCTCATTTCTCCGCTGCCCTCTCTCATCTCTCTCTCTCTCTCTCTCTCTCTCTCTCTCTCTCTCTCTTCACAAACGGCTTAATTCTCGTCTCTGATTGGCCAGTGCCTTGTCTTTTTAACTTATTCGGGAACTTATCCTGGTTCGGAGAAGGTTATGAGTTTGCCGCATGTTGCCATAGAGATCTACCTCGATAGGACGTGATCCAGTTTCGTAGGACCAGACCAGGTTTAACCCAGAACTTACCTCGCTAAACCCCAAATCTAGCTTCGTAGTACAGGGCTCTGCTCTGCTTTTAAAACTAAAATAAGAAAATCGGGGTCAGACATCGGCCTTGAAAAGCGGCCATTGATATTCGCATGAACCAAAGAAAAACCCATACTGTTCGATTTCTAGTTCTTTTATTTTTCTAAGGATGGTTACTACAAACTGAATTTCCTTTCGGGACGAACATAGTTTTCTGATTCTGATTCTAACAAAATAAAAAGTGTGTCTGGGCCGAGGCACTGCACAGTTCTCTTCTTTATTGCTCTGATAATATGACGACGTTGTGTTTCAGGGTGACCTTATGCGACGGCTCCAAGTGGCTCATCCACAAAGGGCCTGATTATGGCATTTTATCCAAGACAGTGGTGACCAGAGTCAGAAGCATGAAGAACTGGAAGGTAAGTGAACAAAGGACAAGATATTCCACAGTGTGTCAGTGTTATTTATGTTTGGATGTTTCTCATTTTAGATAATATGCACCAAGAACTTCAACGGCAGAAAAACTGTGTCCCAACTGATGGAAGCTGCTGGAAAAAACTACAATTTACTCTTTAACTGCCACGTCGCGTCTATATCTATCATGCTGCAGTGATGTGGCTGACTTAAAGAGGCGCTGTGTTCCTAAAAATCAAATATTAACATTTCTACATAACCTAATTTTGACCAGCAGGGGGCGTGTTTTTAGTTTAGTTTTCCATCACCACAAGGAGCCACTGTTTTCTGCATTTATGGAGGTATAAAGCAGCAGTAAAGCATCTGGGAAGTGGTTGATAAATGTGCTGTACATGTTACATTGACAAATAAACATTTGTGAATGGGTACTTCATTTGTCTCTGTGATTTAACATGATAGATGATATTTAAACATTCAGAAATTATTTGACTCTACTTTAAGTTATAAGTTTGGCCAAAAGAACCTCAAAAGCGAGAAAAGACTTTTCAACAAAGCCATCAAGGTAAGACTAACTCCTATTTAGTCACACTCTGGTCAGTTGAAATGCTGTAGTTCAGGGTCGAACCTTTAACAGCAAAAGAGCCGCAATGACCCAATTCTAAGAAAATCAAGCTTCTTAGATTAGGATTGACCCCTCTGAGTCACCTGACGTACAAGCTATGGAAAACAAATCCTAGATTTTTAAAGGAAAAAATTAAAATTCCTGAAAATTTAAATTTTTAAAACCAAAAGGTGTGCATGATACTTGCGACCCAGGACTCTTGTAATAAGTTGGATTAGGTCCTCAGAGTCACCACATTTAGAAGCTATTGAAGAAAATTACTTAAAAACCCCCCAAAGGGTAAATTTTTGGAAATTCAATAAAGTGTTGATTTTTTTAGCCATACAAGGTTTTCTACAATAGTTTTTCTACTGATACTAATTTGTATTTATCTGTTTATATATTTTTCAACTGGTAAAATTTTCAATAAAGCATGATCAATTTGTTGACGATCCCTAAGCAGTGTACTGAGCGGCACTTTACAGACGAGCTCCCCACACAAAGTGCATGCCGCTGGGCAACATTCAGAGTTCCCGCTGTAGTTGCGAAGCTGAATATCTAACATGAAACTAACTTCACTACGATCATCAACCGGGCTACGCGCGTGAAATCGAGGTTAAAAAGCACGTTTTTTGGCCCGTTATGAGTTTGCGTGGCTACGATGATCCAAAAAGTGCAGAAGGGACCGGACCTCACGCAGCACCTCGTTCTCCTGGCTTTATCTCTCCGCTCTGTCATGGCGAGAGCTGCATTCACACTGACACTGTCCCATGTTCAATCTCACATCTGATTATTTGTTATATTAAGACAATAGGTTTTATGTAAAAGAAAAGGCACATTTTTAGACAAAGTTGTCATGTGATAGACTTTCACCAAAAATATTTCTATTATTAGACTTTTTTTTTTCTATTATTAGAAGCTGCTGCTGCAGTTCACTTTTGCCTGTGATCTTAATGCACTGTTCACTCGTCACAGACATGAGCACATATCAGGTTCACTGAATGAAATTGTACCTTCACATCTGGCTGGAGCCACACCTTCTACACCAGTGGCCAACAGAGCAATAACTAAGATCTGCGCTAAGACAGATGGAAAAATTGCGGCTCATATAAAAGAATGTTCTTTAGTTTGCTCTTAACAATGTATTTCATAATCGTCATTGAGAGCCCAAAGAGCCACACTGGAGTTTTAAAGAGCTGCATGGAAAAAAAGTATTCATTCACAACTAAAAAGGTTAAGTACTCCACCTTTAACGTTGTGTTGTTTTGTTGTCAGGGTGGAGAAGGACAAAGCCCCGCCCAGTCCTCACCTCTTCATTTACTCCAACGGGGAAGTCGAAGTGCAGAATGACCAGGTGTTGGTGAGCACCTGCAGGATGAGAGTGCACCGGTTTCCTTTCGACACACAGAGCTGCAATCTGTCCTTCAAGTCAGTCATTCACACAGGTCAGCCTCTGCTCCGCCTGCAGCATGTTCTCATAGATTGCGTGCAGTGAAAACTACTTTTAAAGGAGACTGTGGTGACCCCCCCCCATTGTCTAATGTCTGCCCCCATAGTCTAAAAAGCAACCTGACAATAAACTGGTAGTGAAACTAACAATTCTTTATAATTGTATTGCAACCAACACATAGATTTGAACTGTACTCATATTATAATAGTTTTGATCAACCTAGACGTGGCTTTTACGCACCAAAAACTGTGCTAAAGAATGTATTCAGTTTTTGATTGCTTGTACCACCTCAGTCTCTGTATAAACACTCGAGTATGTAAAGAACGTATTCTGACGACCCTTTTTCTGTTTCTGGTGTGGCTTTTACGTAAATGGATTTGACTAGACACACTGTGAAACCATGAGACAGTGTTTTTCTCTGGGTTTTTTCACCTGAATGTAACGTGTTTGAGTCATAGAGTTGAATTTTTATTCACCAATGTTGAATAACATGTGGTGAATAGCTTGTGTCAATCAGCGGCGGCTCTTTCTGCATACCAAGTGTGCGTGCATCGCTTGTGTTAATAAACAAATAATCCTTCTATAGGCACGTGTTTTGGTTGAGGTCGGCTTAATACCCAGTGGCGGATCTAGAAATTTTTCTGTGGTGTGGCCAGGCAAGGGCCATGAATCTTACAAGGATGGCACATAAATTGGTGGCCGGGGACACAATACACACTTTGGCTCTTTATATCATTATAGTTTAGGTGGATATTTCGTTTGTAGAATCATCTACAAAAAAAAATTAACAAAACTGCTTTCACGAATGCAAGCCAAAGCATGAACTTAAAAGTGCTTAAAAGTTAAGGCGCTGCTTAGAGGAATACAAAAATACTTGGGGGTTGCCAGAGGGGTGGCCTCGGCCCCCCACCTAGATCCGTCACTGTTAATACCATATAATAGAATGTTCTTTCTTTTTCTCTTAACGGTGTATTTCCTAATTGTCAGCCCAAAGAGCCACACTGGAGTCTTGAAAGAGCCACATGTGGCTCTAAAGCCGCAGGATGCAAACCCCTGCTCTAGAAACACATCCACCGTATATTTTAAATGTAAACCCAATGGTTTGAAGCAGTAGTGTGAATGTGCTTTTAAAGGACATGTGTACAAAACTGAATGATGAATCCTGCTCTAACTTTGGCTCTTCATCTCAATCTCAATCTGGAGTTATGCCTGTGAGATACTATTAACATATGATTGTTTCCCTTATGCAACTTCCTTTGCAGCCAGTAGATGGAGTTCTAACTTGATTCCTGATGTGAGAAACACTTGACTGTCATGTGTGCGTCATTACACTTTTAAGTTCTAATATACAAGACGCCAAAAGCACAAGAACACTACAAATAAAACATGACATAATTGTTTTAAAACCTTATGTTTCTGCTCTTCTGACCCTCTCTTCTGTTGTTGCAGTGAAGGACATTCGCTTGGTGGCCAGTGAGAGCTCCATAGAAGCCACAGAACAGTCCCTGGAAGTGATGAGGACGCAGTACGAGTGGCTTTTCATCAACATTAAAATCCAGAACATCACCACGTTTGAGGAACAGGACATGGTCGTCTACACGGTGCGTTCAAAGACACTCTCCTCACTGTGATTCAATTGTTCAGTATTGGGTTTGGACCTAAAACAGGCTTAATCAGTTTAAAGCCAAACCCAACCCCATATCAGGTTTTCCAAACGGTCTAATCTAATCTAATTTTCGGTCAGATTAGATTAGAGACCTCCATAGTGGTGAGTGGGGACCGATTCATATTCCACATTTCCGCTGCTCAGGGTTGTGCACCACAGCTCTGCCACAATCTGACCAAAACATAGGCCAAAGCTTTTTTCATCCATCAGTTTTTCAACTTCTCAATAACAATTTGATACCACAATAGATTAAAACATGTATTTTTTAAAATTAAAAATTTTCAACAAATACATTGTCCTTTGTGCACATTCAACACTGGCCTTTAGTCCAAATCAAGTCCCAAGCCCTCTGGTTTTAGCTTTAAGTGATTTCAAGTCTTTATATCTAACGACAGAATAAATCTTTTGTTTCTACAGTTTGATTTTTATAGATTGTCCCATTTAACATTTGAAATACACGAGGAGGGACATGTCCATGTAAATTATTTTTGTGAATTGAAGTTGAATCATAAGTGAATCATAAGTCTCTGACTTTCAAGTCCAAGTCGAGTCTATTTTATCAAGTCAAGTCTCAAGTCATTAAAATAGTGACTCAAGTCCAAGTCACGACACACAAGTCTACACCTCTGCTGTGGTCTTGCACTATGTCCTATATATAGTATTTGTGGTAGATCATTCTGAAATTGTTCAAGAAAGGCCTAGTTGTGTAAGTAAGTAAGTAATGTTTCTTTATGTAGCGCTTTTCACAGACAGTCACAGAACGCTTCACAGTGGGATGAACCCCTCCCCACTCAGTGACAGTAAGCTCAGCAGAGACGATTCGCCTAAACACCTGGTGCCTTAACCTCCAACTACAGCAACTGGGATCTGGGCATTTCCCACTTCCTGTTTTAAAAAAAGTGCTGGAACACCACTTAAACTGGTGAATGCCAAGACCTGATCTAGGGAACAAGAAAACGTAAATCTGGCTTAACTGCCACAAAAACTATTAGCTACAGGTTTTTTTTATAAATGTTACTTTTGTTCAGTTTGCAGGTTAACAGCAATAATAAATATGTAAATATTTGACCTCCCAGTGTATGTATGTATAAGATTATAAAGACGAGTCAAAGCAGAGCCAAACCTTTCAGACCTAAACAGTTTTTAATCAACTCTTCATCTTCTCCTTCTTTTCCAGATAAACATGAGGCGTCGCCCGCTGCTCTACATCGTGAACTTCTTATGTCCTGTTCTGTTCTTCGTGTCTCTGGATTTGGCCTCGTTCCTGATTTCTCACGGAGGAGGAGAAAAGCTCACGTTTAAAGTCACAGTTCTGCTCGCAGTGACCGTCCTGCAGCTCATACTCAACGAAATCCTGCCGTCCTCCTCCGACCAGATTCCACTCATCGGTATGAATAGGTTTACGGTTCAAAAGTCTGCAGTCCTTAAGCAAGACTTCTATCCCAACTTCACACAAAACCAGAAATAGTAGCAGTTTGAAGAGTCTTGTTTTTGTGCAGCACGTTTCTCGGAGATCTTTTGTTAAAATACAAAAACAATCTCAACTTATTTTCAGTTTAATGGGTCTTTCAAGTCTCTTTGGGGCGCACCAAACTAAATAATCATTCACACACGATTCCAGTGGCCACCAGTTGCCGAATAAATGCAGAGTGAGCATGTGCATAATGTAATGCTTGACAAAAAAAAAAAAAGTTGCAAGTCGAACAGATGTCTCTAATCTTACTTTACAGATTAAGCTCAACTTCTGTTTCCAGCCACAATCCAGAGTTAGTACTGCAGTTGCTTTACATGTTTCAGCTCCTTCCTGTAGCCTTCCTCAGAAGCGTCACTGGTTGGTATGGTGACGTGTCTTGTAGGCTGCTTACACGGTTTTGCCAGACATTAGGGGGAACTTGCGCCCCCTACTGTCTGGCGTCTTCTCCAGGACAGAATCCCATATGTGTGATAAGGTGTACGCTCTCTCGTCACAATTCATGCTGTTAGGTCCTCGTTTGCGGATCTCGATAGCCTCCCTGATCCAGCTGTGATATTTGTTACTTTCAGCACGGATGACCCTGGCATTCTTCCAGTCCATGATGTGGTTCTGTCTCTTGCAATGATCTGATATGGCTGATTTTAGTTTCTCCTGTTCTGCTTGTTCTTTTAGCACTTAGTTTTCCTCAGTCCAAATAGTAGCCATTCTCCTTCGTACTTATGTCCCGTTTGAATCAAACAACAACAATCCATGCTCGATTAAAAACTGTTTTCTGTAAGCGCCATTTTCAGCTTTCCGTACGATTTTCCTGCACGCTGATTCACTGGTTCTCCTGTAGCCACGAGCCCAATCAAACAGCTGCATATGCGGCAACTGGTGACGCAGAAGTCGAAGAAGGCGTGCAGGAGTTGATCCTGCAACTTTCTTTCTGTAAGGCAAGAACACCGTCTGCTCAGGTTAATTCTGGTTGTGGTTCTTCCTGTTTTGGGGGAACTGTCTGGAGTTCCGCAATAGCTACAGTGAAATTAAACCGAGTGGAGGCACTGGATCGCACCAGCCTGGCTAGTCAAACTCTGCTCACTTACCTGTCCTGGGTCACTGGGACATTACCTCAGGATGACACTTACTGTTCACTGTTAAGAGCCAAATTTGCCTTTGAAGACTTGCTTTTGCCTTTGCCCCTGGAGACAAAATGAATGTGATCAGACGAACCAGCGGATTTGTCCAAAACCATTGATTCTTCCCAATTTTTTTTCTTGTTCCAGTGTAAATCTCTTTAATCCTCACCAGCAATTAAGAGTGAAATGTTAGTATTTCTTTGTCCACAATTTAAGAAAACATGCTTTAAAATGACCAGAATACAAAAATCTGTTCTCCAATGGCTTCTTTTACAGCTATTTCAAACCTTCAAACCTGACTCTTGGATGGTCCTGATAAGACATTTCTTTCTAAACCACGCCTCTTTCCATACAGCGACCTACTGCATCGGCTTCTTCGCTCTGATGTTGGTGAGTTTGCTGGAGACGATCGTGGTCATGTACCTGATGAAGAAAGACGACCATCCAGTCCCACACAGAGCAGAGGAAGAGGAGGAGAGCGCTGGATGTGTGACCGAAGACACGAGAGAGCAGGGTGTATTCAGGCAGATGTTCCACAGAGGTACTGAACCAAACTAACGATCAACTTTGAGACCTCCTTTTGTCTCCTTATTTCGTCTTTTGTCTGTACACTTATTCACTGTTTTAACTTGTTTTGTTTTCAGGTCGGAATCACAGCAAGCACATTTACGAGAGCTCGACTGGAGAGATGTCTCCTGGACAGACGGAGGAGATTTACTTTCACCACAACACCGCTCAAGTCAGTGTCATGGTGCGTACAGACAACAGTGTTTTCTAGGCACATTTTGAAGTCGATGCCTGGATGCATATCTTACACCCATACACCCAAACAGGCATCAAAGTTAAATCTTCTTTCAGTTCTGTGTCTCTGCGCTTGTGGCAGACGAGGTTGAGAGTTTTGCTGTATTTAGTGAATATAGACTTATCTAATTCCACATAATGTTTGTCTGCCAGTCTTCTCCTTCTCTTGAATATAAGCGCACATGACCACATCTCAGGAAAGTCCCTATTCGGTGATCAATGGAAAATAATAATCACAATTATTCAAACGATTATTTGCTTAGAAAGTGTGCACAGCGTTAGCACTCCTTACATGTAGAGAGGGAAGAGATCAAATCAAATGGGTGAGAGATCATATAAAAAAGGAACAAAAACTTTCTTGAGAATTTCTACAATTCTAAAGAAACGGTCTGGGAACTACTTTTACAACTAAAGCAAATATCTGAGCTCTTACAAACTCACTCAAGAGTCATGATTATCACGATTACTCAGTTACACAATTTTTTATAAAGGATTACAGCAAAAATCATACTTGAAATTGAAATTCACTTAATTGCTCAGTCCTAGTTCTGCCATTCTTAAAATGTCCTAGCAGCACCTCCCTGAGCGGTCAGAACATTCTCCTCGCAGATTTAACAGTACCAGGACCTGCACAGAGCTGACACTGTTAGCCTGAGGCATCAGCCAGTTTCATTTCACTTTGTGGAAACTGTCTGACATCATCTGGGCTTGTTTGCTTCACTGTAGACGGAGACTATTTTATTTAACCAATCACTGCTTTTACTATGGATATATGTAACCAGTGTAAACCCACACGAGGGACCAGGTTGGAGAACTGTGTGGTAGTAGGGGATAAACTCACTCCCTCAGTTATAAGAACCCACAAACAAACTGGGCCAAGGGGAGTTCCTTTGGCTCAATGGTTTAAATCCTGCTCAGGGCAAGTGACAGACCCAACCGGTCACATATATAGAGCATGAACGTGTGGTGTTTTATGTGGTAAACTTGCAAATTAAAAGGGTATCTCATATATATATATAATATCATATTGTAAGTTAATATTTGACACAAGGTTGAAGAAGGAGAAAGCGACTGTCTGCTGTCTCATCACGTGTTTGTTCTGGCTAACGCACCACTCCTGCTCGCTGATTGGACGACCGCACTTCCTGCTTTTTGGGAACCGTCTGCAGTCCAGTGATACCAGACCTAGAGCTGGAGTGAAATGAAACTGAGTGGATGCCTGGCTAACACTATGTGGGTTAGGAGCCAGTATTAGTAAAAGAAGCCACACACAAATTAAATAGTCAACTGTATTTTCATCTTAATTTGATCTTGATTTGCAAAGATTTGTTTAAAAGTGCTAAATGCTAACCTGGCCCAACCAACCAGATATACTGTATTTCTGAATTCACAAACTGCACGACCCAGTCACACTCCAGCAGGGTTGAGGAGGTTGTTTGCTAATACGACGGAAAGTAGAGCTGAGTTAAGCAAAACAAAGATGGCAGCTCTTGTGGGTGTATGTGTAGTAAAAATACAGAGTGTTTTTTAAAGAAGAATAGACAAGTGTCCTTTTTGATACATCATTACGATTCATTGCTGTGATTGGTTAAGCACAAACTAAGGTAGGCCTAAGATGGGTAGGTGTTTCATTAAAAGTCCCACTTTTTTCCCAAAAGCTTTTAGTGGGGGAAGTTCCAGATGGATAACGTGGAAGAACTCAAATCAGAGTTCAACACAGATCCATCTGTTGTGAAAATAAAATAACTCTAAAATGACAAATTGATGCAAAGTCGCCAGCTGTCTCAAGATTTACATTGACTTAGTATTCTGAGTGATACATTTTGGTATTGGATGGTTTCACATTTCTTTTAATTATCATTTTTGGTTGATACTTCCTTTACTATGACTTGTTATCTTGGTGCTCTGCTTCCCTCAGGACCAGAGCAGTAAAGTGTCAGACGAAGCAGCGTCTCTGGAGAAGATTCTGGACGAGCTGAAGCACGTTGAGAAGTCTCTGGTTCATCTGAGCGGACATCACGACAAACCCGGAGAATGGACACGCTTCGCCAAGAGAATCAACAGAATCTTCTTCGTCGTCTACGTGGCAGTGGTCGCCGCCTTTCTGGCTTTTATTTACATCGAGTGGAACATGGATGAGTAAAGGTGTAGAGAAGTCAAACATGGTCTACAAGTCAGAATTCTGAGGGATTTTAAAAAGGGCTAATATCAACAGCATTTATCAAGCATTTGCACATGTGCAAAACAGGTTTAAAGGAGGAAAACTCAACGCAAGTTAATTAAATCTAGTATTATGATGAGTAGTTGTCCAAAAACTGTATGTCACTGTCACACGAAATTCATTTTTATGTAAGTTTTGATGTTCTGATGCTCTTCGTATCTTTTAGTTTTTTTCTGAAAACTTTTGGGAGTAAAATTTACTTCTGTAATCAAACTGTTCAGACAGTGTGCTGTTGCCATAATATTTCTCAAGTAGCAGTACAAACTATGAAACTAGTAGTAGAACTAATCAATTACAATGCAGCTTGGAGAGGGTCAACCCAACATCAGTTTTGCATCTAAAAACTTTATTTTATATTAGTGTCAAAATGGCTTTTTATTTCTCTTTTTAAGAAAACTGACTTGATTTGGTGTCTATTTAAAGTCTTTTCAGCACCAGATTTTATTAAATACATGTCGCTTGCCTGCAGGCACCACTGCATAAAGTAAGGAGAAATTGCTGCTTAAAACAAGTCGTAGAAAGAATAAACGTCAAGTTATACAAAGCAAAAAAAAATGTGTTTGCACCTGGAACGACAAAAACAAACTAACTTAAACTATGTACTAACCTAAAATTATGTATTTTTAGATGGTTTATATATGTTTAAAGAGACTATCACAGTGAGACTTTCCTGGGTAACTAAAGCCGGCTGCACACTAGAGACGTTTAACATCTTTTCCGATTAAATAAATGTCTGTAATAAATTTAAGTTGGAAAACAGTTAAACTTGGGTTAAAATGTCTTTATCTTAGTTTAGTCCCAACCAGGCTACGTTGAACCTCGGGTTACGCGATTAAGCCAGCATTTCATGAAAACAAGAAACACAAAAGCAACAACTGGTAGTATTCTACTAGAAAACCCATTTGTTTATTCTAAAAATAAACAAATTAGTGCATTAATTGAGATTAATTAATTACAGACAATCGAGTTAATTTTTTTGATCGCATTAATCTATTTTGAAATCTTTAGCTTCATTGTTTCCATCTGTGAGTTGCAAAGTGACATAAGGGTTGTTCAACAACTTGACAACTTAGCAACATAAGACTTCCTTAAATCTTCATTTTTTTTTGCAATATAGTAATATTTCCATCTGCAAGAATAGTGTCATTAATTAAATTGGATAAAAACAAAACAAAACACTTAAGTTGAATATTTTTCTCAGCATTCTTCGGTGAGATTAAAAATAGATTAATTAGGTTAGTTAATTACAGATCATAATTAATTAATCTCTTCAATTTTTTAATCACTTGACAGCACTACTCAACATGTGGGACTAAATATAGGAGGTACTTTGGACAAACCACTGCTTTAAGTTACAAAAAAATCAGACAAACCATGATGCTCCAGTTAAAAAAATATATATTTAAATATTAAGTCAAATGTTTGAAGAAACAAAACCTGAATTTGTGCAAGCCTGACTAAATGTGTGTAACCAGTGTAGGCCCACACGAGGTACCAGGTTGGAGAAGTGTGGTGGTGGTATGGGATTATCTAACCCCTTCAGGATAAGATACCCACAAACAAACTAAGCTAACGGAGGTTGTTCACTTTTAGCTCAATGAGGTTTGTCGGTTCGACCGCCTGCGGGAGACCCGGGTTCACTCCCGCTCAGGACACAACACAACGCAGAGAGAGTGAAAAACACACCCCCGGTCACATGTTGCTTATTATGTTGTGTTAACAATGATGAACCAAATATAGACTAAACTAAGCTAAAAGAATGTTAATAAATATAGAAAAATTGTAGCTGCAACATCGGAAAACTGAATCGTTATTTAAGTGAATCATCCCCATTCCTAGGTTACAATTATTTACAGATGATGAGCCAATGTTTCTTCTTTATTGACATTTTAAGAGCGCCGTCACAAGGAAGATGCACCAGATGCTTCTGTTGTAAAGGTCCCCCGCTTGTGAGGTGAAACCTCACAATAATGCTCCTGACAAACTATAGCCTTATCGCAGTGACGCACAAACAGAGAGAAACCACAAAACATCTCTTAGGAATCCTGAACTCGTAGCGGGAAACACATTACTCATCTAGTGTGCAGAAGGCTTTAAGTAAAACTACATACTGTAATTAAATCATAAAACTGCATGAAGTCATTGTAAACGTGAAATAAAAATGTTTGAGCCAAAGAACACATGGTCTGGTTTTGTACGCTGGGATTTTAACACTTTTACAAAGTCTTGATCACATTTTCTTATGATTTTATTAAGAACATTCAGTTTGAAAACTTTAAATAATATAATAATCTTTACAAAAAGCCTCTAAGCTTAATTACCGTTTGATACAGTTTTCCCTTACACACATCATCTTAAACACAAGGAACAAGAACAGTTTAGCGGAGAATACATAGAAGAGACACCACAGTAATAATATCTACATAAAAACAGGTTACACAACATACAAATCAAAACAAACTTGGCTGGAATTTAAAAGCAGTCAAACTGGTTTAGAAATAAGCCTAATTAATAGAATAATAAAAACTATTTCCTAGATCAAAATACATACAATTTATTTGAATAACTAACTCTGCAAGATCTTGTGAAAATTTTAGAATAAATGTGGATATTTAATCTCACTTTTAACACTACTGGTCAGTCTAAATTCCAGCCTTCACCTAAAATCATGAGCTTTGTGTAATGACCAAGGACAACATTGTGATTGAAATGACTTTGACCTGCAGGGTGGCTGAGTGCTCCCTTAGAGACAGGGTGAGGAGCTCAGTCACACAGGAGAAACTTGGAGTATAGCCGCTGCTCCCACATCGAGAGAAGCCAGCTGAGGTGGGTCCAGCATCTGTTCTGATGACTCCTGGACGCCTCCCTGGGGAGGTGTTCCAGACTTGTCACTGGGAGGAGGCCCCGAGGACAGGAGCGGCCATGTCCCCAACAAAAAGGAGAAAAAATGTGCGAGGTGTGTAGTTTAAATTTAAACCTGATTAAAATGGCTTAAAACAGCCTTGTCCAATCAGAAAAGCTTATTTTTCTGGTACGTAGTCCCGCCTCTTTTGGTGCGATCTGAGCCTTATTTCAAATTGGACACGCCACTTCCATTGAATTTTTTAATTTAAAGTTTCAGCCCTACAATGCAAACTAATGGTACTCAGGGGGCACTTGCACCTCAAGCTCTGTGGTCACATACGTCTGCGCGACGGTGTAAGACACGTTCATGTGTTAATCAGTGGTCAGGAGACTGAGCGGATAGTGATCCAACTCACTCAATATTCCTCACTCAAACAAGCTCTTTTCAACAGCTACAACCCTGAAACCAAATTTAAAGAACAGACAAGTTACAACAAAAGGTGGGAGATTGTATAATCCTGCATTTTTACCAAGTTGTATATTTTCTGTAGCCTACTTGTTTTCAACCATGTCATCCATGACCATGTTTACTGTGGCTCTCAGGCTGGTTTTATTGTCTTGAAAAAAATAACAAATAAA
>CM076409.1:8098614-8393166 GCA_038363315.1 Mugilogobius chulae
TGCAGTGTTGAATTTGCTGTAAGTTTAATGCGGTTTGTGTCTCCTAAAATGTTTTTTAATGTGATCCTGAATGTATGTATGAATGTTGTACACCTTGAGCTTCTCTCATCCTCTTGGGTCATGCAGGAGTCAAAGCCGCAACCTTCTTGGCTTGCTGTGAAGCCAAAGCTCTATCCACTCTGCTATTGTGCCACCAAACAATACAAAATACCCACTTAAGGGACATGTGGTTCAACTTTGAAAAACTAAATATCAAAATCCAACAAATGCCCAATGTGCCATATCCCCAAACACCAAGGATTTCTTTATTTATTATACTGTGAGTCAATCAATCGCACATCGCACAAGTCACACATCAGAGACACAACAAAAGTTCAAAAGAGTTCTAAGGGTTTGCATTACAGGTCATTATAGTCAGTTTTGTAGGTTTTGTCAATGTTTTTTTTTTAGTTTTGTTAATGTAAAGATGTTTGATCATGTATGGATTTTTTATGAATACATTTTTATGTCTGCAAAGTTACCTGTTAATCAAAGAAATGCCTCGATCACAATCCAAAAACTGAAGAAAGAGCTGCAGCTGCTTGTGACAGAGCTGAAGGACAGAGACAAAGAACTGAACACTATGGCTGCTGCTCATCGTCAGGAGATTCAAGCCTGGGAGAAAACAAGACAGAAATTGCTAAAAATGGAGCGTCAATGTGCATGCTTAGAGGGTGAGATCAAACGTTTTTAGTTGACGTTTCTATGAATTCAGAAATACAGTATATTTATTGTAAGTTATTTCACATTTGCATTTTATTACAGATGAGCTACAGAAGCGTAATGATGTGATTAGAGTCCTGACAAAACATGTTGTACTTGTGGAAACCAGAGAAGAAAACGTCCAGGAGCAGCTCAAAGAAACACAGCGGCAGATCAACGAACTTTCACACAAAGAACTCAGTCTGGGCAAAAAATGCAAAGACTTTGAGGTAATTAATATTGTTTGTTAGACTTCTTTTTATTTTAGCCCTGAGTATACTTAAAGAGGACCTATTGCATTTTTTTCTGTGTATTTAGGATTAAACTATAATATATGTAGATCAGTAATTTTAGTGTAAGAGTTTAATGTAACAAGCAGAAGATTTTAAATGTCTATTGTTGTTGAACAATACCTGCTTTACTATGAATCTGAATATATTGAATAATCACAATTAACTACAGACAAGTGGACGGGGATAGGTGGTAGGTGAAGACAGGGCTTTTCTGAACACTCACTAATGAAAGAGGACAGTACAAGATTATTCAAACACACATGAATCATTATTTGAGTAAACTAATGATGAGAGAAGGCAGTTATAACAAGGTTAGATTTTACACAATAGGTCTCCTTTAAAGATGAAATGTATGTCAGCTTTTTTACTTAAACCCTTTTTGATTATCTAATGTGTAGTAGATAATCATAAAATATAAACGTTTTGATCAACGTACAACATTTAAAAGAAACCAATTGGTTTTTCTATGTATTTAGTAACAAACTTTAATAATAATTGGCAATGTGTTTATTATGAAACACTAAATTGATCTAAAACAGCTTTAAAATATAAACAAATTCATTTGCTTCCTGCTTAAAATTGCAGAACTGATAAGCCCTGCCTTTTCATTGTAGATTTTAATTTAACAAACAGCAGATTTTCCTTTTTTTGTATGTTTGGAAAACTGACTACATGATCATTTTGAACCCTACATGTTCACACTCGGAATCTGAATTTGTTGAGAAATTGCAAGTTAACACAGACAAAGAGGCAGGGTTAGATGGCATTAGGTGAAAACAGGAATTTTCTGAGTATCACACATCAGCTGCAGGATAAGACAAAATTACTCAAACATGTATGAATCAATCTAATTACAACATTGAGTAAACTTGTGATGAGAGAACAGTGTTGTAACATATTTAAAAGAGCAAGACACAAACAAGACACAATATAACATAAAAACAGAGTCATTATTTTATTTTGTTTTGTATTTATTCTGCTTGTATATTTGTCAGGAGCAGAACACGAGCCTCAGTGCCTCAGTTACAGCTCTCTCCACCCAAATCGGCACTCTGCAGGTCAGAGAGGAAGAACTCAGCTCGATGCTCAAACTCAAGGTACACACTAATCTTCTTTTAATCTCAATGTTTTCCTCTCAATGTGACTGTGCTGTTTTCAAATAAAAACTTTTGTAACAAGGAAAAAGACTTGAGTGAAGCATCAAACCAGCTGTTGGACCTCACGAGGCATCTCAAAGACGTGGAAACATCCTTAAGAGAAAGTTACTCCAGAGAAAGCGTCCTCCAGACAGAATTACAGGAACAAAAGCATCACTGCACTGAAGCGAGATGTGACGTCACTCAGTTAAAAGGTAATATTTAGTGCAGGTTTATTTTAGGGCTGCAACAAGTTACTCAATTAGTAGCAAATAATAGATTATGGAATGAATCGTCATCCCATAAATTAGTAATCAAATTATGGCTGGGCAGTCTAGGAAAAAATATAATCACCTTTTTTTTTCCTCATATTGATCTATCTCGATTTTTGATTTGATTTTGTTTAACCTTTTCAAAAACACAGGAAAATGACTTTTATGAAGTTAAGCAAAAACAAAAACAGTCCCATTAATCCTTTTTTTTACTTAAATATCAGTTTTCTGCCTCAAAGCTTGACTTTTGCTCCAAATCACACATCTTTACTGACAAAAAAGTGGTTTTCGATCTTTCAATTTTATTCGATTCAATCTAAATCTCAATCTCAAAATTTTTTCAAGCAATTGCCCAGCCCTTAATTTGAATAATCGTTAACTGGTCTTTATAGGTTCCCAAGCATGCATGAACTGCTGTTTTTACGAGATAAAAACATAATCTTAAATAAGCCAGTGTCACATGTAAGCACAAATTTTACTTTGATTTGAGTAAATGTGACTAAAGTTGAGTGATTATAAAAATTCTACAAATTTAATTTGCCAATAGAACTATTTATTTATGTGAGTATTTCAAGTACACCAGCTATTTTTGCTGTTTTCAATTTAGAAAATGCTTGTCCTTCTCTATTCTTAAACAATACATTTTATCTTGGTTCTATTGGCAAATGTTTTTCAAGACAGTCAAAATCTTAATTCTGTCAGTTTTGAACTCAAGGTCTAATTTAATTTTAGACTTTGTCTGGGTCGAAAATTTGTTCAAATCTTGTAGTAATTGATTAATCAAAAGAATAATCGCCCAACTAATCGATTACCAAAATGATTGTTAGTTGCTGCCCTAGTTCATTTGAAGTACATATGACAAGTTAAACTGCACTTTTCTTTAAAAGTGCACTGACAAAAATATTGACAAAAAATATTATTTGGATTTCATTACTGGACTAAATACATAATCAAAATCTACGTCTGAGGGAGCTTGCATGGCCACATAATAGACCATTATTTTACCTTTTATTTTATGTGTCCATGGAAAAGCTGTTCCTTTTGCTGTAAAAAAATATTTTACATAAAGTGTCACCTTTAATATTCTTGTGTAGTGCATAATTTAACTAGCTGTAAACTTTAAACTACTTTTTATTGGTATTGGAGACATGGACAGCCTACATAAGCATTGCCTGGAAAGTCCAGAATAATATATCACTTCAGAGGCTGGAATTTCCACGCAAACAAAGAACAGCACCAGGAAAGTTTTCTTCTATATTTCATTATGACATAGTTAAAATTTCACCAGAGCACCTGTACATTTTGTGTAACACTGAACCTTTTGTGGAGAAAGAGAGAATATTTATGTGGCTGATTGTTACAGATCAACTGCAGCAGCAGGTGGCACAAAGCAACACACAAAGAGAAGAAATCATCCGCCTCAAACAGGAGCTTCAGCTGCTCAGCCACAATCAAGCACTGTCAGGTACATTATTAGACTTAGATACATCAACCATAAAGGACACAGCTTTACTAAATACAGTCTGCCTGTTTGCCAGACGAGGGAGACAGCAGCTGGAAAGATGAACTGCTTGAACTTTCTCGCTCAAAACAGGAGAGAATCATGTCTGAGTTGTCATGTCTTCGGCAGGTATGTTACACAATTAATGATTTATGCCAAAGAGGGAACTAACAAACTGTAATAGGCAAATAGTACTCTTGTATATGATACATTTATGATACCTTGATGATACCTTCACGACTGTGGAAGTTCCCATTTCCTGGTCATGGCAAAGGAAACCTTCCAGTTTTTCAGCATACTTTCTGGAACAACGTGTGTGTCATAACTCAATCCGGAAAAAGATAACATACAGGAAATAGGGCGGCGTGAGTCTGGTTTATAAACAATTTTTTTCCTGTGCATTTGTTTTGCAGGTGTGTGAAAATCAACGTAATGACATCCAGCTTCTACAGCTGAACTTGGAAAGTGCTCACGAGTCTCTAAGAGAAAGAGTTACTCAAGAAGTACCAAGCAGGTTCATAATGTGTTAATTAATTGAAGCAACGTGAACAATGGAAGCTAGTGTCCTCATACCGATTGTGTTTTTATGTGTTTGCAGCCACGATTATGTAAACAGAAGACCAATGGTATCTCTCACAAGAATTAATTCTAACATTTCCTCCAAAACATGTTTTTTTTCCCTAAAAACTATTTATTATTTATATTTTCTATTCTTAGGATTTAGATGTCCTGTGCAATTGTTCTTTAAAAAAGATTTTACAGCAACTTGATGAAACCAGTTTGGAGCGTGGCAATCGACAATCATGGCATCAACAAAAATGTTCTTCTTTTCAAAGTGATCAGTTCAGTAGCATCTTGCCAAAGGTGGGAGAATTTTGTGCAATTATAGAACTTTAAACTCTTTTTTTTTCCCCATTTGCTCTGGGTGTGTTCACATGTAGTGACTTTTTTTTTCTTTTGGCAGCATTGTGAATCACCATCACCCAAAACTTGCCTGCATCATGCCACTTCATGACAATTTGACACGAGTGACCTCAAGAAGCTTTGAAACAGCCATAGAAACAGTATTTGACCTTGTATTATGGATACAGTATTATAATAAACATAATTTTTCTATAATCTCTTTTTCTAAGATGCTATTTTTAGTAAGTCGACCAGGTCTGGAGCTGCATTAAAGACAATAGTGTCCACAGTGGGTAGGGAGTGAAACCTGTCTGGCAGGGCTGACACTGGTGTGTCCTTGTAGTGTTTTTCCAGTTTCACTGCTTTGAGACGTGATTCAAAGGAAGTTTGTAAGTCTTCGAGGGCATCTGGTTATTAATTCTGTTTTATTTGTATTTTTTTTTATGTTAATAGAGATGAATGTACACCGCTATTTGGTCAATTCCGCCTCTGTATTTAATGGAACTACAGCCACGCGGCGCTGATTTACATTTTTACACCAGACGCATTTGTACGTGTTTTTTTTTTTTTTTTTTTTAAGAGAAGAAAAAGGGACAGTGACATTTCCTGGAGGACCCCTGCTGAAGGCGCGTGGTCGCTGTTGGTCGCGTGAGCGCAGATTTGTCTGTGCTGCGTAAATTGTCGAAACTTTGATTTAAATAGCGCACTGGAGCACAGAGACGTCACAGCGGTGAAACCATCATGAGTAAGACGAAGAGCAAACCAGAGAAGGAAAAGACGGAAAAGGCCTTGGCTGCAGAGAAGGAACAATTTAACAAACAACAGGTAAGTTTTGGTTTTAGTTTCCTAATAAATAGACAACAAAATCAGGCCTGTGAATCTTAATTGGACCTTAATTGACCATGACGCACCACTGAACAAGCGACCATTCAAATCATACACATGGTAGTTTTGAAAATGCTTTTCAAACGAGATATAAAAGGTGGGCAGAATGTTAATAATGAAAAATGTTTTGTTTTTTGAATGTTGAAGTTAGGCTAATAGTCTACAAAACCAACTTTAAAGGGGACCTATGTGTAAAATGTACTTTTCTGAGATTTTAACAGTGTTTTCTTATTAGTTTATCCAAAGTTGTTCTTTTCCAAATTGATTCCTGCATGTAGGATTGTTCTTCAGCTGATGCTCCAGTGCTCAGAAAATCCCTGTCTTCACCTACCACCTATCCCCGCCCACTTGTTTGTATTTAACTGATCACTCAAAAATTAGGATTGCGAGTAAAACATGTAAGGTTCAAAATGGTCATGTAGACAACAACAATGAATAGTAATTTTAAAATCTGTGGCTTATTAAAGTTAAATATTGCATAGAAGAAGCAGGGCTTATTAGAGCTGTCGTTTTGAACAGGAAGTCAATGGACCTGTTTCTATTTCTAAGCTGTTTTAACGAATGTCTGTGTTTTGCAATGAACAAAATGTGAATTATTGATCCTAAATTTACAGAAAAATCACAATAGATCTCCTCTAAAACTCTTTAATAATCTCTGTCAGTGGCAAAGTCGGCATTGAATGTTTTTTTAAACTCTATACTAGATATGAAAAGAATACAATTACAGGAATGTGTTGTTTATTTCTGTTCCAGCTCCAGAGCATCAGTAAAATTGTCGCTTCAGCTGAAGTTCCACCAAAAGAGAAATATGTGCGCAGTATCCTTTTCATGCAACTTAATCTTCCTCAGACAATGTTTCTTGTGTTTTCTTTCCTGGTGAAATGGATGCAGTGTTGAGAGTTGTAACACTACTTTTAATTATTGTGTTGTTTCTTTGACAATTGCTAAGACATACTTTTGGGAACTCATAAAGAGTCTGGAGCAACAACCTTCTGGTCAATCACGTCAAACTTACCTTTGTCGAGTAACTCCATGGTCAGCTGGAAGTACTGTTATCTGCTGCATAAGTTGCTCAGGGACGGACACAAAAATGTAAACTTGTGGATTATTTAAACCTGTTTGCAAAATATTAGTATATAAGTATTTGTAAAGTGAACATTTGTCCACCTATCTTCAGTGTGTAGCAGACTCCAGCAGACATACCAGAGGAGTGAAAGACATGGGTGTGCTTGGGTGAGTGGACATTAAAATTATCAAAGGAAGCAACTATAAAATATAATGTATGTGACGGTCAAATCATGTTGTTATTCAGGGAAACTTGCATGATCGGTATGGACACCTTGTGGCCTTGTATGCCAAATATCTTGCCTCAAAATTGAGTTTCATGCTAAGGTAAACAGACATTTTAAAAATAACAAACATTTAATCTAAAACATTTAAATTAAATGCAGAACTATTCTTCAACAGCACAAAGTGATTCCAGGAAACTTAGAGGCAACTGATGAAACCTTGGACAGGCTATCGGGAACTGACATGACTAAAGTGTAGGTGCCTTTCTCATGTGGTTTTTGTTTAAATTGTGGTCATTATACGAGCCTGATCTAGATACATTCTTATAGGCTGGATATAACAAATGAACTGCTGGAGTACCTGGACGCTGCTCTTAAAATGTCAGATACAGGTAAGTGTTTTAGGTTCTGGCTTACAACATAAATAACAACAAAATGAATAATAATCTCTCCTCATTGTAATCATTGTCCTTTTTGGCCCGTGCATTTTTAGTCATACGACAGTTTGATGCAAATGGAGCCAAATCCACAACTTCTTCTGGTCAATGTAGACTGACTCCTTTGATTCCTCTTATTTTGGACTGCAGCTTTCTGTACCACTTCTCAGTTCTGTTGCTGTTCAAACTCCACAGCCGTAAGTTTATTCATTTACAATTACTCACACTAAAAGTTAAATCACTTTTATATACGTATTTATTTCCTTTTTATTACAGGCATTGCTCCGGATATTCTTCTTGGGCATAGAGAGCGATTCCGTGATCTCTTCATGAGGTAAATAGTACATTATATTTTAGGCCTAAATGCTGGCCAGGACTACTCTACAGCCACAAGTGTAGTTGGGTCTGAAGGGCATCCAGCAGAAAAATGCAAAATCCTTATGAAACCCAAAGAAGAAAGCAGCTGACTTGGAAAAATCTGATTGTTTGTTCTGAAATGTCTCTTTTCTTTGTTTTTTTCTGTTATTTCTGTGTTCAGCCTCAAACAGTTCTTTGACAGAGCAAGAGAGACAGAGTTTTTTAAAACGTTTATTCAGATTCCAGATCTTCCTGAGGTACGTAACCAAAAAAATAAATACAATAACAATCTTGAGACTACTGATGACTTAAATAATTTAAAGATGTTGGACTGTGTTAAAGTTGGGGTAACTAATTTTTTTAGTTGTAAACTATGTTTTCCACTAAAAAGTATAGATAAATGTGGAAAAAGAGAAAACTGAGTAGTGTCTCAATTGAATAATAAAGAATTTTAGTTCTAATCAGGAGCTGAATGCAGCTCTCTGATTGGCTGTGCTTGGGTGATCCTCTCCAGTTTCACTTTATTGTTTGTAAAAAGATGTTTATAAGCCGTAATTGTTACAAAAAATGAATACATGTTGATGTTAATACATGTCGATATTAACCAGCTGTTGTCACCTTTTACTAATGCTTAGTGGGCACTGTCAGGTACGAGAGGTCACTGGTTAAAAGTCAATTCATAAAAAAAAAGATTCAGATACTATATCCGTGCTATTTCTAAAAGTTCAATTCAAAGTATTTAAATTTATTTTTGTACAGCCTATAATCACATCCAGTGTGTTGAAGAACTGTATAGAAAATGTTCATTTAAACAACAAAATTTTAGACAACACAATTGTGTCCGTACTAAAGGCAATATTCTCAGGAAACCGCAGTATTTGTATTTGAACAGACAGCTACATTAAATAAAGAAATGGTGAATCACAATATAAAGATTTCACCAAAAAGCAGATTGACACACGCATGAGCTAACTTTTTTCAGTGAATAATGGATCAAATGCAGAGTAAAGAATTTTTAATGTGACAGTGAATGTACCTTCTCTTCAGGAACCCCCAAACTTCCTCCGAGCAGCTGCTTTGGGGGAATATAAGAAGCCAGTGGTGGTTACACCTGGAGACGAGCGTCCTGAGGAAGAGGAGCAGCAGCAGCAGCAACCGGAGCACAAGGAGATGCCACAAGTCAGTATTCATACAGATAATGGAGCAAACAAATTAGGAAATGGATAGTGTCCCAAGCTAATGAATAAGGGCCCTCAATAATGACACCATTAGCAGCTGTTTAACTATGGTTACTCATAAATCAGCTGTTAAAATGGAATTTTATTTAAGTTAAAAATATCAAAAAGTCCTAAACTCAATTGTGTGGGTATTACTTTTAGGGATTTCCGCCGACTACTGCAAGACTGCTTCCAAAAACTGTAGAAACCTGTAAATATGAGGTTGCAATTACAGTAGGTCTTGTTTTTTGTTAAAGATATTCAAAACTCTTTCGAAGATAGTAAAAATTACTTCTCCCTAAAGATAACCTGTTGACCAGTATTTGTGAAAGATCAGGTAACACTGTAGTAATAACTAAAATAAATAATATTCATATTCATATTCATTTAGAAGCTAAAGTTTGTGTTTTTAGTTTAATAATGAAAAATAATTATTTTGGGTCACACATAACATTACTGTTTAGAAAGATTATTTTTTTTAAAGCAGGGCATGAACTTAAGGAAGAATCATGTGAGATTGTGAAGATTTTACTGTTTGGTCTCAATAAGCTAATTGTGAATAATTGCTACAATAATCAGTTTTTCTTTTAAGAATAATAATAAATCCTAGAAGTACATTTTCAGAGTACATTTTGAGACGTTTACAAAGCTAACATACATCAATCAAAGACAAGACAAACGAAAACAAAAGTAGGGCCCCATGTTGTGCACACAGACACATTCATGACGCCTCTGCTGACAGTTTTTTGTAATGTTTACAGTACTTTTTACTCAGCCAATGGAACACCAGAAGCCCCAAAGGAAGAAAAAGAAACAAGCAATGACGTGATGAAAGAGAGCTGGAGGCCATCAAACCAGAGCTACAACTCATTAAGTCTGAGGTGAAACATTGACTCTCTAACGATCAGGCTCAAGTGAATAACCAGTTAATTTATGAGACTTATTGTAAATTATTTTAGGCCCAAAAGTGCATAGTGGAATTAAGGAGTCAAGTAAATCAATTGGAATCGGAGTTGGAGGAGCAGCGGACACACAACAAATGGCTATGGTGGAAAATGAACACCTGCGGATGGAAGTGGAGGCTTTGCGAAGCACAAATGTGGCTAATGTTGGAGCACAGCTTGGCTTTAAAGAAGCCGATAGTAAGTCAGCTTTTCTTTCTTTAAATATTACATATAAAGTAAACTACAGTCTGTCTTATAACAGTACAATTATCATTCTTGTAATGCAGGCCGAGCTCAAGCGGCGGAGATACGATTCACTCAACTTAAAGAGAGACATGCTGAGCTCGTGAGCAGTCATGCTGATCTCTTAAAAAAGGTAAACTAGTCATTTTATTTTACTTAATTCTACAAGACACTTGCTTCACTGCCATTTCCTTTCTTGTGCAGAATGCAGAAACAGTGAAGGTCTTATCTTTTACAAACAAGACTATGATGACATTAAAAAACAAAAGAACAACTTGAAAATGAAGTTGAAAATTTGCGCCTTGAAAAAGGAACAATAGTAAGACCCTGAAATCCCAATTCTTATTCAACATCAACAATGACTCTCCTAATTTCTACCTTTCTCTCTTCAGATGAGTAAACAACAGGCAGATGTTGAAAATCTCAATAAGGAATTGTTGGAACAAAGAGCAGAACTGGCTCTTCTACGAAGCACACTGGAAAATAAAGAAAAGGTATTTGACATACAATCTTATATCACGTGTACATGATATGTTCATTATATTTTAGATGAAATATGTAATATGTTCTTTCCATTTCATAATGCTTTTATTCACTGACATTAGGAGGGCTCCCAAGTGAGCAGCAGTCTGGCAGCTCTTCAAGCAGAACGTGATGTTTTATTGCGCTCAATGAGAGAAAAAGAGGCAGAGCTTTCCTCCCTAAAACAAGAATCTCTACGACAGCAGAGCACAGTCGACCTGGAGAAAGACCTACTCAAGAGAGAGATCGAGTCTCTGAAAGCCCAGCTACAGCAACAGGTATAACAGGTTTTAACGCAGAATTAATGTTCTTAAACAACAACATAAATGAATGAATGAATAAACAGCACTACTGTTTCTTAATGCATTTTTCTTGAATGAAAAACTGTTGCTGTTACTAATACAACCAGCTTTATTGTATTTTATAGCTTGCTATTAATGCAGAGCAAAAATTAGAGATTGACAGACTGAAACGAGAACTGGACACTGCACATGCACAACTCTCACAAGCAAATGTTGCTCTACAAAGCAGAGAAATGGTATGTGAATGATCAGAAATATACTTTTGATTTTGAAAATATAGTGCTTTATCTATTTCTTATTACAATCACAGTCTGGAACCCAGATGAGCAGCACACTATCTGGTGTGCAAGCTGAAAAAGAGGGGCTTTTACGCTCCTTAAGAGAGCAAGAAGCAGAGTTAATGTCACTCCGTCAACAAGCACAAACCCATCAGAGTTTGCTTCAACAAGAAAGGCAGAGAAGTACAGTGGAAGTGAGCAGTCTGCAGGCTCAGATACAGCAGCAGGTGCTACACAGCAAACAGCATTTAGTCTCATGTTTTTTTTTTTTTGTTTCCAGACACTTACTTCTTATTTCTGTGCTTTGCAGGCCTATCGTGAAGGTGAACTGTCTAAGAAATTGCAAGATGAGCAGTTTTGTTTGCTGCAATGTGCCGTGGTGGAGGCTGAAGGAATCATATTAGATGCACTGGCCAAAGTGGACGACCCCATACACCTCCGCTGCGTCAGCTCTCCCGGTAAAATAAAAAAAACGTTGAATATAATTAACAAATTCAAGTTTACATTACGTTTTTTCTTTTTTTTTGTCAGATTACTTGATAAACCGAGCTCAGATTACTTTGACTTCCATTGACAAAATGCAGCAGAGCCAGCTTGTTTATCTTGGAAACCGAAATGGTGAAATACATTGTTCCTCTTTGTATATTACAGATCAATTATGTCTGATAAAATAACTTATGTAGTGATTTTTTATGTGTTCAGATGCCAGCGGTCTTTTGAGAGCCGTCACACAGTTTTCTCATCTGGCTGCAGACACAATAGTCAATGGAGCTGCAACGTCACATTCAGCTCCCACTGATCATGCTGACCGTAAGAAATGCACAAAGTAAAAATAATTTAATATAAGCTAATGTATAATAAAAAAACTACACTGCTTTGTTGTTTTAGACCTTACTGAGAGCTGTCGGGAATGTGCTACTCACTGCCTCAACTACTTGAAAGACATGAAAAACCAAGCAACTTTGCAGAGAGCGGATCCTGGTGCCATTCGCTACACCGTGCAAAGACTTCTGGACATAGGACATGTACGATTATCAAAATATCTTCAGTAAACCTCTTCTGCTATTGTATTTTTAACAAGTGGATATATGATGTTTTTAGGATTTGCGTCCAAAAGGGCAAGATATCTTAAAAGAGGAACTGGGAAACATGGTAGATAAAGAAATGCTGGCAACTTCGTCAGCCATTGAGGAGGCTGTGCTGCGAATGGATGTAATAAAAATAAAAGAAGTATATTTTAATTTTTTGTTGCGCAAATAATGTAATGTTCTTGTGTCTGTCCCTTTCTCAGGAGATACTCACTCAAGCCAGAAAAGACACGAGTGGAATTAAGCTGGAAGTCAATCAAAGGTACACAAAAGTTTGAGCTTTCATTTTTACATCATTAGACTTTTTAAACTGTGTTTTATCTCTAAAATTACAGTATTCTTGGATCTTGCTCAGACTTGATGAGGGTGAGAGCTCCAGCATAACTGTAGCATTTCTATTTTTGTTCAATTTCAGCATTTTGACAACATTTTGCCTTTTTTTTAGGCTGTTCATATGCTAGTTACTGCATCTACAGATTTACAAAAAGATATTGTGGAAGGAAGCAGGGTAAGTGATATTTCAGTTTTACTGGGTATTAGGTGAGCAAGAAAATATTATGAAGGCCTTTTTAAAGATAATACAAAATGTTAATAGTGAGCATCTCCAAAAAAAGAACAATGTTTTAAAAACTTGTGTAATGCATTTCATACACATTCTCATACGCCTGAGAATTAAACCTAAAGTACTAATTACTATAATTTTATTAAATGCCAAAAATCAAAAGATCAGTAGTTTAACTATAGATCTTTATTTATATTTTCCATTCTGCCACCGAGCCATAGTACATTTTAGTTGACAACTTAATATTTTTTTCACAATCCTGACACTTTGTTTTTTCTTACCTGAAGTTCAGGCAGCTCTCTGTCTGTTTTCTGTAAGAGGGACAAAAGTCAAATAGAAAATCAAGATTAATGATTAAAGGGTTAAAAAGTTAGATACATTTTTCCCAGATTTGCCCAACTTTACATTTTTGTCCATGATGAACATTCACACATGCCAGTTTTAGTGTGTTTTTATAACTATTATTGTGTAAAACACATTGTACTGAGTCAAGTCACTTTTTTGTATTTATTTTCATTCATTTTAATAAAGGGAGCAGCTTCTGTTAAAGAATTTTATGCCCGAAACTCTCGTTGGACTGAAGGTCTTATTTCAGCTTCTAAAGCTGTGGGCTGGGGAGCCACTCAGCTGCTGTGAGTATCAACCTCAAAGTTTAGATTTCTTTGTCACGTACACTGTCCTGTTTCACCAGAACGTTGTTTTATTCCACAGAGAGTCAGCCGACAGAGTTGTTGGTGAAAATGGGACCTATGAGGAGCTGATTGCCTCTTCACATGAAATTGCTGCAAGTACGGCCCAGTTGGTTGCTGCTTCAAAGGTAGATTTTATATGATTTTTGTGTTATTTTTTATATGTATAATAGGCTATTATGGTATTTTATCAATCAGATAATCTGAGATTTAAATAGAGGAAGTTTCTATGCAGTTCTTAAAAAACTTTGGGAAAGATGTATTGATTGATTGAATGATTGATTGAAATCTTTATTTCAAATACATTTTCAAAGGTAAATTAAAAGAAAATACAAAATAAAAGATAATATTCGAAAAGGAGTAGGTAGAAATAAAACTTATGTACATCCTACCCCTTTTTTCACTAAAATTCTCAAACAATATACATGTATTTGCACAATAAGTTACATTACAATAAGTTGCATGAACATTGTCTTCATACAAATACTTTGTGTGTGACCCTATCGATATACTGTACAGCACAACTAAAACCATCTCAGTCTTTTTGTTTTAGAACAATCCATTTTTTCTAAATTTTCTCTAGAACTTCACCATATAAAGTGTTATTACATAACACTTTCAACATAACTGCCAAATACAGTCTCTTTAAACATCCTTTTAAATTGCCTCAAGTTTCTGCATTTTTTAAAAATCCTCGTTTAATCCATTCCACAAATCCACCCCGGAGTTTAAAAGACCTAGTTTCTTTTTTGTTGTTCTAACCAGCTGTTTTTTAAAGTTGAACTCCCCTCTTGTAGCCTCCTTGTCTGTCACAAAACCATTTCTGGATATTTTCTGGTAATCCATTCTGGCTTGCCTTAAACATGATTATAGCTGTTTTGTATTTCACCAAATCTGGAAACTTAAGTATTTTTGATTCCAAAAAGAGTCTGTTTGTATGGTCTAAATATGAATCTTACTATTAAACACATTTCTTTTGTCCAAATATACCATCGGATAAGATAAAATGTGTTTAAGTCTTTATGTTTTGTGCAAAACTCTGAAATGAGCTTTGTTTCAGGTAAAAGCCGATCGAAACAACAAGAAGCTCCACACTCTTCAGCAGGCGTCTCGACACGTTAATGACATGGCAGCCGTTGTCGTCACCTCCACTAAACACGGCCAAAGGCAAATCAGTGACAAAGGTTTGTACCTTTACTTGTGTAAATGTTTTTGAGAATCAGATGCTGCAGTTGAATGAGTGAAGTGAATTGTTGTGTCCTTGAGCAAGACACAACAACAATGCTAGAATCTGATACAAGAGGCTTTGCCACTGTGCTTAATGTAATTGTAAATTGTCCTAAGAAACTTCTTCACCTCGCCCCAGTGTCTGTGAACACTAAATGTGCTTCTTAATGAGTGAATGAGCGGTAGAGAAGCTAAAATACATTCACCAATTAGATTGTTTTACTGAAAATAATTTGCCATGAAGTGTATAAATTATAAATTTATAAACTGACAAAGAGTTGACTTTTCTATTAGTACCTAGACCCAGGCTGTCACAGGGATGAATGCAGCTCTTAGACCATTTTTTGTTGGCCTTCAGGATTTCTAAAAAGATGGCCTAAAATTAATAAATAATCACATAAAAAAACAATCAAGTATTGTATTGTAAAATAAAAGCAATTCTGCTATTATCACATAATCTAAATAATAATCATTTTGATGTTTTCAGACATAACATTTATGTTCAAAACATTATTAACATTAATGATTCTCCATCAAACATGTGTCAAATTCAAAAGTTCAGTGTTATATCATATATGACCCTTGTATATGTTTCAAAAAGTGACCCTCAGTGGAAAAAAAAAAAGCTTTGACACCCCTATACCTCTAAATTTAACCAGTAATTAATGTTTGCTGCCTCAACTGTTATACAGAATGTTGTGACATCCAGGCATTAGAGGTTAATTCTGCTATTTTTTTTAGGTATAATGGACTTCTCTGGCATGTCTCTGATTAAACTGAAGAAGGAAGAGATGGAGGCACAGGTGTGTGTCCTGCAAATCGTCCTTTCTTGTCAAATGCCCTTGCCTTTATACACTTTATTCATATGTTATAAATGTGACAGGTCAAGGTGCTGCAGCTGGAGAATGAGTTGGAGCAGGAGCGCGTGCGTTTGGGGGAACTGAGGAAAAGACACTATGATCTCGGAGGGACAGCGACAGGCGCAGATGACAGCTTTCCGCCACCGCCTCCTCCTACTTTACTGGACCCGCCCGCGACGTCTCAGCCCCACCTCAGCACTCAAATCTCAGCACAAGCCAATCCTTTCGCTCCGACCTCACTTCCCCAAATTTACACTCCATCAACTACATTTTCCTCACAGCCCTACACTCCGTCGCAAACATATTCATCCGGGTACAGTAGTAGTTTCACCCCTTCTCATGCCTACACCCCTTCACAGCCCTCTCTTTCATCTCAGCCGTTTGTCCCATCTCAACCCTACGTCCCATCACAACACTACACACCAGATCAGCTGTCCACACCTACTCAAATATACACTCCAGCCAAACCACAGCCACATTCACAGCCACATTCACAGCCATCGTCGTCTCAGACTTCAGGACAGAACAGCAGGGACAGCACGAGACATAGAAAGCCAAATATCTTCACCAAATCTGGGAACTTGCTGAAGAATGCGGTAAGACAGGCAATAATTATAACAGATGTTTATACGCCGTTAAGTGTATATCTAATTTGTATTCATTTTTTCTTCTTGCAGTTCAAAAAAGGTGAATCTGGAGCTGGAGAATCATCAAGCCATTCAAGCCATCACTCTTAAAATTAAACTGGAATTGTATTTGTTATTGTGCTTTGTCCAACCTGTATCAATACACTGAAATGTTAGAAGATTTGTAAGTTATTTCACTTAATTATCAGCTTACAATAAAACAATCATTTTTCAGTTCATTCAGTGACCTACAGCGCCCTCCTCTGTCCGTTATGGTCTGCGACATGCGCAATACAAACTGCGATGTCACCGTCCCCAACACAAGACCAGAAAATAAAAGTAAAGTTGGAAAAAATATCTGACTATTTTTCTTCATAAATGTCAGTATCAGTGTTTGTAAGATGAAGCTCATAAGTCTGCAAGAACGTATCAAAGGTGCCTATAGTTTCTCGCGAAGGATTTTTTTAATTATTATTTTTCTTGTTGAGCTGTGAAAAGTCGTCAAATTGAGGCTAGTCGGTCTGTGAAAAAGCCACATTAGTTATAGAGACTTTGAACACACGTTTTTTGGATGTTCACACTAATTGTTTGCGTTTTCTGAAAGTTGTTGATACATGAGAATAACCCCATAGCCTACAAAATGGGCAGGATAATGTTGAGTGCTACTTAGTTACCAGTAGTACACCAAAGCCAATATTTCACTTTGAAAAGTCTGACCGGAAGCGCCATGTGACTGTCTGGGTGGTTTTGTGGTCACAACAGAACGGGAAAGCCTCAGATGGGACGCAGCCGATGGAAATCTACAACTAAGTACAACTTATTCTCAGTAGCCACCATTAAAGGACATAATCGTATTCGAGCTTTTGTGAGAAGCCCATATTTATATTTTTGCTTATGGTCGTAAGAGCGCAGAGCCTGCGTAAGTGTGCGCAGATCAGGCTTTTTCTGAGGAAGGAAGTTTGCTTTGACCAGAGAGATTGAAGTGGACAGCGGCGGCGGGAGGAGGCCATGGAGGACTCGGGGTCAGCTCTGGAAAAAAATGTGGCCGAACTTACGGTAATGGACGTGTATGACATCGCTGCTGTGGTGGGACAGGAGTTTGAGCGGATCATTGACCAGTATGGCTGCGAGGCGCTGTCCCGCCTCATGCCCAAAGTGGTGCGCGTCCTGGAGATCCTGGAGGTGATGGTCAGCCGCAACAGCATCAACCCAGACACTGAGGAGCTGCGACTGGAGCTGGACAAACTCAGAATGGAGAGAATAGAGCGGCAGGAGAGAGAGAAGAAGCACAGAAAGGTCCACTGTCAAACTCTGTTACTGTCCAGTTCTTTCCTAAGATTCTGTCACATAACTGATTTATTACCAGACAAACAGATTCTGGTTGTTTTCTCATATAATTTTAAATATCTGAGACATAATATGTAAGGACAACATTATTCTAAGCAGCACAAAATAACCACTCAAAAGGCACACACCAGCCCATGCGCCTTATAAAAAATGCATGTGTCAGTTTCTCGTGACAGTGCCTGCACTTGTTGCCAGTTGAAAGATACCTTCTGTCTTGTGACTCAGGCAGTCTTAAGCCTGTGATGGCCCTTACAACATTTAAATCAGAGCACTAGATGCAAATTATGTAGTGAATATCGACTTGCTTCAAACATTTGTAAAATGTGTGCTCTTTGTTTGCACTTCATTGATATGTTATTAACAGTATACAACAATATTGATGTAATAACACTTTTATATCTTCAAGATGAGTCACATTATGTGTCTGCTGCATACAGGAACTAGAGCTAGTGGAGGATGTATGGAGAGGGGAAGCTCAAGACCTGCTTTGTCAAATCGCTCAGCTGCAGGAGGAGAACAAAACTCTCCTCACAAACCTTTCCAGCAAAGATCCACTGAGTGAGGAGGACTTGCAGAGACATGAGGGTGAGCATGACTATTTCACACCTGTGCCTCAGTGAGTCTTCTGCATTTACAAACCACTATAAACAAACAATAAGTATACATAAATAACAGTTGATAATGCTTAATAATGTTCTTCTGACACAAATAGTCGTAGACTCAAAAGAATGGCTGCTCTGTTTTAGACAAATCCCTGTCTCCGCTTTGACACTGTTCACACAGAGGCTGTAGTCAGCCTCTAGCTGCAGAGGACATCACAATTCATGCACATGCAGTATGCATACCTGCTTTTTTACACATACAAAGTGTGAGTTTTTATTTTGCTTGTGCACTATGTCTTTTTCAAGGAATGACAGAGAGGGAGCGGCAGGTAATGAGAAAGTTAAAAGAAGTAGTAGACAAGCAGCGAGATGAGATTCGTGCCAAAGACCGTGAGATTACTCTGAAAAACGAGGACATTGAAGCAGTAAGGACCTTCTGTGATACTCATCATTTTAGAGAGTTTTATTCACATTGCAAGAATAAAATTTCACCTGCTTTGTTTTTTTGCAGCTCCAACAACAACAGTCTCGTCTTATGAAAATTAACCATGATCTGCGGCACAAAATTTCAGTTATGGAGACCCAGGGAAAAACAATGATCGAGCAGAAGGTTGAACTGGAGGCCGGCGCTCAGGCACAGTCACAGGAAGTCAATGCCCTTCGGCAGGAAGTTACACATTTAAGGGAGCATCTACAAAGAGGTCTTTCTGCACAGGACCCGGAGGAACCAAAACCTCTGCCTCCCTCACCAGCAGAGGTAATCAATGATGCCTTTAAATGTGCAGTGTTTCCCATTATTATTTTGCTCCCATAGTCTAAAAACAACCTAAAAATAAATTATATTTTATAATTTTAGCAATGTGACCAACATATAGAAGCCATTATTTTTGATGTAATCAATATTATGGTTCTGCAGAGGCAGTAAGTTACTTTTAGACCTCAAAATTGAATTAAAAAATATGTATTCTGTTTTAGATTGCTTGTACCACCATAGTATAAACAAGTGGGAAACACTGTGTGTGTTTTGAATATGTCATGTAGGCATTGAAAAAAACTTTAAAGGTTCTGGACTAAGTTTTGTAAGATTTTCAGGTTGAAATTTAGTCTTGTAAGTCAAAATATCTACTGTAAATCTCCAAAGCTTTGTCCAGGTAATTATCTTTGAAGCTTTACTATGGATCACTCCTGGAGAAATGAAGGTTTAAATGTACTTAACATATTTTAGATTAAATTTTTTGTTAAAGGACACTCTTCAATTTTCTTTTTATTACCATAAAACATAAAAGGAGTTGAGTTTACATTATTTTATCGCATATAAAATATATCTGTCAAACTATGCACATTATGCATTTTGCCATTATTAAGCAACCTAAATCTGCAGCAGTCGATGAAACTAGTCAGATAACCACTTTTGTTTAACCATCCCAGCTAAAGGAAGCTAGGGCACAGGAACAAAAGGGCTGCTCAGAAAGTGAAACTTCAGGAGGAGAGGGTCCTGCCCTTTGTTTCGTCCCTGAAACCTTCAGTGCAGAAGAACAAAATTCTGGGGAGGAGGAGGAGGAAGAAGCAGTTTTATTTTGGGTAAAAGTGAAATGCCAGCCTAACAGTGTGCTGTGAATTTTAGCTACAGACTACTTGTTTTTTTTTTTCTCTGTGAGTACATAACAAGATAGATACTGGATAGATACCACATACAACTTGTGGATTTCAAGGCTTTATTGTTGTGAAATTGAATCTGCTTGGGAACTAACAGTGTGAATATGAATGACCCAGAGCATGTTAAATTTGTTCTTCGTGCATTTTCAGTGTGAAATGCTGTTGCTGTCAATTCACAGTGTTAATTGAAAACGCTCTAATATGCTGTGCATGAGTGATAAACAGTTGGTATCACTGATCGGCTTGATAATAAATGATTGTTATTACCTTAAAAGGTAAAATGTTAGTATTTAAGACGTAGGAAAGTGCACAAACAACAATTCACACTAGACCACAAGCTCACCCTTTGTCACCAGGAGACGATGTGCGATGAAGATATGCCTGCTGTGTTCCAATATTTTACCAAGGTATTTCCCTTGCTGCCCTGCTGTCAGTGACTCTGATCTGGTGTATTCCTTTCCTCATTACTTTGTTGTAATTTTGTCAAATGATTTATATCACAGGAGGCTCTATGTGGAGAGGAACATAATCTAGACCCAAAGGACCCCAACCGGCCACGATTTACTCTGCAGGAGTTACGAGATGTCCTCCATGAAAGAAATGAACTCAAGGCCAAAGTCTTTATGTTGCAAGAGGAGCTTGCCTATTACAAAAGGTGTGGCCAAAATTAACTTATAAACATTATTTAAAATGGTTTGTTTGTGAAACTTATAATATTGATATAAATATATGGATTGACATTTTTTTAGTGAAGAGACTGAAGAGGAGCTTGTTGTTCCTTCACCCTCACCATCTCCTGAACTGAGTGTACGCTCAGACTCTTCTGCCCCGCCAGAGTCAGGAATCAAACGCCTGTATGTGATTATTTCCTTCTCACTTACTCATACTTCCCTGTTCTCAGTCTCACTGGTGAATTTCAGATTGCCGTGTGCACAGTAAACTCAGTCATTTTAAGAGCACATGGTAATTATCGGTCCTTTTACAGCAGCACTAACAAAATGGTACAACTGAATCAATGTTACTTATGCCAAAACCCATAATTATCTATTTAAAAGTAAAAATGTGAAAATGCTGCTTTCAGTTTGTCATTCGTTTCTTCGTCTTCTCTGTTTGTATGTCTTTGTCTGTATATATTAGGATCTTCACAGCTATTATGCCGATGGTGGCGGCTGGTTTGATCCCCGATGACCCCAGCTTACAGCCAATCAGGCGTCTCAGATCCCTTGTATGACTTTATTTTATTGAGTTGTGTCATCTGCCCCTTCTGTTGATTGCATGCTTTTCATTGGCTATTCATCATTTTCAGAATTCTGATTGGTTGATTGTGAGGACATGACTTTGTAAATGTATGGCTAAGCTTACATAAAGCAATAATTTAAAGCTTGAAATCAGTCAATCAGAATAATTAGCTTAAAACTGTAAAAAATTGTCTTCTTGTAGACACTTACTGAAATGTGTAGATGCCTAATTACTTAGTGTGTGTGTATAACCCCATTAAGCGGTCAATGACATAACCACTATAACAACGGCTGGTTCTTAATATGACTGATATTTACTGCACACAACTACAAAGTGTTGTCTATATGTTTTTAGTTTACTTTAATACATTTTGTTGTATTCTTTATTTGTTCTAGGTTTAGTTTTTTCTCACGTGACAAGCAAAGAAGCGCCCAGCGAAGTGTGCCATTTGGTGGAGGTTTCAGCGCATGGCAAGGAAGGGAAGACGTTTATACTGAGCAAGCTCAAGAGGCAATACAGCATCTGTAGTGTTAATAGTTATGCAGAGTTTCACACTAAAGCATGGCATGACCATTGCATTTGGATTTTGTGCTCAGCTTCATGAACTGTATACACATAGTGCTCACAAACAACTCATGGAATCTGAAGCGAAACATCAACGAGAAAAGTACAGTAAGAAAACATTGTTTACGCTGCAGTCTTTAAATGTGCCAACAAATGCAGTCTGAGTAAAGACTTTATGCATCAGACCCCTAAAATCATCATCTAGCCTCTGGCACTCCCAAGTGGTCTGTAGAATTGAACACACAATTTATACTATTTATGAATTACTTTATATGAAATAAGATACATTAAAAGATAAGCCAGAGCAAATTACATCAAGTATGTGCTATGTACAAACAGAAATTATTTGCTAATGGACATTATGGCAAAGTAACAGCGGATGCGTCACCAAGTGTAATATTATTTTTAAAGGCATTCTTTATATTAATTACCAACTAATGTCAGTATTTATTTTCTTACTTACTTTTCAGATTAAAACATTATTCCATTATATTTAAGTTTCATTACTTGAAACAGAAGTTTATCTTTCAATATTACATAGAAACATGTTTCTATTACTTTAATGTAAGTTTTTAATGTTGTGGCTACATCTTGTTTTTAGTAAACAGTCTCATTACATAAATGTTATTTTGTGGTGTGTTTCGGGCAAATGAAATGAAGGGTTCAAATGTAATTTTGTGGTCAGTGAGCCATATTATAGTCTGGAAAAAAAAGGTCACTCTAATATTTGGTTGATGAGCCTTTAGCTTTGCATTTGCTCTGGCATTGTCTCGATAAGTTTCTGCAGTGTCACAAGATTTATTTCCATCCAGGGTTTTATTATTTTTTTTTTTTTAACAAGATCTTGCCTTGATGATGGTAAAGTAACTGCTGAAAAATACCTGCTGCAGAACAACAACAGATTCTCAATGGGGTTAGGATCTGGAATTCATGTGGAATTCTGAACCACTCTTTCAATTTTAGCCCGTTGAATCCTGGCATTGACGTCTTGGAATCTGACCAAGCCATCAGGGAAGAAAAAAATCCATTGATGGAATAACTTGGTCATTCAGAATCTTCAGATAATCAGTTGACCTTTTTCTTTGAGCACGAACTGTTGCTGAACCTAGACCTGACCAACTGCAACATCACATTTGTTTAGTTAAATCCAGGTTGTGATTTCAATGTTTTAGATTATAAGCTTGTTTTGTTCCAAGCTAATGCAAAGAAAAGCGCACAAAATATTCTTGCATAATACACGTTTATTCAACCTCAGCATTAGGATTTATAATACGCTACAACAGATCCAAAAATGGCCAGGTCAACTTTGCATCTACAGATGGTTATTGCATTTATATTATTCTTTGTTCATAATGAAATGATGGGAATGACATTGATTTTCAGTTTGTCTAGTCCTCAACAGTACATGGCATAAATATCACATAATCATGAAACTAACATAAAAAAATAAAAGAAAACATTCAATACAAGTTAAAAAGCTGAGAGTCTGTAACACATTGGCCTAAAATTGCTACTCTTAAAATATTTCTCATTCAAAGATAAATAAGATTGTTATATGCTGGACTGAAAAAGTAATGTGTTTAGTTCATTACGATGCACTCACTTTAACCTGCATTAAAAGGCTGTAATATAAACAGACATTTAGCCAGTATACATGACTTGGGTTAAAAGGCAAAGAACCTGTTCAAATGAATCCCTACACTTCTGGTCCATTTCCTATGAGAACACGTGAACTACCCAATTTGTATTTTAGAAACCACAGAATTCACATTTCAGTGAAATGCTTGCTGGGAATAAAAAATAAGTGTGAATTTTGAGTACTTCACCGTTTTTGTGCGTAAAACTAAAAACAGAATGTGCAAAAAATATTTACATACCACTGACAATGACACATGAGTTTGTTAAGTTTAAACACTTAGTCATGTGTCTTTATTGGAATTATAAATTATGTTGCAGAGATTACTTAAAGCTGCATTATTTTAAAATTGATCTTAAGATTTTGAGTTTCAATTAATCAACCATTTAGTAATTATTATTATTGACTGACATTAAATTATTCTAAAACTTGAATTCATCTTAAGCTAATGTATAAAACATTTTACGGTTTGGGAACAGCTACAGGCAATATCCAATGGCAGTACTGCTAATAATTTAATTTTTACCAGAGAATTTTTGTAAAAAGCCATTAGGTTGACAGTTTCCGGCTTTGGCGCAATCAAATACCGTATCTATTGCTGTTACTGACTTCTAATTAAGAAAAAACTAGTATAAAAGTGCAGAGCAATAACCTGCAGGCTGTTGAAGCGCTGCTCGGTCGGTAGTAATACAAAATGTACAAAAATGCTGCTAAACAAGAATTTTGTATACATAAATAAAAGTATAGATTTACTTCAAGTGAAATGTCTCTAGTACCTTGTCACCAGTTTGGCCTATGATACTAAACCGTTTCCTAGCAACTGAAACAAAAAGTACATTCTGTTTCTAAGGCATTTAGCAAACGAGAAGTTTTACTGAAGTTTTCCCTTTGTCTAATAAGACTGATCACTCTTTTAGCCATGGATGAGCTGCAATTGATTCTTTGCTGCGGTCTCCATAGTCATAGAGCAACTCCTCCCCTTCATCAATATTTCGTGAGGCAACAAGAATGAGATGAGGAACACCATTGATGTCATGGAGTTTAGTTTGGCAGTTTCCATTTTTACTGTGATTTATCAACCGACCCAAACGTCCAGTTTCTTTTGTGGCATCCACACTGTTGATAGAAGAACAAGAATAAGTGAAAAAATATACAGTATATACTGTATATTTATTGTATGAACCACGTGTGAACTGCTGTCTGAACCCCACTTCATAGATATGATCCCTATATTAGATGTCTTACGTTTGGAAAAACTAAGACACTAGTTGCATAGAACTTACCAGTATGTTTTGCATAAGTATTGGAAGTAGTACATGTAGCATCCAGTAGCCGGATTTTTGGCATACTCAGCCTCCCTCGTTTTGGCATCAGTTCTCTGTAGCAAATCTCCATGGTACTCCACCACATAGTCACCTTTCTGGAAGCTTCGAGTTGCAAATACTGCTCGGCCTTTTCCTTCAATTTGCTGCACCTAAAAAAAATATGTGAGTCAGCCTTTATTTCACATTTCAAGTATTGAGGCAATTATGGTTAAAAACAAAATAAATGAAAAGGAAAAAAAAACCTAGAAGTATCTCAAACTTGAAAAGCAAGAAGACAAAAAAATTAACATCTACCTGCATCCCCTCCTCTATTCCTTTTATGATGAGTTCATCAATGAGTTTCTTTTGTTCACACTAAAAACAGAGTAAAACCAATTATAACTTATTATATGGCATAAGAACCATTTTAATGCAATTTCTCTCACCTGAAGTTCTGTTTGACTTTTTCTCGAGCTTCTTCTTATTGGATAGTAGTCAGTAACTTTTCGATTCTGTAAATTTTTCCTGGAGGCACTTCAAAAAGAAACAATCAGTTGAAAATAGCTTAAAAATAAACATTTGCAAACAAATGAATGGAGATGAATGGATTAATTTATTAGCACCTTTGTAAATAAAAGTGGAGATGAGTTGAATAATATTTTGAATGGCTGCAAGTGTACCTTTTAAGTGCTGATCTTCTTTCTTTTTTGTAAACTCCGCGTTTCTGACGTTTGCCCTGAGAGGTTATGTCACTGTTGTTATTGTTGGTATAAAAAAGATTGTGAGACAAGGCTGTTACAGCAGAAGGGGGATGAGAGCAACTCAGCAAATCTTGTTGCCGTTGTACTGAACAATTGCTGCTTTCTGTCAGGTCCGAGCTCATGTCTTTTGCTGCCATGCTGAAAGGTTTTGATCTTCTACCTGTAACAAATACCGCTTCAGTTACACGGCTCCAAATGTTGTGATCACAAATCACTAGACACTTACTTTCTGTGGGTACATTTTCCTGGGAATGTAAGGAAAACTGTGTTTCCTTGTTGATCTTTTTTTCTTCATGAACAATGAGTATCTTAGTTGGGCCTATCATTGTGATGGAATGGCTCTTGCAAACTTCCTGAAACAGAATGCAATAAAACTTTTATAAAACCTGAAATGTGTATGATTATGATTATTATAATCATTTACTCCTTCATAAAATAATGATTGTGTGTTGTTGCTCTATTACAGCTCTAATACAGCTCTGTTCAGGCCTCCTGAAATACCTGCCTCTTTCCAAGAATCAAAGTCAAACTTGCACAGTTCTGGTGCCATACTGCCAATAGTGCTATAAAACCTGACCCCACCCTAATCCAAAACTAATATACCTCCTTGTAAGTTAAAGATCACACTCTCTGTAGAGGATGTCCCTTTAAAAATGTCTGTACAATAGATTAAAAAGGGTTGGTACAGTTTAGATAGATTACCCAGAAAGTTGAAATTGTGCAGTGTGTCTTATAGTAAAGTAACATTTATTGAAAGCAGGTATGTATGAATGGTTGTGTGGCGACTTCACAATCATACATACCATATGCTAAGCATAGCATACTACACATTATACAAGCCGTATCATTAGCCAGTGTTAGCCAGTACACAATACTATCTTAAGATTTGCTGACCACAAATAATGTTTATGTTGTCACAATCTAACAGAAAACACAATGGAAAGCTTTATAATAAAACCGTATTGGTATTTTATAAACATTTCTAACGCAACACATCCTATGTTTTGAAAAGGAAAACTTACCCCATTCATGTCCGACTTGTTTTGTAGCTCCTCCAGCTTTGTCATAAAAACAAACTAAAATTATAAGGCTAAGTAGAAAGGCCTTTGAACGTTCATGTGTAATTGTGTTTATTATTGTGCCCCCAAGAGTAACACTCCTGCCTTTGTGTCTCAAATGTAAGCAGATGAATAAACACAGCTCGTGCCGTTTCTCTCCGCCATTTCTGCACGAGTCGACGTCGTCAGCCTCGAGAGAAACTACACCCCCTGCTGGTGACAGTGGTCAGTGGTCAAAACTCAAACTACCAGTGAAATCTCTGATTGCAAATTGATAAAAAATAAATAAATAAATATAACATAGGAATAATAATAATAAATAAATAAATAAAATTACAAACGTGCACTATGTAAACGGTTTAACTTGCCAAATGCTGAGCACAAAGTAGAAAATTTTGTGTTCTTGGCACCCATAAAGAAAATTGATAGCTATGTCAAAATGTTTACATTTTGAAAAATAAAATGTACTCACAAAAAGTATGTCCATGTTAACAATAATTCAAATGATCTAATAAGGAGATATACACCACTAAAGTTTAATAATTAAAATCAAACCTTCAGTCCTCGGGAAACAGAAGAAGAAGAGGTCCCGCATGCGTCATTTCCTGCCTAGCCTTCGTTGTGTCACGTGACGGTGCATTAGCTCGCTGACTCTGCTACGTTAGTCGTTTGTCATAGGGTAGATAAAATGCTCAAAAACTCGTCCGTGTTGGTCTATTGTCCTCGACAGATGCTTTTTAGCGGCCAGAAGATCCATTTGTATCGGTTTTTGACACGCTGGTGGACCTCGAGCCCAGCGGCTCGCGGCCTGCTCGTCACGTGACCAACATGCGGCTGAGCGGTTGATAAAAGATGGCGTGAGCTGAGCGCGTCGGCGTGAAGAGGACAACAAACCGTGACAGCACCTCCTAAGCGAGCTGCTGCGACCGCTCCTGTTTCAGGTGGGTTACATTTCCCCAAAAAACATTCTAAACTGCCACGTAGATGCAGTACGATCATATCTTTAAACGTGTCAAAAGATCATTCTTAGCTAAAGCGTTCTTAATGTTTGTGTCGAGGATATTGTAGCTTAGCGCTAGCTTGCCTCCGCAGACTTGCTAGCGTTTGCTATGTTCTTCAGCAGTGACACAGTAAATAAAGTGGCTGAAGTATTTTGTCGCAACGGAGTAATTTAACTGAAATATTTTCATATTTACTGAATGATTGTGTAATGTTTTGTTTATTTTGTGTGACTGTTGCACCAACGGTAACAGTTACTTACAAATTGACGTAATCTAGTGCTAATCTGTAATGTGAGGTTCAACCACTGAAAAAAGTCAGGTTTGGGTTTTATTGTGTGGTTTGGCTACTTACCGTAGGTTAGTGAACTTAAGTAGTTTACAATTTATCTTGAATCAATCTTCGTTAGACTTGTAGTTTAAGGTAATCACTATAGAAACCCCCTAACTTTAAATAAAAATATATATAATGTATTGAGTTTTTAGTTAGCGCTTTACTGTATGGTACTGTATTAACAGATTGTCTGTAATATTTAGCTAACGTTAACTAAGTGTTTAACATGGGTCACAAAATACAAAGGCATCAGTTTCTGTTTCGATAGATTAGACTTTCATTTCGTTTTGTTTGCATTTGGCAAACCTCAATAAAGTTGTAATACGAGGTTGGTTTTGGTTTTGTTATTTTGTAAAGTTACGTGCTTTTATGATTGTCCACCTTGTAGAAATCCACATCGTTGCGGCGAAGCAACCAGGAAGTGAACCTCAAACACGTGCCCTGTTATGGGTCACTTTGAAACGCCTCGCTGACCGGAGCTGTACTAATGTAAAAACACTGTACGTCTTTCTCAAAAATGTATGTTTACTTCTCAGTCATACACTGTTTAAATACAATAGTAATTTGGATCGTAAGAAAGACAGCTCACAGAACACTAACAGCCGTAATATTCTATTATATTTGTTATTCAAGCAGTGCCAAAGAAAAACTGTGTCAAAGACCTGGATCTCCGTGTTTAACCTTATACATTTTTTAATTTTATTTAATTTATTATAATTACAGTGTATATTGGCCAACAGAAAAAGTGTATAAAGTTGGCCAAGATGCTGGGGTTAATATCTAATCTTCTACTAGATGCACAAAAGCACACCCTGAGAGGGATGATAATTAAATGTATAGTAGTAAATATTTACATTGTCTAAAAGTAGGTTAATTTTGCACAAACAGCAGACATTGCAGCACAAATATTTATATCACAAGTGGGTTGTTCTTGTCAAGGTGCAAAAACAAGCTGATTATGAAGGTCCACAGCAGGAAGCGCAATGCCTTACAAGTAACTTTTGATAGTTTTTAGCTAAATAGTTGTATTTTATTTCTGCTTGTAGATGGATCCTGGACAGGATTTGCTTCTTGCTGCTCTCAGTGAGAGTGGCATTTGTCCAAATGATATTGGACTGTTTGATGTTGAATCTCATGATGCTGGTCAGCCATCTAATGCCCAACAAGTAGGTTATAAATAATTTTAACAATATTTTGTCTCAGTTTGATCTAATGACATTTATTCTCATCAGTCGATTTCTATCAATGCCTTGGATGTTGGTTTGGGAACGGAACCGGAAGTTCGTCAGCCTGAGATTCCAACACCAGTCGCACTTGATTCAATCAGGGTAAGACATTTTTAGTTGTCTTAACTGTTGGGGGCGATAAATGTGTTTTACCAACATGAACAATGTTGTAAATCTGCTTTTTTTGTCTAAAAAGTAACTTAAGTCAAATTCTATATTTTTTGTTGTCCTCGGAGGTCAGACTTTCTCAGAGTTGTGACTGTAGAGCTCAAGATGAAACGTCAAGAAACCGCTGTTGCCATGTATACATCTGCTGTTTTTGCAGAAAGTGTGTTAATGTTCTATTATGTTATATTTGTTAAAATTTTTTTTAGAAAGTCAACAGAAGAGTTGTGAAACAAATCTATAAACTGCTGAGTCATTTCTAGTAAATGGATCTGTCACACTCTAGTGTCCAAATATGTTTTGGGGAATGCTAACTTTAGTATTTTTGAAATATTAAATTTTATTTTTAGGTAAATTGAAAATTCCACATATGTGTTATGTCACAGTCACAACTCTATAATTCAGTATGTATTTGTCCAACATGGAGTTAAAAAATCCAACTAATGTATTTATAGTACTTATCAGCACAGTACTGTCCTCTGACTATGAATCAGATGCAGGACAGAGTTGACACAGAGAAAGTGTTGTTCCAAGGTCTGACCTCAGAGAACAATTATGTTAACAATAACAGTAATGTTTTTGCTCATTTGTATTGTTTTTGCAGAAACCGCAACCATCAACAACCACTTTGTTTTAAATCAGCTAAATCAGCTGCCGTCATTAGGAGCCATTGTGACAAAACACTCTGTTTCAAATCCTATCAAACATACCATAACTGTCACTAAGGTGGTTCATGTGGCCAATTCGGCACTACGAGGTTCATCTACTCCGTCGCCTGCAAGTGCTTCACCGCTGACCACAGTGCCTTCTAATAGAGAACAGGTATATCATAATTAATCTCTGCTGTTTAGGTAAATGTTACATGCAGTAATACATTTTCTCTTTTTGTTTTCAGCTTCAGCTAAAAGATCTCCTTAGAGCAGGGAATGTGAAAAGCACAAACCTGAAGGGTAACAGTTTAATGGAGCTTATGAAACTCAAACCTCCTCCTGACATCGCTCCACCTGTGGCAACGGCAACTTTCACTGGAAGTGAGTTTTAATTATGACTTTCTCTACAACATGTTTGTTCAGTAACTCGATAGAGATTGGTCAAGGGTATGATTCTTGTATCTGTAGATGAGATACCTTCCTCTCTATGATTTGATGTGTAAATATGTGAGTAACTGATGGTTAGAGATTCAGGGGTCAGTGGTCCATATTGACAGCCTCACTTAGTTTGTCTTTCCCAGGCCATTTGTGGCTACCACTGAATGTGAAGTAAAGTATTGTACCATGTGTGTATATACACTCAAGGAAAAAAGAAACGCAACACTCAGTTTTCAGAGGCGATTGCGGATGTTTCTGGCCGACAATGGCCTGTGGTGTGTCCCAATGGTCTCTGCTGTGGACCTGGTGGTGGCTGAACCTGTCACGGAGATGTGCGGAGCGGTCGTTACACGGGGGTCACCAGTACGAGGCAGGTCGTGAGAGGAACCAGTGGCCTGGTATCGCTCCACAAGACGACTAATGGTAGAGCGGTGACTCCAAACACCCTGGGGACAGCAAGACAACACCGTCTAGCGTGGAGCTGCCAATAGCTTGATCCCTCTCTGTTTGCGACAATCGTGGCATCGTGAAGAAGTGTATTTTTGGCTTCATTCTGGTGGCCTTTTATAGAGAAGACTCAAGCACAGTTAACCAGCGGTAAAAGTCAACTCTGAGTTTCAAACATGAGTTTGTGTGAATAAACGACCCTATAATGCACTCTTTATTGTTCTCACGATCAGTCAAGCCAAACCAAGAAATTTCAGCTTACTATGGACTGAAACCAAATGTACTCGTTTTCGAAGGAATTTTTGAAAATTAAAATGTTGCGTTTCTTTTTTCCTTGCGTGTATAAACTGTATATACTGTATATCTAGTGTATTATGACTTCATGAGTCAGAAAAAAAAGTTTACTTATCTTTTTTTAAATTTAGATGAAATGAACAATGGAATCAAGAAGGAACTAATGAGTAAAGATGCTCCCAGAGTGTGGCTTAACGAGGAGTCCAGAATACAAGGGTTTCATCTAGTAAGTCTTTTTAAAAAGGTTATATTATAACTTTTTTTTTTTTTACACCAATGTAATGTATGTGCATCACTGTTTACAGAGACCCCCTGGTTTGAAAGAAGACGATGAACCAGAGGAAGAAGATGAAGAAGAGTTGGGTCATGCAGAGACATATGCGGAGTATATGCCAATGAAGTGTAAGGAAAAACTTAAATTGTGGCTTGATGGTTTGGTAATGAAGAAATTTGATTTCTTTCACCTGAATAAATATTGTGACAGCTTATCTGTGCTGGGAAGAAGCTGATATTAAAAAACTGGGTATAGTGCCTTTCAAGAAGAACAATTTAAGCTTGTTCGTAGGACTGGGCGGTATACCGTTTCGTACTGGACACTGTTTTTTTTTAATATATGATTTGAGTTTTACATACACCGGTGTGTGCGTATGACCAGAACAAAGAGTGGCAAAACGTTGCCCCGCTGCGCTGTGGCTCCACTCTGACTGCCGGATGAATGAAGACCATTCCATATCATTCCACTATGTCCGGAATTACAAGGTGGCGCATGCTCCTCTTGAACTCCTCAGGGCTACGCAGCCCTGCGGAGCGGACTGGAGTGGAGACGCTGCGAGGGGTCTGCGGCGGTTTTCGGAGGCAGACTGGGGCGGAGCGAAGCGCAGCTGCGTGTGGTGGGATCGGCGCGTAACGCACAAAAAAAGCATTCTGTATTTGCAAGTTATGCATTCTCATTTCTTTACCTCATTACAATTGTGAGTGTCACTGTCAGCTCTTTGGAGACAGCAGCATTTGTGGGACTATTCAAACCTGGGTTTATACTAGTCTGCTCATTCTAAGACAATTTACTGCAGTAATTATTCTCTAAATTATTAGGAAACAGGATCAACACCTAGTCATGTACAAGGATAAAAAAAATACCATCAAATACCGTGACACCGCTACATTTTTGAAAAATACCGTGATATAAATTTTGGTCATACCGCCCAGCTCTACTTGTTCGTGTTCATAACCCCAACACTTGTTTTAAAGAAACTCATACTGCTACAAAATTACCTGAGAGACCATTAACACTGTGCAATTGAATCTTGATTAATTTTACATCTTTTTCTGCAACTGTATCCTCTTTTCTTTTTTTTTTCCTTAGTAAAAGTTGGTCTGAGACATCCTGATCCGGTGGTAGAGACAAGTTCCTTGTCCAGTGTCAGTCCTCCAGATGTGTGGTACAGGCTTTCAATCCCTGAAGAAGTCATTGATCGAGGCTGTCTGTCTGCTTTACAACTGGAAGCAATCACTTATGCAGCTCAGGTAAAATGTACATGTGTGCTGTGTATTTTTTTTTTAGTCTGAAGTTGATATATATGCTGATAACATGTTTCTGTTCTTTAGCAACATGAAACATTTCTTCCCAATGGCGAACGAGCTGCTTATTTGATTGGGGATGGAGCAGGTGTAGGAAAAGGTCGGACAATAGCAGGAATAATCTATGAAAACTACCTTTTAGGCAGAAAACGCTCTCTTTGGTAATTATTCAATTTACATTTTTATTATCTAACTTTATGACAATGCTAGAACAGTGTTTAATGTTTTTTGGTTGCCTTTAGGTTTAGTGTCTCTAATGACTTAAAATATGATGCTGAAAGAGACTTGAAAGATATTGGTGCCAAGAATATTCAGGTCCATTCATTAAACAAGGTAAGAAACAAATGTCTTTATTATATGAGCTCTTCCTGTGTCACGTATGCGACATTCTGTCATTTTCAGTTTAAATATGGGAAAATCTCAGCTAAACATAATGGGAGTGTAAAAAAAGGTGTGATCTTTGCCACTTACTCATCCTTGATTGGAGAAAGCCAGTCAGGAGGAAAGTACAAGACGAGATTTGACCAGCTTCTTCACTGGTGTGGGGAAGATTTTGATGGAGTTGTATCCTTTTGCTCTTGCCAGTTTCAAAGGGGTGTCTGTGTGATTTAATATTGGTAATAAATGTCTAAAAGCACTGTGTAAATTTCCTTAATTATGTTCAAAGATTGTTTATGATGAATGTCACAAAGCCAAAATGTTTGTCCTATTGGCTCATCAAAACCCACTAAAACGGGTCTTGCTGTGCTTGAGCTGCAAAACAAACTTCCCAAAGCTCGAGTTGTATATGCGAGTGCAACAGGTGAGACGTTTGCTTGATTTGCCAGCTTTATCTGAAAATATGTGTTTATAAATGTTCTCATAGACTAAGTTGTATTATTTAGGTGCTTCTGAACCGAGGAACATGGCATATATGAATCGTCTAGGCATATGGGGGCATAAAACTCCTTTTAAAGAATTTGGGAACTTTATTCAAGCTGTGGAACGCAGGTATTTAAAATCTCTTGCCTTACATACTTGACAAATATGAAAGTACACATTTAACCTAAGTTCTTTTTTCAGAGGTGTGGGTGCCATGGAGATTGTGGCAATGGACATGAAACTGAGAGGGATGTACATTGCGCGACAGCTCAGCTTCACAGGTGTAACCTTTAAGATAGAAGAGGTTCCACTGAGTCCAAAATATATTAAAATGTACAACAAGTCTGTCAAATTGGTAAGTCTGTCCTCAGTTTGTAATTTAGTATAAATATAAAGGTTTTATTTTATTCCCTTTTATCCTAGTGGGTAAGCGCACGAGAGAAGTTTCAACAAGCAGCTAATCTGATGGACGCAGAGCAGCGCATGAAAAAGTCTATGTGGGGGCAGTTCTGGTCAGCCCATCAAAGGTTCTTCAAATATTTGTGTATTGCTTCTAAAGTTCGTAGGGTTGTACACCTTGCTAGAGAAGAAGTACAGAATGGAAAGGTGAGGCAAATGATTTGAAGTGTTTTTTGTTTTTTTTTAATTTGTAGCTTTTGCAAATTGGTCTGAGGATAAAAATGTACTGTTTTCTGCAGTGTGTAGTGATTGGCCTTCAGTCTACTGGAGAAGCAAGAACACTAGAGGCACTGGAAGAAGGAGGAGGAGAGCTCAATGACTTTGTGTCAACAGCAAAGTAAGTTCCGCTCAGAGTTAAACCAATCATAAGTAAAACATGAAGTGTGGGTCTAATTCAGATATGTGTTGCAGAGGTGTTCTTCAGTCTCTTATTGAAAAGCATTTTCCAGCACCTGATAGACAGAAACTTTACAGTCTGCTTGGAATTGACATTCCTGCAAATAAAACTGCAACATCAAGCAACAGTGCCACTGCATCTGAACAAAAGGGCAAGAAGAGAAAAGGTAAAAAAACTGGTGAACTAGTAAACTGAAATGGTATGCTTAACAAGAAAAAATGCTTTTCAGCTCCAGAGCCAAAAAAGAAGAAAAAGAAACCTCGTAAACACGGCGGTCTTTCAGGCACAAGCTCAGACGAGAGCCAGTCTGATGTTTCTGATAAAGAATCAGAGAAAGAGGCAGACAGTGACGACAGCTTCAAGTCAGTCAGCTCTGCTGAAGATGATGACTTTAATCCTTTCAGAGATGAATCTGACGATGACGATGAAGATGGTGAGAACATTGGAGAATCTAAAAAATATACTTTTTTATGAATCTGGCTTTGTAATGCTGAATTCATTGTTTAGATCCATGGTTAATCAGAAAAGAACCCAAAAAGGGAAAGGACAAAAAGAAGAAGAGGAAAAGAGGAGGAAAAGTGTTGATCCAGACTCTATTCAGAGCGCTTTGTTGGCCTCTGGGCTGGGCTCTACTAGGCCTACTTTTACTTCCTCGGTGAACACACCCAGTATTCCTGCACCAGGTTAGCAGTGACCCATCTGTTTTTGTCTTTTTCTTCAGTTTTGGTTTGTAACCTCTACACAATATTAACTAAAACATTACACCAGCACATGTGTAATACGCTGTTGTAGTCCCAGCATCTGCAATGTGCTGCTGTAGATTTAGGATTTGATCTAGTTTGGCAATATGAGGCAATAATGCTTCCCATATGAGAAACTGGTGTATCGGAGCATGGATTCATCATGAGATCAGATTTCATCTGAAGTATACTGCAGTTGAGCCCAACTCAATGAGAAATGATAATGTGTGCTTTTATTATTTTGAATGCACAAACAGTATAGTACTGCTCAGTAAAACTTTTACCTTGGAGAAAACCTGGCTCTCGATTAGCAGTTTACACTGTTTTTGTAGATGGTTAGGGTTAGAGTTTTATTCATGCATTTACACGTATGAGCCATAGCGGGACCATCATCAATGAAGTTGCTTAGCTCTAACTGAGCTGTAGAAGTATTTGTGTGAAAAACTATTGTAGTACTTTGGCAGTAAGTACAACTAAACCAACAAACTTATGGACTTTGATTGTCTCTTTGAAGCAAAGCCAGAGAGCAATGACACCTGTCTGACCAGTCAAGATTCTGTGGAACTTGCTCAGAAGATGAAGAAGGATCTGCTTGAACAGTTGGAGGAGTTATCAGAAGACCTCCCTCCCAACACTTTGGATGAATTAATAGATGAACTTGGAGGCCCAGAGAATGTTGCTGAGGTACAAACACTGCATGCAAAAATCATATTTGTGAGGAACAGCTTTACGAGTTTACAACTGCCTCATCCACCTATTGACAGGGAAGTTACTTATGCATGTGACAGGTTAAAACGGTCATGAGTCTATATGGCTTTTGTACACAAGAAAATTATTAGGGGAAATAATAAGGGGAGTTGAGACGTGTAGACATTTCACCACTGGGGAGTGGTGTCTGTGTATGTTTAGTGTGTGGGGCTTATCCTTTTTATTAAATTTTCAATCAGATGACTGGTCGTAAAGGTCGCGTGGTAAGCAACGATGATGGAAGCATCACTTACGAATCTCGCTCAGAGCTGGACGTACCTGTGGAAATCCTCAATCTAACAGAAAAGCAAAGATTTATGGATGGAGAGAAGGTATATTTTTTTAATCAACCATTGTTGGATCACTTAAATAAATGTAATTATGCAAACTTCTTTTTCTCATATTTCAGAATATAGCCATCATCTCTGAAGCTGCCAGCTCGGGTATTTCTCTACAAGCTGACCGCAGGGTACAAAACCAACGGAGAAGAGTTCACATGACGCTGGAGCTGCCATGGAGCGCAGACAGGGCTATACAACAGTTTGGTAAGTCATATTTGTCAGAATGAAAGCCTTTGGCTTTAATCAGACCGAAATTTGACTCCTTTGAGCTGCAGTGGATGGGGGTGACTGATTATATCACAATGAATTAACTGTAAATGAAGGTTGGAACACAGAGGCAAATTAGGATAGTATTCTTTCAAGGTTAAAGTTAGAAATAAATCAAATAAATTCGATTTTTGTAGTGTAACCACACTGTTTGTGTTGATCCAATAAAGACTTATGAGAGAAATTGTTTTAAAAAGAGTGGAGAAAGACCACACATCAGTAGATGGAGCAAAAAAAAAAAAAAAAATCTTTTAGACATTTCTCCTAACATAGACTTATTTTGTTTTTCAGGGCGGACTCACAGATCAAATCAAGTCACAGCTCCAGAGTATGTTTTCCTCATATCAGAACTCGCCGGAGAGCAGAGATTTGCATCTATTGTTGCCAAAAGACTGGAAAGCCTGGTAAGGACGAGCTGGATTTTAAATAAACATTTAAGTCAAACGTTTTTGTTCTTAATGTGTGTTTACTGTCAGGGTGCTCTTACTCATGGGGACAGAAGAGCAACGGAAACCAGAGACCTCAGCAGATTTAACTTTGATAACAAGGTTTGCACTTTTATGAACCCCTGTTTTCTAGTCTGTTCCAAGTAATATATACCATTGTTTAGGGCTGTGCGATATGACGATACATATCGTGGGGACGATAGAAAAGCGTCTATCGTGCCATTTCTCTTCTATCGTTTCTATCGTCTGTAACCTAATTTGATCAATCATTTCAGCAAATAAGTCTCGTGTGTGGTATTAAACGTGCTTTGTCTCACGTGTTATAGCGTAACTTCAACAAAACCATAGTTAAAGTACTTTTTGTACATCGTCAGAGTCGCCCTTTCTTTCTCTCTCCCAGCGCACCAGCGCGTCTTTGAGCGCGTCAGAAGAGAGATGGTAAAGACCGCTGTCCGGAGGAAGGAGGAGTGGCCTGGGCTGCAGTCAGCGCCGCAGTCGTGAACAGAGACAGCCGGTGTGGCTCGCTTTTTCCTTCGTCACTCGTTGTCACTCTCGCCAGAGTTCCACCGCGCCCTGCCTGCCGTGCGCACGTCCCGCTATATCTGTGTTCACTCTGCCTGTCGGTCCGCGCGCTCTCTGCAGCCAGAGCCTCGTGGAGCGCTCCGCCTGTCTCCATGTACGCATTGCCGTGGCCAATGACCCAATAGCGCTCCATTAAACACCAGCGAAGCAGCGCTGATGAACGGGACAAAGCACTCCTATCACTTTGCTCTTACTTTGACGTGTGCCTGTTGTTGGCGAGGGGAAACTAAAGCGCTAACTACAGCCCCAACCTGTAGGTGTTAAAGGGCCAGTGCCAAATACAGCACAAATAAGCTATTAAATTCAATAAAAATTGTATATATTTTTTTGTTTTGTTTAATCTAACTTTACTTGATGAGTAAATTAGCAAATTGTTTTATAAAAGGATTTATTTTTATTTTACAGCATTTACACAATTGGAAAATATTGTTTTAATACATAAACATGTTTTAATACAATTATAAACATAGAAAACATGACTTCTCTCTCTTCCTCTTCACTATAATGAGTCTCATTTGTGACAGTTCAGTTAAATTCACTTCAAAATAAAGTTGAGAAAAGTAAGCAATGAAATAGTGTCAAACTCTTCAGAGAATAATTGAAAACGTACTTAATTATGGTATATCGTGATATATATCGTTATCGTGATATAAAAAATCTATATCGGGATATACGTTTTTTTCCATATCGCCCAGCACTACCATTGTTTCCGCCTCTATTTTAAGCAAGGCACCCTGCCCTACTTCATTTGAGAAATGTAGTTTCTTGTGACAAATGTGCTAAAATTTGTTTCACACCAGTTTAACTAGGTAACCTGTTTTTACTAATGATTATAAACCAGAATTATATAGGCATCATCAGTTTATTTCCCTTCAGCACATATACGCAGTCAAGCCAGCCCTGCTAAGAATATAAACCTAGGAGAAACACTGTACATTGTTATTTTATTAGTGTTATTATTTTTCATCCACAGTATGGCAGAAATGCTCTGGAGATCGTGATGAAGTCAATTGTGAAGCTTGACACTCCTCTGGTGTCTCCCCCTGCAGATTTTAAAGGGGATTTCTTCAAAGGTATAGCAACTCATTGACTCAATCTCATTTGAAAATGTGTTTAATGGTTTACCTGTTTTTCGTTTTAAAGTAATTTATTTAAATTTCTCTTTTGACATTTTCCCTTTAGAAATTCAGAGTGGTTTAATTGGTGTGGGTCTAATAAGTCTGGAAGACAGGTCTGGAGGATTGTCTCTTGACAAAGGTAAGAACTAGAGGATTATGATACTGTTATGCACGCATAAACACACATAACAGTGATTTAATGTCCTAATTACAGACTACAACAACATTGGGAAGTTTCTGAATCGGATTTTGGGCATGGAGGTTCAGCAGCAAAATGCATTGTTCCAGTATTTCTCTGATACTTTAGCAGCTGTTATTCAAGAAGCCAAGAAGAATGGCAGATATGACATGGGTATTCTTGGTAAGACTGTTTTACATTCATATGTTTTAAATATTATTTCTTATATAGTGTATCGATTTCATTTGAATATTTCTCTTGTTAGATCTTGGCTCTGGAGATGAAAAAGTTAAGAAGGTAGAGTCCAGGAAGTTTTTAACGCCGGGCTACACCACATCAGGACATGTTGAACTCTTCACTGTATGTGCTGTTTTACGTATGTTATGTCACCATTAAATGTAGCTTTTTTCACGGTTTTAATCTCTCTTAAAGGTAAGCGTTGAAAGAGGGATGTCTTGGGAAGATGCTACACATGCATGGGCAGAGCAAAATGGACCAGATGATGGATTCTATGTGCAGGTATAGAATTGGATCAGTCATTTTCCTATTATTGCTCCCAACATTTCTTCATGTTCTTAGAATTTAAGACTTAAACCTGCATTTGTTTTTTAGACGAGAAACAACAAGAAAACGTCAATTTTAGTAAAAGAAGTAAATCCCAAAAAGCGTCTGTTTCTGGTCTACCGACCAAACACTGGAAGACAACTAAAACTGGAATCTTACGTCGAAATCAAGAAAAAGTTCAAAAAGGTAACACAACGGAGTAATCAAAGGTCAGGTTTCTTTTTTTCTGAAAACCCTTAACTGTAAATTTTATTGTTAGGTCTTGTCTGAAGAAGCCAGGCAGCACTGGACAGATCAGTACAAGTCGTCAGCACAAATCTGTTCTCATGCCTATTGGTATGTTCTGTTAAGTTTGTAAAGATTTTTGCTCATGTTTAAATTATATTTTAACACATTTCACTCCAACATTAACAGGCGGGGTAATTGTAAGAAGGCATCAGTGGGTCTCCAGTGTGAGATCGGCCTTCGGTGTCGGACGTACTACGTGTTGTGTGGATCTGTTCTCAGTGTTTGGAATGAACTAGAGGAAGTGCTCACGCCAGTCAGTGGAACCAACGTTAAGGTGCAGATTGTTCGACTCAGAACAGAAGATGGCCAGAGAATAGTTGGTAAGAACACATTTTCTATAATTTAAAGTTACATTTTTTCAGTTTGCCTCCAATTTACTATTTTCCTCTTTTTTAGGACTCTTGATTCCAGCGAACTGTGTTTCTCCGCTCATCAATAAGCTGTCTACATCCGATCAGAGCCAGCAAATTGCTGTGCAGGAACAGCAGAAGCGACAGCAACTCCACCCTCAAAGTCTTAGTCATGTACTCCACTTTTAGTAAGGGTACAAAAATGCTGTGGGTGTGTCTTAGTGTCCCACCTGAATGGGACAGACTCAAGTCTTTGCACTGCAGGCTTCAAGGCATCTGTTCCTTGGCTTGAACCTCCATCAGCTGTTTATGTAACAGTTGTTGGTGGAATAATTGGTGGTTACTTTTTGCCCCCACAAAAAAAGTTTATTTCCACTCAATTTTTCATGGGTGATGTATATCCTCTGATATTCAGAGTAGAACATGTGTTTAATTGTAACATAAAGACACAAGTTAATCTCAGAAGGCATGTCTGCTTGTGGCAGTTGAGTCGTCTGCTTTAAAATGTTGTACTTAAACACAAATATTACCTGATGTGATACAAAGGATGGTCAAACCAAACATGTTAACTCATTCACTTGTGTATTTTCATTAAGAAATGTATGAACGTTTGTTTTATAACTGGGCCACAAGCAGTATAGTTTCACCTCTGACCACTCAACCTTTTAATTATTATTTTAACAGTGCATTTATTAACATTATACAGTTGACTGTTTAATAGTGAATGGTTTGGTTGAACTACTTGTTGCAAGTTGTACTTAAAATAAGCTTGAGGCTTTTGAAAGTTGTATATTTTGTTTTCAGGACATTTAATTTGTAAATACAAAAACTAATAAGTAATCTATTGCAAAAGGCAATCAACGCCTTGCTAAAGGAATTTGATGTTAGATTGAACTAATATTTAAATGCTTTTAGTTTGGTTGCTGTTTGGATAAGAAAACTTGTTTTGTTTGTTTATTTTTCCCCTCTGGATGGACCTTGTGTCCCAGATTATTTGCAAGTCTGACATTCACATGTAACTTGTTAATGAGCAATGACCTTAAGACAAGGAAAGCACTTGTCACCAAATCTGTTTCATAAATGTGACTTTATTGGCCTAATTGCTTGTTAATTGTTTCATTAGAAAGCATTTGCATCATAACGTCATGTAGCATGTCTCATTTTTTCAATATTCGGTGCGAAATTTCCCATTTTAAATGTTTGTGTGCATAATTATGCTCGAGCTGCTGGCTTTTTTCTTTAAATATCCCAAATGGCATGACAGACTGGCAACCAAAGAGGCTTTTTTGAGCTTCCTCTGTGTCATTGTGCAGAGACTCACACTGTTCAAAATCTCCCTTCTTTGCCCCACACTGAATAAAGCTTGAGTTTCTTGTCCATTAGATTCGTCTTGTTACTACACAAATGTCACTTTATACGGTCGATGAAGTAATAAACATAAGTTTCCCTTAAAAAAAATAAAACTGCACTTTTCAGCCACCATATCATTAACTTAACACGTGAACTGTGCAGTCAAACTCATTGAATAAAAGACAATTTAGGAGCAAAAACATTTTTTACAATAGTCCTAAATAATTGCTTGAACATCGCTTCACTTAAAAAGATATACTAATTAAAGTAAAAAGCAAGTTCAAATTTTGTGTAAATAAGCATTATCTGAATTTGATGAGCATTAATGATGTGCAAATCTCTATATTTTACATATTTTTGTGATAACCTGCTATGGATCTCGTTAAAAGGGCTGTGGGTGTCAATACAAAGTGACGGCCATATTTGCCGGTGCCGCTGTAGTAAACAAAAAGTGAGAGACAGACGCTTCACTGAATTTCGGGTCATTTTTATTTCTTTAATTTACAATGTCTTTGGGAATGTCTCACAAACCCAATGTCCATCAGCATATACCGGGGACTTCTGGGACATCTGGTAAGGTCAAAATGTGGTGTAAAGTCAAAGTATCCGCGTGTTTAATCGAGTGTTAAATTCGGGGTCTCGGAGAATACCTGGAGAAAGCGCGAGTCGGTAGTTTTTGTCCAGTTATATAGGGTCAGATCCTGGGAGCTAGGCTAATTCATATCCGCCATTATTACAAATGTAAAACAGACGCGATCGGGATGTTTCAGAGCCCAGATGAATAGAGGAGTTAAAAAGAGTCGTTTTGCGAAGGGCCATTGGCGTGGTCCGGTCTCCGTGAGCCGCGGGGTGGGCACGAGACACGGTGACAAAAATGTATCACTTCAGTCTTGAGCCAGCCTTGTTCCGCGTCCTCCATGATGCTCCCACCGAGGAGCTGCTGCTGATTGATCTGCCCTGGGTTTCTGACGCTTTGAGGACATCTACTGAACACAACTGGAATTACACTGTAAAGACACAGTGGTCCTACAACATGTCCTACAGGAACTGAAAATGTACTCGTGTGAACGCTTTGCTGCCGAAAAAGTGATGTGATGTGTAACATTGTTGGCTCAAAGGCACTATGTTACAATATGCTATAAAATTTATGAGAGGAAACAACAACATAAACATGTCTTTACAGTTACTGAGACCAAACAACTGTGATATACACTGTATATGCATCAGTGTTGGCCAAGTTACTGTGAAATTGTAATACATTATATATTACATTTGTATTACAATGTTACTGTCTCAAAAATGTAACAGAGTGACATGTGAGTTACTTTGAGCTAATCAAACAGTTGTTAAGACATTGTACAATACTAATTTTGTTACATTTACTTGATTTCTGATTAATTTATGAAAATGTGATGTCACAACACATTTTCCTCATTATATTTGATTCACCTTTAAGCAAACAGACAGTATTTTAGTGTTGCTTTCAGTAGAATATATATTATATATTATATATAATATATTATATATTATATATTATATATTATATATAATATATTATCAACACTTTCACGAGTAATAATACAGTCCCTGACAAAAGTCTTGTCGCTTATTCATTTTGTAGAAACAAAAGCTTATAACCTGACTTTAATTTAATCGATTGGTTTTAGAAATGTCTCATATGAAAGCTAAAGCCCTCCCAAATTATGCTCAATATACTAAAATAAATTTGCTTCACTGAAGAAAGATTGATCATTTAATGAACACAGAAAGGTCAGATTTTGGCAAGACAAAAGTCTTGTCGCCTTGTCCTATGATGCACCCAATCCTAGATTACAGCCTCACCTGTGATCAGTTACTGATCAGTCAATTAGTGGGTGTGTAGAAAAAGAACCCCAGCACACCAGACCTTCACATTAACTGCAACTTGACCGCTGACAACATGCCTAAGATCCACCCTGAGACCAAAGCGTTAATTATCAAGAGGCTGAAGACCAGATCCACTGCTGAGGTGGCTGACACCTTCAATGTGTCTCAGCGTCAAGTACAAAGAATAAGAAAAAGATCTGAAAAGACTGAAGATGTTTCTGACAAGCCCAGGTCCGGCAGACCCCCGCAAGACAACTGCTCGGGAGGACCGTTTGTTGATTCGAAAATCTAAGGCCAGCCCCTTTTCCACTGCAGCAGAGCTCCACCATGCCTGGTCACCTCAAGTGCCTGTGTCAACCAGAACAGTTTGCAGAATTCTGTCTAGAAATGGCCTCCAGAAAGGTCAGATTTTGTCTTGCCAAAATCTGACCTTTCTGTGTTCATTAAATGATCGATCTTTCTTCAGTGAAGCAAATTTATTTTAGTATATTGAGCATAATTTGGAAGGGCTTTAGCTTTATGAGACATTTCTAAAACCAATCGATTAATTTAAAGTCAGGTTATAAGCTTTTGTTTCTACAAAATGGATAAGCGACAAGACTTTTGTCAGGGACTGTATACTGTATTTATATATACTTTCATAAGTATTGAGGTACACTACTTAGTTACTGAAAAGAGGAATATATTACAGTAACTATTACTTTGTGTTGTACAGTGTTGGGAGTGAACTAAATATTTCTACAGAAAATACACAGGCCTATTCAAAATATTCACACTAGAGATAGACCGATACATTGGCCGGGCAATATTTAGAATTTTTGGATATCAGCTATCGGCCTCAGTTTTGGCCAATATTTGATTAGGTAGTAGTTTAGGCTTTTCCTCTTTAGGAAAGCTGCATTCACAGTGATCAGCTGAATCTGAGTTCAAGTTGGTTTGGAGAGAAGCAACAAGATTTCAAGAAGTCTGTGTTTTTTATTTGAAAATACTCACTCCAGCTATGCTTTTCAAACTAAAATAAGAAAATCGGCCTTGTAAATCTGCAGATAGCTGGTATCGTCATGGGCCAAAGAAAAACCCATATCGGTCGATCTCTAATTCTCAAATTTTTGTTTGGACCTTTTCTGCAAGATACCCTGGAGACATCCTAAAAGTCAAATAAATTGTTTAACTTGTCTTAGGCCTTTCAGAGAAATATGTCAAATGAAAGAGAAAAAGACCATAGAAACAGTTTGTTTATTTACTGTGTGAATTTGATTCACATTTGGTGGATTGGGTTCACAGGCTTTTAAATATATTTTGCGTTACAGTTGCAAACCTTTCATCCGCTTCTGCTGCTAATCTGGCCACGTTGCAGTCCTATAGGCCTCTTCTTAGTGATTATGGTCCTCCTACTCTTGGATTTCCACAGGTACTTGCAGGTTGACAGTAATATTGATGTTTATTTTAACACAAGATGGGATTAAATGTTTTTTTCTGTTTTAAGGGTAATACTGGCGGTGGTCAAGTGCCTCAGAACAAATATGCAGAGCTTCTGGCCATCATTGAGGAGCTTGGAAAAGAGATCAGGCCCACATATGCTGGAAGCAAAAGTGCAATGGAAAGACTGAAAAGAGGTAAACTCTCAAAATATATAACATATTATAATAACAAAAAACACATATTAAGATGCAGCTGTTTTTTCTTTTGAAGGTATTATCCATGCGAGGGGCTTGGTTCGGGAATGTTTGGCAGAGACTGAAAGGAATGCTCGGTCTTAACCTAAACACACCTGGCTGTATCATATATCTGCATGACTTTTTTGCATAAAATGTAAAGGGAGAAGGAACCAGACAAATGGAAGCAACTTCTTAAAAAAGATGTTGGAACAACAGTCCATGGCCTATATTTTTTCTGGATTGTCATTTATATTTTGTTGAATTTTTGAAACATTGATTCCTGTGTTTTTGGGGGCCCTGGTTCCAGCCTTTTTTGTACTGTCTTCATTATGCATGTAGTTGAGCCTGTGGGCTGCATGACTGTATTAGCAGTAGATGGAAACTCCCATTTTATAGTATTGGATCAGTTTTTCAGGTCAATGACTAAAAGTCAGATGTGCCAAACATTGTGGTTTATTTTGTCGTAACACTTTTGGTAAAAATAACAAAAATGAAAATGCTATTACTTGCATCTTTGTATGTATTTATTACTTGGTGTGATGATTAAATTGTATTTTCAATACAATTATCATTGTTAGTATTTTCTTTTTAGATCTTGACAATTGCCTATCTAAACTTTACATAAAATCTTTGGTTTGTTCTGTTTTGTTTTGTTTTTTTAATGTACACCATTTAACTTTTTAGCCACGAAGCAGACATGAACCAAAGCATTTTTTCCATGGTTTTGTTGGACTAAGACATTACTAAAATGTGTGTTTTAGTCCATGCAGGCTTACATCTCTCTAAAATCAACTCTTGTCTAGGATGTCCTCCTGCTTTTTTTCACTGAAAATGTAAAACTCCTTAACTATAGTATTTCAAAGAAGAACCACTGTTTTAGCTTTGTTTTTCAAGGGATTATACATTTTTATTTTTCACCGCCAGGAAGTTATATGAGAGCAATTAGGATAAAATTACATAAGTGCTTTACAAAATCTACAATGTATTTACTGAAAAAATGTAGTAATGATATTGATCACCATATCATTGTTATGTTAAAGAATAATTTGTACAATACTTATGATAATTAATTTATATAAATATGACATCACAAAACTCATTTTTTTGCATTTACTCAAAAATGTGAATGTCCAAAAATAGATGTAGGCAGTGTTTCTCTCAACATTGCAACATCAAACAGTGGTTTTCCACCTCAAAGTGCTACCATTCACCAAGTGTATGCAGACACTAGGACAAGGTAGGTTAACTGTCTTGCTCAAGGGCACAATGACAATTTAGTTGTCCCACTGTGGCACCCACTGTTGGTCTATAGTCCAAATGTCTTACTTAGCCGAGATCTGACAGGATCAGAAGTTGTAAACTGTAAACTGTGCTGTTTATTTATTTATTTAACTTTGGGTCAATGATAAAAGTAAAAAAGTGGATTTTATTTTTATGTCACCTTTAATGACAGCTGCACCATAGAGAAAATGAGCATGATATGTTTGCATTGTGCATTTAAACGCATAGACATACAAATGTTTATAAAAGTTTAAAGTAATGTTTAAACGCTCCAGTCACAGTAGAGTCATTGATGATTGACCAATGGCAGCAGACGCACAGTGACGCTGCTTCACTGCGGCGCAGCAGCAGAAACTACACAGAAATATGGATGACAGAAAGAAACAAACATACGGGTATGCTTATATTTTTATTACCTTGAATGCATGATTTAGAGGGAGTGATTAGATCTAAACATGCGCTTCTCTAGGCTACGTATTTGACGTTATTGATTACCTTTACCAGAGCTGTTTTGATTTTGGTAACAGTCTTGCTAATGTGGCTAACGTTTAGCTAGCTGTTAACTATGTTGTTGGCTTTAATGTACTGAATTTAACACTAGTTTGCAGTGGTAATTAGTTTCAAGTGTAACGTGGCCTCAGTAAAGCGGGGCTAGCCCTAAATGGCAGACAGCTTTGTTTTGGTGCAGTGCATAGTTAACAAATTAGCTTACCCTTGTGATTTCAGGATGTTGATTTCCATCTAAAGATAAAGATGCAGAGAATGATTGACACAGACACTGCATGCTCTTCTGCAAAAGATTATCAGTCTGGTAAACAATGACTGTGGGTCATCCAAATTAAATAACATAATTATTACTTCAATTCCATTTATGAAAGAAGCATGACAGAAATGCATTATATCACACGCATTTCCAATAATTTCATGGTATTTACAGTTACTAGCTAAAGTAGTTTGCTTCCTGTGAGTGCACATAGGGCCTGTCACTCACTCAGAGCATGATGAGTACACAGTGTTTCCTGTTTCCTATTTGAGAAGAGAGCTGCTTAAACAGCTCTGTCTTCATTTTACACCTTACACCTCATTTTAAGACCTTGATATTGATTAGTACCTCACTACAGAGAATATGTCTGTTTCTGAGCTTAGTACAAAACCTGTCCTGATGATCATGAGTATGAATGAATACATAAATACTTTAGATTTTAAAAGTTTATTAAAGTTATGTTTAGTTAAGTACAATAATACAACAAATTCAAATTTCATGTCCATACAATTATTTTCATAATATAGTTAAGTAAAAGATTCAGTCTATTGCAGTATAACAGATGTATATCTACAATGAATTTTGTATTATTTGTTGTCCATAGCAATTATTACATATGTTTTTCTTTTGTTTAGCTCCCCTGCAGGCCTCCTCTGTATGGTGTCATAACCATGTCCACCGATGATAGTATCTCAGAGGATGTGTCCAGTTCAGGGGCTTTGAGCCACTGCCCCGTTAGCGCTGATGGCGATGAAGGTAAAGAGAGTGAGACCTCTTTGGTGTCCTCTGAAGGGACCTCAGCTCCTGGACTTTCTGTCTCTGAGGACAGACACACTGCTTCCCACACAACTGGAGGGACTGTGCAGTGCAAATCGATGGATACACCAGCACTCCAAAACATCAGGTGCAACAGTCACAACCACAATACATGTGTTTGTTTGTAAATGTATATTATTTATAAATATTTAATCATTTAAAGCTGGGCTTTAATTAACTTAGTGAGGAATAATGTTTATTCTTATGATCAAATTAACGCGGCCCCTCCTGGGATTATATTTTATTTAAATGATGGACACATTAAAATGATTGCTTTTTACAATAGGGACATTTGTCTGAGTCCTGAAGTATTCGAACATGGGAAGAATCTTCCTTTTATAAATCCAAGTTCCATCGAGACACTAAGAGCCCTGGTGCAGGAGATACGCAGCAGTGGAGAGACAAACCCTGAGATCTGGAAGGATTGTGAGGTAAACTGACAAGCAATTTGCCAGGGTTAGGGTTAGGGTAGTATATTGTGTAGTGTTTTGTATTCATGTGTATTTTAACATTTAGAATTATAGATTTGTAAATGAAAGTACATTTACTCTCCATCGGTTTACTTATGAAACTCGTTTTTATTCTATTTTTTCAACAGAGTCGGTGGCTACATCTTTTTCAACTTGTTGAAAAGCAATATCAAGAGCAGATACTTGCTCAGCAGGAACAGTACCAGTGCCAAATTCAAGTAAGTTTATGCTGCTCTGTAAAGGATAACAATGACAATAACTGTATGATGATGTTTCATATTTTGTCATTGGTTTTCAGTTAATTCAAGATGAAATCAAAGCTCTTGTTCAAATACAAAACCGCCAGGGTAGTCAGCCACATACAGGGAACAGTGCTTTGCCCACAGTCAGTACTCACTGCTCAAGTGATAATGGCAACCTGCAGGTCAAAGATGTCACACCAGAGGACCCAGCAGGCACAATGCTCAGCAGTGGCTATGGGACTATGTTTGCATGTGACAATTCTGAGTCTGCACAACAAGATAAGGCCACTGACATTCAAAAGAAATATCCCACTGAAGCCAAACAAACCTCATGTGTAACTGAATGTCAGCGGAAACATTCAAAGAAACTTGGAGTCGAGAGAGTGAGCCAACAAATTAACCAGCAGCTAACTTCTGGGTATGGCTTTGAATGAACTGTACAAAAAATGTCAACTCTTCCCTTGATTTTACTCATATTTTCTATCATTTTAGCTCGAACCAGCAACTTACCTCCTGGGTGCAGATGAACAAACTTAGGTCTAAGAAAAACAAAACTGTGCCATTGCCAATGACAACTGCAGAAAACCAGGAGCTACACAACAAACAAGTGGAATCCCACCAGCTCATCCAATTTAGGAGTACAGATTCACTAGACCAGGTACCAAGTCCAAAGACTTTATAGAGTCTGTTTTAATAGTGAAATTATTTTCCTGTCTTCATGTCTTGAATTATTTTGGATTTTAGAATCAACCAGGTGGACTATCTTATAATTTAAGAAGGAGTGATAGTCTGATTTCTGAGGCTTCAGGTAATTGTGACTCAAAACTAGCTTACTAGTTGAAAAATTAAAACATATTTTCTTTTTATCACGTACATTCAGCAATGACATTTTCTTTCTAATAGGTCTAACTTATTGGCGACTGCATGAGAATGATCTTTATTACCCTTTACCAGACAGCTTTGACAGTGGTGTCCACCTTTTGAAGGACACATCCATAGGTTTTGTAAGTTATAATTGTCAAAATTGCTTTAAATGTGAACATTTTATAACAAGGCTGTAAATTCAATAACCAACAACATGCTCTACTCAGGTAAAATCTCAATGTAGTATTTGTCTTTCTTTAGATACCTTCTCAGCCGTCCCAGCTGTCTCTAAAGGAGATTTACTGCAATAAACAAACTGAATTCAAACGTGGACAAAGGGATAGTTCTTGTAAATCCACTTCTGTATCTCCACAACCACAAGTATGTTAAAATCTGTACTCTAAGTAAAATGAATCTGTACTCTAAGTAACTATTTTAGAGTTTTAAAGTTAAATTTTTGTGGCTTAGGTGTTGAACTTGGACTCAGCTGGTACCACAAGACACTCGGATCGTACCTCTGGCTTCACCTCTCCCTCTCACTTCAGCAGCCCTTCTTTCTCTACACCGTCCCATCCAGGCCCTAGAGCTGATACTCCTCTTACCCCTGACAGTCATAATATTGGGGATGTGGACTCTGATGCCTCCAGTGTTTGTGTAACTCGACATTCAAATATGAAGATGCAGGACCAATGGCCTGTTTTTCCCTGCCCGACCCAAATAATAGTTTTCAGCACCAAGCACCTGTCCAGAGTGATCCAACGCACACGACTGAAGGGTCCTGTTCACTTGAGGATCCTGTCGTCCTTTCTTTGTGAGTAAAGCAAACGTCTATGTGAAGTGATTTTATATGGTATCTATAAATACAGCAAGGTTTATTAAAGGTGTGCAGTGTTACTTTTTGGTGAAAAGTCAAATGCACACTTCTGTAAAAATAGACAGTTAAAACCATACTTTGAAACCTTGTTAACTGTAATAATTGTGCTATCCCATAATAGAAAAAATATAAACCTAAAAGAACATCTTTTCTATAGAAACAAGCAGGAGGAGGCTTTTCTCCACGCAAAATAATAGTTAATTTTGTGGCTATGCAAGTCTGCTCACAATAAAAAGTCTATTTGTGACCAAAAAGTTACTGAGTGTACCTTTAATGGATCTGTGCATATTTAAATGAACAAGGTTATTCTAATTATCTGCTTTTGTCTTTTAGATTAAGACAGAACTTGAGAGAGAAACATTCAAGACATGTGGCCGATCTAAAGGCCTACTATGAATCTGAGATCCAAAACCTTCTAGACAAACTTAGACTCAAAGATCTACCAAAGGACATTGAAAAAAGCAACCAGGCTCTTACTGAAAGGTTTGTTATCTTCATTGTACACATGATTATATATACAGTGTGTAGTGTTTGTAACGTTATTCTCACTCTAATAGATGCCAACATTTGGAGAAGGCTTTGGCTCATGCAACAAGTCGCATTCAAGAACTTGAGGCAAATAACAGTTCTCTGGAGAAAAAAATTGTATGTTATTTTTTATACCACTTATATTATTAAATCTTTGTATATTTTAGCTTTTTGTTCACTCTTGCAGACTGAATGGTCCGAGCGTTATGCTGTAGCTGGTGCCACTGTGAAGTCTTTGCAGAAAAAACTAGAGGAAGACAAGCATTCAGCCAAAGAGAAAAACGCATTAATAGGCAAACTGAAGAGCAGAATACGGCAGCTGGAAGAGGCAGCACAGAAGGCAGAAAGAGAGGCAGAGGAGAAGAAGACACAGAGGGAGAGGGAGTACAAGATGCTTCAAGATGTGAGTGTCAGGACAACACAAAAATGTACTTTATCATGTTCTGACTACTTTTACTTCTGAGTGATACTGACCTGCATTTCAAATGTAATCATAAAGAAAAAGCCTTGCCACTAAAATATTGTTTACTGAAGGTTTCTTTATTTAAAATGTTCAATGTTCTTGTTCTTCAACAAGCTAACTGTGGTATAAACTTCAGATTCAGACAACTTTATTTATTCCTCAAGGAGCTATTCATTTGAGCAGCATCAGACAATAAAATTAAAATCCATAACATACAACATCAGACATAGTGGAGCTTGTACATACGTAGTACGATACAGATAAAAAAATTAAAACCTACTTAGTATTGCCAAACCAACAGAGAGATTACCAGCCTAATGTTGGGACAAAAGATTTTAAATGGCGATTAGTTTTGTAAAGAATGTCTGCCTGACGGTAACAAGAACATCAGGCAGACAGAAGGTAAACTGTTTCTCTAGCTGACTCGAAAGCAAGTGTTGTAATCTTTAATTTACAACTCTAAGCAAAGACTAAAAAGGTGGTGACAACGTCCTCGGTAAGGTGAATTGGAAAATTTTACAATGATTAACCTAATTCTTTGTATTTTCAAACATGTCTTTAGTTACTTGGAGAATATGACTCGCTGGGGAAAAAACATGAAGGCCTGAAGGTACTGCTTCATTTTATACCTATTACCCAAACATCTTTTGACCTTAATTTTGAATTATTATTCTGCTTTTTCTTCACCACGTTCATTATGTGTAGAGCAACCTGGTTTCAACTGAGAACAAACTTGTTGATGCCTATGAAGAGATATCTGAACTGAAGAGGTCAATTAATCTAATAAAATCAAAATAATTATTTCATGTTTGCATTTGTGTTTATATTTCTGTGTTTGTTTTAATTAACTAGAATTATATCTAAGCTGGAGTCACAGGTGAAGCAACTTGACCATGAGAACCAGGCCAGAGTCCGTTATTCTCTGCACAGTAACACCCAGCCCTCTGGAGCCGGGTATGCAAGCTTACGATACTTTAGCGTACTTATGCTACACTGTGCTGCTTTTCATAATACGTACCAACCTTTGCTTTTTATGTTTGCAGCTTGTTCCATCATCCTGACCTGCTTCTGTCACCATCTAAAAGAAATGCTCAGCCGGATGTCATACATACTTTTTCCCATTCTCCAAGTGAACAAATTCATGATGAAACAAAGTCCCCCGTTACAATACAATCAGCAAAATTGCCATATAATAGGTGTGAGGATGTATCTTCTGGAAATGAATGTCTTGTTGACATCACAGCTGGTGGAAATTGGAAGTAGGTATTACTTTGTCTAACAGCAAATGCACATTGTAAAGGAATTTGTGGTACTGTAAATAGTTTTCAATTTTGATCTATGCAAACATAACCAATATATTGTTATTATTATCAACAACATTGTTTCTTTCTGATGTAGCCCAGAACCGCTTCAACCTCAGTTGAGACTTCAAGATCTCTCCAGAAAATCAGGCTCAAATTTAATGACTCCTATGATGAGAGCCCTGATTGAACTGGAGGAGACTCGAGCCACTCAAAGTCGCGCACCTTGTAAGGAATTTTATCATATCAATATAAAAGTACAAGAAATATTTTCCTCTGTTGAAATGAACATGGAATAAAATGTCCACTCTTTGTTTTGTGTGTGTGGACCCTGTTTTCAATGATTTAACAAACACATGAGTGTAATAATCTCAATCTTTTTATACAGGGGTTGATAATTCAAAGTCCACTGTTGCTTTGGTAGAGCGGAGACTTAAAGCTCCTATACAGGAGCAGGACATCCTTCAGGATTTGGCAAAACCTCAGAGTCGAGTAGAAAAAGGCAGAGTCCGAGCTCTTCAGAAGGCTCAAAGAAGTTTGTCTCCAGAGAGTCAGAGGTCATCCTCTTTGCCTCCTCCAGCTCAACGCAATGTGCCACTCCCAAATACGCCGTGTATGTATCTCATCTCATCCATAAGCCATAGAAATATATTGTCATGTTGGAAATACAACAATTCAGCAGCATCTTGCAGTCTGAATAAAATGTATTGTTTAAAAGTTTTTCTTTTTTTCTAGCCAAAAGAGAGACCTTACTAATGCCCTTGTCTGCAAAATCCAGTCCAAAGCGCTGCCCTACTGAGAACTTCTCCACGGCTTTTGGCCACTTGATGCCAAGAGAGGAACATTTGCAGCACAGGTAAACTTACAAAATATGAAGCATAGATTTGATGATTTAATTTCCATAGTCTAATCTAATTAAATATTTCTGGCATATGCTAGTTAAAGGAACCACAACATGCACAACAAGTGATTTAAAAAGATATTACGATCACAAAGAACTTGGGTTGCCAGAGTGTGAAATTAACCATGTTTTGAAGATTAGAAGCTAATCAATAACAATGTTTGCTCTGAATCACGGGACTTATAGTGAGTAGAGCTAGACAGACACAACTGTCTGTAATAGGCTCCTGCAAATGTTTCTACAAAGTTCATCACTTCAAACTCTAACATGATCCTGACTAATGTTCAAAGTCAGCTTCAGGCTTCAAGAAAACAAAATGGCAAAGACAATAACAGAGTCACACTGTATCTTTAACCTGTGTATTGATTTATTAGTAGGAGGCTCTTGTGTAATTTGTTATTCCAATGTTTTACAAAAGTAGTAAATTCTTGTGGACAAAAACAAGATTGCTGTTGATTTTGAGTTTCTGTTTCAGCAGTCCCAGGAAAAGACTTCTCTTCACATCAGCAGACGTGGATCAGGGTAAAATATACGTATACTGTATATACTGTAAATATTTACGTCCCGTGCAAATAGATATTGAAATATTGTCTCTAAATATTGTGATTACAGGGCAGCATCCTTCAGATTCTCCTGATGATGTTCTGCCACCTGAATCAAATCCCCAGCTGGACTGGGATAAACGTCAGAGCAGTGCTCGAGACGAGAACACAGGATCACCTCATTTTGACAGAAAACTGTCATTGTCTGAGGCCGAGAGGCTTTTTGATGAGCTCACACAGGAGAAACTGCAGGTGTGGACTGAATGATATTTGTGTGCCAAAATATAGCTCTGTTTTAGACCAAAACTAAACATTAGCCACATGACAAATAATAATAATAACAAAATGTTTTATACAGATTGAGGCAGCTTTGAGTCGGATGCCCACAGCAGGCAGGCACAGCTTACAAACAAGATTAGATGAGGTAAGTATTGAATAAATGTATGGGACTTATATTTGATTATGGCTCATGTTTGTTTGAGAATTCTCCTGCTAAATTAAAGTTGTTTCTGGTCTCTGTAGGTGGCCTTAGAGAATCGTTTGGAGAGACTGAACCGGGAGCTGGGATCTCTTCGCATGACTCTGAAGAGATTCCACGTACTTCGCTCTTCTGCCAATTTATAGAAATGCCACAAACTGCAATATGGTTGTGACAGTTTAATGTCAGGCTTGAATGTCTATCTGTACAGCCACTTTTTACATTTTACTCTGGGATTTTTTATGTTTAAAATATATTTTTGGAGTGTATTTTGTATCACCCTGAATTCTAATGTAATATCCTTGTGCCATTAAGATGTTAATATCAAACAGATATTTTCATGAAAACACAATTCACTGTAAATTATAACTTTGTGAACACAGTATGTTCATTTTGGAGTCACTGCCATTACAATTATAGCTTTCATAGCAAAATCATTCACATTTCTTTTGCTTTGTCCTTTACATGTTGCTTGCTTTTTTATTTCACCATTTCCACCATTTTATTTCTCTCTTTTTAAGCGGATTATCGTCTGTATATTGTTTTATCTTTTATGTACATTCCATGAAACATTCCTTAAGTGCTTTAATCTGCAAACAGCACATGCACTTTTGACACCACTGTTATGGACGCTTGTGCATGAGTACTTTGCAACCTTTTGTCAGAAGATTGGCTCAACAATATGATGCTTAACTGGAACTATTTTGCTTTTATTGCACAACTAATAATAAATATGATGGTATAATAAATTATGAAATCGTGTTGGATAAATGTTCACGCTGAATAAAACAAGTGGACAGTACTCTTACACACTTATTCAGTCACGTTTACTTGAGTCATTCACAAAACTGCAGTAGGCTGATTTTCTAATACTACTTTTGTTTTGAGTACCGGTACTTGAGTTTCTAAAAAAACTTTATTAAAACTTTTTTTTGTCTGTCTCCTTCAAATAGGCTTTAGTTTACTCCAGGCTAGTTTTAGTTTAATATCTAATTCTATGCAATATTTTTCTTTTATATTTTGTCTTTCCCGTCACATTATAAAACAAATAATCTCGCTCACAATTATCCAAATAATATGTAGCCTATATATTCATTAATCTTTCTTTAAGTATTTTCTGGACCAGTATATTTACTTTATTTGGGAGATAAATACCTACCTAAACCATAAATTATACTTGTGCATGCTTCAAGAACAAGTTTGTAAAGAAAAGTTAAAGGTATAAATACATAAATATAATTGAAAAAAGCAGAATTTTATATTGACTTCACACTAGGAGTTAAAAAACTTTTCAATGTCGTGGAGAACACATTTTATGACTTTAGAAATATTTTAATTAAATATGTTCTGAAGCATTTTACCAGTTAAAGTTGAGCTAACTAACTTTTTAGTTGTAAATCAGTAAGCTGTGTTTTTCAATAAAATGTATATGATAAATGCAACAAAAATTAACCACTGAGTCCTTTTCGTTCTCATCAGGAACCGAATGCAGCGCTCTGATTGGCTGTGCTTGGCTGGCCCTCTCCAGTTTCACTTTGTTGTTTGTAAAGCATATTTCCAACCAATATATTCACTATGTGTTGAAGGATTTATGAGAGTAAGCTGTCAGATTTAAACCTAAAGTGTACATTGCAGTGTGAAAATCATGCTACCCCCACCTTTAAAAAATAAATATAAAACAAATTAAAGTTGGCACCACAGTGTACATTAGAAAAAAAAAAAAAGTGAATCCATACACTTATTGCAAGAATAAACAAAAAATAATTGCAAACGAAAAAAAAAAAAAATTACTTCTCATTTACTTTAGTCAGGAAGTAACATTTTAGTCCTTATTCACCTTATTCCGTCTCGACTACTTTCTTTGGCAGTGCATTTCCTGTTTGGCACTGTTAAAAAAGTTATGTTACATTAGCTTGTATGTCTTGCAGGGCACAGATTAATGACTGCTAAAATAAATGTAGCGACTGAATGCTACAAGCTAAACACAGCTAAACAGGAAGTGCACTGCCAAGAAAAGTGGGTGGGGCTGAATAATGTGAACAGAAATAGTTTTAGTTCAGAAATGAGCACTTTTAATTTGTGCTCTTCCTGAAGAAACTGTCCTCGTGCTGCTCTACCTCTCATCATAAATAATGTATCCGCGTGGCACACTGGGATTCACGAGGGGGCGCCGTTTCGTCTCAAGTGACATCTTTCTTCCGCTGAAAGTGTTCACGTTACCGCTGACCAGACGCTGGCGCACCGGACGGTCTGTCGGTCGGGGCTCTGTCGGCGGGGGTCATGTGGTGGTGTTTAGCCGGGCCACGAGCAGGACAGGCGGCCACACGAGCCCCGAGCACCGCGACGAGGACACATCAGCAGCACCACGCTCCGTCTGCGCCAAACCGAGAGCGGGAAACGAGCAGGAGGCGTCCGTGAGGAGGTTTCTGGTGAACAGCGGCAGCAGCAGCAGAGCCTGTTTCGGGACAATTCATCAACGCACCGAGAAGATGTTAGATAAAACTAATTGAAGAAGCAGCTGAGGAGGACGGAACAGACCCACGCGCTGCTGCAGGTGGGTGCCTCCGATACAAGCGGCTGTCATGGATCATATCAAACACAGACTGTTCATTATGGCTTGATTTTAATGAAATTTATTCAAACTGTGGCAGCGTAAAGAGATGCAACCTTGTTTGTTCACATGTTGTCTCTCTGTCTTATTATTATCTTTTTTTTTACATAGCTCGATATTCAGACGATATTATTTCAAACCAACAATCAAGCATGTGCGTTTTAACGAATTAGTTGAAGTTTAATGATCAGATAAATTGGGCTTGACATTATTGGTCGACTTAAGACCAATAGATTAGTCGACTAAATTACCAACTGCCTCAATGATTCTGACCAAATCAAACAAAAATTATAAAAACAGCTAAATTATATTAGAGGTGTGCAATATATTCAATTTTAGATAATATTGTGATATTAGCCTATATAATATTGTTGTTTTGAAGATATACAAAATAATAAAAAAAACGATAAAAACTGTATTCAGACAATATTATTTCAAACCAACACTCAAGAATGTCTTTTAACGAATTAGTTGAAGTTTAATAATCAGAAAAATTGAGCTTGACTGAATTGACTAGACATGGTCGACTTAAGACCTATCGATTAGTCGACTAAAAGCAAAACTACCAAGTGCCTCAAAGATCTGTCCTATTATCTGACCCAAACAAAAGTAAAAACAACTAAATTAGATTTTCATGTAGAAAATTCAGAATACAAACTAACTACACATTTGGTCAACTTGAGACAAATGTGTAATCAAATGACAAAAATATCACTGTCTAACTTAATTTGAACATTTACAATGTCATTTTTTCCCCCTTTTTTTTAACAGCCTTTTTTGTTGCATTTTTACTCAATAATAATTTAAATATTTATGTGATTATCTTTGGTTGAGGCTAATATCGATATTAAAAAATTTTGTCAGTCGATGCCGATATCAATGGCTGATTTTCAAGGCTGATTTCTGAGGCCGATTTCCTTTTAGTTGTAAAAGCATAGCTGGGGTGATATAAAACCTACAATAACAAACGAAAGTTACGTATGTAACTACGGTTCTATGAATCCCGGATGACCGCCAGAGGCGGTGCTTAAAGCACTGAATGATCATCATTGCGCATGCGCAGGTCGAGAATCTTATAGCAACAAAGTCACCTGTGACCTCCGGTGACCCACGTGAGTCTATATAGTCACGTGACACCGGAAGCTCAGTCCTGGAATCTTCTCGCTGGTTGTACGAAGAATCCGAGGGACTGAACGCTCTGGCGGTCATCCGGGATTCATAGAACCGTAGTTACATACGTAACTTTCGTTCTATTTCATCCCTACTGACCGCCAGAGGCGGTGCTTAAAGCACTGGATGACTCATATCAACAAAGTCCCGAGGAGTTCAGGAACCCACCTTAAGAGGATGGACGATGCTGGCGCAGAACTCCGTCTAGTGGATGGGCATGAGCCATATTCACTTGATAGAACCTGGTGAAGGTACTTGGTGACGTCCAGGCTGCAGCAGCACAAATTACATCCAATGGTACCCCATTCATCGCAGCCCAAGAGGTGGTGACGCCCCTCGTTGAATGGCACCTCACTCCTGCAGGCAGCGGGCGACTGCGTAAAGAATAAGCCTTAGAAATTACATCAACCACCCAGTGTGCCAGCCGCTGTTTAGATAGCGCCTGCCCTTTGCGGGAACCGGCAAAGCACACAAATAAACAATCCGACTGTCGGAATGAAGCAGTCACCTGAATGTACGCGTTGAGGGCCCGCACTGGGCAAAGATGCGGCGAAGAACCCTCGGTATCGAAACGAGCAAGCTGGAGAGGAGGGCAGCATGCACTCGAGGAAGGCACCTTGGGGACAAATGATGGGTCCGGCCAGAGTGTAACTCCTGACCCATCCGAGTTCCATCGACAACATGATTCGTGAACAGAGAGAGCTTGCAATTCACCAACACGCCTGGCAGAAGCCATTGCCAAGAGAAAAGCAGTTTTCATGGAAAGCCACTTAATGTCCACGTCCGGTAACGGCTCAAATGGTGGGACTGTAAGGCATCTAGTACTAATGACAAGTCCCATGTTGGGGCTACATGTCGTTGAGGTGGGTGCAGGCGTCGAGCGCCCTTAAGAAAAAGAGAGATGCTCTTATGTCTTCCCAGGGAAACACCATCAAAACCTTTATGCCAACAAGAAATCGCTGCGACATAAACTTTAAGAGTAGAAGGCGATCGCCTGTTATTAAGCAGCCCTTGCAAAAAAGACAGGATAGATGAGACCGGACAACATTCAGGGTCCTGTCCATTATCGCGACACCAGTTTGTGAACAGTCGCCATCTATTTGCATATTGCACCCGCGTCGAAGGTGCCCGTGCATTTCTAATAGTGTGGGCCACGTCGTCATCGAAGTGAGAGAGACCTACAACGGGCCCCGGAGTGGCCAGACCCAGAGCTGAAGGCGACTGGGATCGGGGTGAAGTATTCGTCCTCTCAACTGGGACAGGAGATCTGATCTCGCTGGAAGGCGCATTGGCGAGCTGCAGCAGAGTCTCCGCAGCAGAGGAAACCATGTCCTCGCTGGCCAGAACGGGGCGACCAGGAGGAGACTGTGACCCTCCTGAAGGACCCTCATAAGAGTGGCAAGGATCAGGCTGAATGGAGGGAAAGCATATAGGAGAACCCGGGGCCAGTCGTGTGCCAAGGCGTCTCGGCCCAGGGGACTGAAGGGATCGACCAGAGAGAACCACAGGGGGCAGTGGTGAGCCTCTTGGGAGGCAAAAAGATCTACCTGTGCCCTTCCATAACTCTGCCAGATGTTCTCCACCACCTCCGGGTGGAGCATCCATTCGCCGGGCCTCACTGTCTGGCGAGAAAGAAAATCTGCCACCTCGTTCTGCACTCCCGGAAGATGGGCAGCTCTCAAACTGGCCAGTCTCGTTGCTGCCCAAGTAAGGAGCCGGTGTGCGATCCCGTTCAACTTCACTGACCTGGTGCCGCCCATGTGATTGATGTGGTACACGACAGATGTGTTGTCCGAGCGCACCAGCACATGCCTGCCCCTTAGACCTTGAAGGAGATGACGCAGGGCCAGATGCACGGCCAACAGCTCCAGAACGTTGATGTGTTCCCCTTGCAGGTGGGGCGACCACGTCCCTTGCACCATCTGGCCCTGCCAAGTCGCACCCCATCCTGTGGAGGACGCGTCCGTGTAAACCACTTCCCTCCGAGATGGCAGGGAACCCAGTGGGACACCTCGTACGATCCAATGTCTGTCCCTCCATGGAGTCAGAGACATGAGGCACTGGGCAGACACCCGCACCATCCTGTGCCGATGTGCGAGTCGGCTCGGATCCAGATGCAGATCGTTCAGCCACATCTGCATCGGCCGCAGAGATAGAAGCCCCAGTGGGACCACACTCGCGGCCGCAACCAACTTGCCCAGCAGTCGGAGGTATAGTACGTAAGGCAACGTGCTGCCTTCCCGGAACCTGGACAGCAGCTCCAGGATATCGTCCACCCTGCGTGGTGACGGACAGGCAGTCATTGTGGCGGTGTTGAGAGCCATTCCAAGAAAAACTGTGTCCTGGGAGGGGTTCACATTGCTCTTGGCAAGGTTCACCCTCAGCCCAAGTCGTTGCAGATGTATCAGAACAGTCTGTGTGTCTCGAATCGCCTGTTCGCGAGTTGACGCACAGATGAGCCAATCGTCGAGGTAAGGCATGATCTTCAGTCCTTGTGCCTGCAGCGGAGACAAAGCTGCTGCAACAACACGGGTGAATACACGTGGGAGAGAGACAGGCCAAAGGGGAGGACCCTGAACTCGAAATGCCTGCCCTGGAAAGCAAAACGCAGGAATTTCCAATGAGGTCGAGCAATTGGCACATGAAAGTATGCGTCTTTCAGGTCGAGTGTTGTGAACCACTCCCCTGCTGATATGGCTTGAAGCACCTCTGCTGTGCGCAACATGCGAAACGGCATCACTTTTAAAAACACATTTAGACCTCTGAGGTCTAGCACTGGGCGTAAATCCCCGGTTTTCTTGGGGACTAGGAAATAACGTGAGTAAAATCCCCCCGGATCCAGCCGGGGGTTCACAGGTACTATAGCACCCTTTACCAGCAGGGTGGAAATTTCCTGATCTAGGGCCAGTGCCTTTGCCGGGTCTTGAATAATTGTCATGCGGACCCGGCCAAAAACAGGAGGCCGGCGTCGGAATTGAAGTCTGTAACCCCGGGACAAGGTTGTCAGGACCCAAACGTCCGGAGTGTGAGCAGCCCAGTAGCTTAACTGCGCTGGGGTGAAATATCCGACTGCCGGCCTCAAAGCTTCACTTGCGGCCTCCTCGGCCCTTGGTGGGCCTAGGAGGAGGCCGGTCCGGCCGTGCTGTGCGGGGACCGTACACAGGTTGGGACCTTGTGTGCTCCCCACGAAAGGATCCAGATCTCGGTGGACGGCGAGGAACTGCAAACGAGGCTGACTGAGGCGTGTAGGGCCGACGTGGAGCTGGAGCAGCAGACCTTGAAGGGGCCGGACGATGAAGGCCGGCCAACTGTTGTCTTGTTTGAGAGGCTTTGCTGTGCGCTGTAGCGCCTCCAAAGCAGCAGAGCCAAAAAGTTCTCCAGGAACCACAGGTAAAGCTCGTAGGGTTCTTCTACAGTTCTCAGTCAGCGGCGACTGCGCCAACCAAACTTGCCGACGTGTTTGTGTCAATATTGAAAGCAGGCGTCCAAGCTCCCTCGACATAAAAGCGAAAGCTTGGAGGGACGTATCAACAAGGGCCTGAGTAGATGAATCAACACCAGACGCCTCTAAAGACGACGCAAGGGCAAGCAGCAGGTGAGACAGTGAATTTCCTGTACGACCCATGCGTGCACCAGCATCATAAGCCCTGCAAAGCAACTCATCTGTAACGCGGCATTGCGGGCGTGGACACCTGCATTAGTTCGCAATGCCTCATCTGGTGGCACAATCAATGAGGCCACAGTGGGCTCCACTGATGGCATGTGACCCAAGCCGAACTGTGGCGCATTCTGCATCGAAGCAAGGGCTCTGCCATCTGCTGTGGGTCTAGAAAACAACCTAGCATCGGCCCAGCATGCATGGAGCTCCTTCAGGTAATCCTCAGAAGGGGGAACCAAAAAGGAGGCAGTTGCACCTTGCCGCCTAAAAAAGGCACTAGTAACCATAGGCTGTACAGGTGGACATCTAAATGTAAACGCGCCAGTGCCGTGCGTATGGCCGAAACTGCAGAGCCACTCCCCTCACTCTCTCCGTCTGAATAGGTGGAGGCACGGGAAACAGTCTCTGAAGCCTCGATGCTGTCTTGAGACGTTCACCAAACAATGAGCCGGAATTCTCAGCGTGGTCCTCAATCTCCTGAAATTGAGAGTCAGATGCTGCCACAGACAGTGCGTCATCCTGAGAAAACGAAACCAACGCCTTGGTTGTCCCGTGCCACCTGTAGAGACTGGAGGATTGTTTTCACCTGTGCAACTTCAGACCACAGGAGTCCACCATTCCAGTCAAACCAGCTTCTGAATGTTTGACCTTCTTAGTGCGCTTCGTGGTAGAGAAGAGGTTCTCTCACCCTCGCGCTTCCGCCCAGCCGACTGCTCCACCTGTGGTGGTCTGACTGCGGACCTGATAATCCGCCTTCAGGGTCCACGAACGCAGCCAAACGGGCAGACCGCACTGACCGAGGCATTATGGTACAATTCATGCAAGGATGTCCGGAAAGACCCTCCCGCAAGTGGTCGACTCCAAGACAAGCTGGACATAAGTCATGTCCGTCATCTGGCTGCAATGGGGCCAGACACGACTTGCAGGATAGCGACTCAAGCATCATGGCCGTCAATAATAGAAAATCCAAATAAATTGTATGGGGCTAGGTCGAGCAGAACACGCCACTAATAGTCCCAAGAAGCAGCAAAACACAACCGCTACGAGCGTAAACGCCACTGGCGGTACAATCGAATACAACAATAATTAGGCCCGAGCCGAGAGACGAAGTCCCGGCGAGGGACTAATTGGAATTGCGTCCGGGAGGGCGAAAATCGCAATACGACGTAGTAAAGACGACGCACGTGCCCGGGGTGGTGTCGAAAATTAGAACTCAGCGAGCTCTAATTTTGGTGACAGACCGCGTGAAAAAATAATGAANGAAAGTTACGTATGTAACTACGGTTCTATGAATCCCGGATGACCGCCAGAGGCGGTGCTTAAAGCACTGAATGATCATCATTGCGCATGCGCAGGTCGAGAATCTTATAGCAACAAAGTCACCTGTGACCTCCGGTGACCCACGTGAGTCTATATAGTCACGTGACACCGGAAGCTCAGTCCTGGAATCTTCTCGCTGGTTGTACGAAGAATCCGAGGGACTGAACGCTCTGGCGGTCATCCGGGATTCATAGAACCGTAGTTACATACGTAACTTTCGTTCTATTTCATCCCTACTGACCGCCAGAGGCGGTGCTTAAAGCACTGGATGACTCATATCAACAAAGTCCCGAGGAGTTCAGGAAACCCACCTTAAGAGGATGGACGATGCTGGCGCAGAACTCCGTCTAGTGGATGGGCATGAGCCATATTCACTTGATAGAACCTGGTGAAGGTACTTGGTGACGTCCAGGCTGCAGCAGCACAAATTACATCCAATGGTACCCCATTCATCGCAGCCCAAGAGGTGGTGACGCCCCTCGTTGAATGGCACCTCACTCCTGCAGGCAGCGGGCGACTGCGTAAAGAATAAGCCTTAGAAATTACATCAACCACCCAGTGTGCCAGCCGCTGTTTAGATAGCGCCTGCCCTTTGCGGGAACCGGCAAAGCACACAAATAAACAATCCGACTGTCGGAATGAAGCAGTCACCTGAATGTACGCGTTGAGGGCCCGCACTGGGCAAAGATGCGGCGAAGAACCCTCGGTATCGAAACGAGCAAGCTGGAGAGGAGGGCAGCATGCACTCGAGGAAGGCACCTTGGGGACAAATGATGGGTCCGGCCAGAGTGTAACTCCTGACCCATCCGAGTTCCATCGACAACATGATTCGTGAACAGAGAGAGCTTGCAATTCACCAACACGCCTGGCAGAAGCCATTGCCAAGAGAAAAGCAGTTTTCATGGAAAGCCACTTAATGTCCACGTCCGGTAACGGCTCAAATGGTGGGGACTGTAAGGCATCTAGTACTAATGACAAGTCCCATGTTGGGGCTACATGTCGTTGAGGTGGGTGCAGGCGTCGAGCGCCCTTAAGAAAAAGAGAGATGCTCTTATGTCTTCCCAGGGAAACACCATCAAAACCTTTATGCCAACAAGAAATCGCTGCGACATAAACTTTAAGAGTAGAAGGCGATCGCCTGTTATTAAGCAGCCCTTGCAAAAAAGACAGGATAGATGAGACCGGACAACATTCAGGGTCCTGTCCATTATCGCGACACCAGTTTGTGAACAGTCGCCATCTATTTGCATATTGCACCCGCGTCGAAGGTGCCCGTGCATTTCTAATAGTGTGGGCCACGTCGTCATCGAAGTGAGAGAGACCTACAACGGGCCCCGGAGTGGCCAGACCCAGAGCTGAAGGCGACTGGGATCGGGGTGAAGTATTCGTCCTCTCAACTGGGACAGGAGATCTGATCTCGCTGGAAGGCGCATTGGCGAGCTGCAGCAGAGTCTCCGCAGCAGAGGAAACCATGTCCTCGCTGGCCAGAACGGGGCGACCAGGAGGAGACTGTGACCCTCCTGAAGGACCCTCATAAGAGTGGCAAGGATCAGGCTGAATGGAGGGAAAGCATATAGGAGAACCCGGGGCCAGTCGTGTGCCAAGGCGTCTCGGCCCAGGGGACTGAAGGGATCGACCAGAGAGAACCACAGGGGGCAGTGGTGAGCCTCTTGGGAGGCAAAAAGATCTACCTGTGCCCTTCCATAACTCTGCCAGATGTTCTCCACCACCTCCGGGTGGAGCATCCATTCGCCGGGCCTCACTGTCTGGCGAGAAAGAAAATCTGCCACCTCGTTCTGCACTCCCGGAAGATGGGCAGCTCTCAAACTGGCCAGTCTCGTTGCTGCCCAAGTAAGGAGCCGGTGTGCGATCCGTTCAACTTCACTGACCTGGTGCCGCCCATGTGATTGATGTGGTACACGACAGATGTGTTGTCCGAGCGCACCAGCACATGCCTGCCCCTTAGACCTTGAAGGAGATGACGCAGGGCCAGATGCACGGCCAACAGCTCCAGAACGTTGATGTGTTCCCCTTGCAGGTGGGGCGACCACGTCCCTTGCACCATCTGGCCCTGCCAAGTCGCACCCCATCCTGTGGAGGACGCGTCCGTGTAAACCACTTCCCTCCGAGATGGCAGGGAACCCAGTGGGACACCTCGTACGATCCAATGTCTGTCCCTCCATGGAGTCAGAGACATGAGGCACTGGGCAGACACCCGCACCATCCTGTGCCGATGTGCGAGTCGGCTCGGATCCAGATGCAGATCGTTCAGCCACATCTGCATCGGCCGCAGAGATAGAAGCCCCAGTGGGACCACACTCGCGGCCGCAACCAACTTGCCCAGCAGTCGGAGGTATAGTACGTAAGGCAACGTGCTGCCTTCCCGGAACCTGGACAGCAGCTCCAGGATATCGTCCACCCTGCGTGGTGACGGACAGGCAGTCATTGTGGCGGTGTTGAGAGCCATTCCAAGAAAAACTGTGTCCTGGGAGGGGTTCACATTGCTCTTGGCAAGGTTCACCCTCAGCCCAAGTCGTTGCAGATGTATCAGAACAGTCTGTGTGTCTCGAATCGCCTGTTCGCGAGTTGACGCACAGATGAGCCAATCGTCGAGGTAAGGCATGATCTTCAGTCCTTGTGCCTGCAGCGGAGACAAAGCTGCTGCAACAACACGGGTGAATACACGTGGGGAGAGAGACAGGCCAAAGGGGAGGACCCTGAACTCGAAATGCCTGCCCTGGAAAGCAAAACGCAGGAATTTCCAATGAGGTCGAGCAATTGGCACATGAAAGTATGCGTCTTTCAGGTCGAGTGTTGTGAACCACTCCCCTGCTGATATGGCTTGAAGCACCTCTGCTGTGCGCAACATGCGAAACGGCATCACTTTTAAAAACACATTTAGACCTCTGAGGTCTAGCACTGGGCGTAAATCCCCGGTTTTCTTGGGGACTAGGAAATAACGTGAGTAAAATCCCCCCGGATCCAGCCGGGGGTTCACAGGTACTATAGCACCCTTTACCAGCAGGGTGGAAATTTCCTGATCTAGGGCCAGTGCCTTTGCCGGGTCTTGAATAATTGTCATGCGGACCCGGCCAAAAACAGGAGGCCGGCGTCGGAATTGAAGTCTGTAACCCCGGGACAAGGTTGTCAGGACCCAAACGTCCGGAGTGTGAGCAGCCCAGTAGCTTAACTGCGCTGGGGTGAAATATCCGACTGCCGGCCTCAAAGCTTCACTTGCGGCCTCCTCGGCCCTTGGTGGGCCTAGGAGGAGGCCGGTCCGGCCGTGCTGTGCGGGGACCGTACACAGGTTGGGACCTTGTGTGCTCCCCACGAAAGGATCCAGATCTCGGTGGACGGCGAGGAACTGCAAACGAGGCTGACTGAGGCGTGTAGGGCCGACGTGGAGCTGGAGCAGCAGACCTTGAAGGGGCCGGACGATGAAGGCCGGCCAACTGTTGTCTTGTTTGAGAGGCTTGTGCTGTGCGCTGTAGCGCCTCCAAAGCAGCAGAGCCAAAAAGTTCTCCAGGAACCACAGGTAAAGCTCGTAGGGTTCTTCTACAGTTCTCAGTCAGCGGCGACTGCGCCAACCAAACTTGCCGACGTGTTTGTGTCAATATTGAAAGCAGGCGTCCAAGCTCCCTCGACATAAAAGCGAAAGCTTGGAGGGACGTATCAACAAGGGCCTGAGTAGATGAATCAACACCAGACGCCTCTAAAGACGACGCAAGGGCAAGCAGCAGGTGAGACAGTGAATTTCCTGTACGACCCATGCGTGCACCAGCATCATAAGCCCTGCAAAGCAACTCATCTGTAACGCGGCATTGCGGGCGTGGACACCTTGCATTAGTTCGCAATGCCTCATCTGGTGGCACAATCAATGAGGCCACAGTGGGCTCCACTGATGGCATGTGACCCAAGCCGAACTGTGGCGCATTCTGCATCGAAGCAAGGGCTCTGCCATCTGCTGTGGGTCTAGAAAACAACCTAGCATCGGCCCAGCATGCATGGAGCTCCTTCAGGTAATCCTCAGAAGGGGGAACCAAAAAGGAGGCAGTTGCACCTTGCCGCCTAAAAAAGGCACTAGTAACCATAGGCTGTACAGGTTGGACATCTAAATGTAAACGCGCCAGTGCCGTGCGTATGGCCGAAACTGCAGAGCCACTCCCCTCACTCTCTCCGTCTGAATAGGTGGAGGCACGGGAAACAGTCTCTGAAGCCTCGATGCTGTCTTGAGACGTTTCACCAAACAATGAGCCTGAATTCTCAGCGTGGTCCTCAATCTCCTGAAATTGAGAGTCAGATGCTGCCACAGACAGTGCGTCATCCTGAGAAAACGAACCAACGCCTTGGTTGTCCCGTGCCACCTGTAGAGACTGGAGGATTGTTTTCACCTGTGCAACTTCAGACCACAGGGAGTCCACCATTCCAGTCAAACCAGCTTCTGAATGTTTGACCTTCTTAGTGCGCTTTCGTGGTAGAGAAGAGGTTCTCTCACCCTCGCGCTTCCGCCCAGCCGACTGCTCCACCTGTGTGTGGTCTGACTGCGGACCTGATAATCCGCCTTCAGGGTCCACGAACGCAGCCAAACGGGCAGACCGCACTGACCGAGGCATTATGGTACAATTCATGCAAGGATTGTCCGAAAGACCCTCCCGCAAGTGGTCGACTCCAAGACAAGCTGGACATAAGTCATGTCCGTCATCTGGCTGCAATGGGGCCAGACACGACTTGCAGGATAGCGACTCAAGCATCATGGCCGTCAATAATTAGAAAATCCAAATAAATTGTATGGGGCTAGGTCGAGCAGAACACGCCACTAATAGTCCCAAGAAGCAGCAAAACACAACCGCTACGAGCGTAAACGCCACTGGCGGTACAATCGAATACAACAATAATGTTTACTATTATTTTTTTATTATTTATTTCGTTATTATTATTCTCTTTATTTATCTTATCTTATTTTCTATTTCATGTTAAAGAAGAAAGGCATAGAAACAAAACAAAAAATCTAAAGCGGTAGCGTAACAAAAATAGTCAGGCTGAATACAGCATTTAACCAAAAAGAACTTCAGCTGAACCGAAAACGGCAGCGTAACAAAAAGTTAGCTGAGCCGATTTACCACAACGGCGTATAACCAAAAAACTATTGTTAAGCTGAACCGAAAACGGCAGCGTAAAACTGAAATAATCAAGCCAATTTAACGGCGTAAAAGGAACCAAAACTCTTCAAACTGAACCGAAAACGGCAGTGAAGAACCAAATATGCAAACCACTGGACCGAAAACGGCAGTGTTTAACAAAACAAACAAAGCTGAACCGAAAACGGCAGCAATTAATCAATATGCAAACTGAAAAATGCAAAACCAACACTTACCAATCAGAGGAAAGAAGTGTGGCTAACAACCGATTGCTCACCGGAGAGTAGTCGGGCTCCAGACACAACGGTGAATAAAGCGTAACGGTAGCTTACGCAACCCCTGAAGGGCGAGGGCGAGGCCGCTCGCTACTCCGACCGTGGTGTACAGTACCAAAGCCACGGGGTTACAGGCAATAAGCTACGAAACAACTGTGTGAATCACTAGCATCTAGCAGACACACAACATAGTTGACCTACGCGCGAGAAGATGAAAAAGGACTGAGCTTCCGGTGTCACGTGACTATATAGACTCACGTGGGTCACCGGAGGTCACAGGTGACTTTGTTGCTATAAGATTCTCGACCTGCGCATGCGCAATGATGATCATTCAGTGCTTTAAGCACCGCCTCTGGCGGTCAGTAGGGATGAAATAGAACTAATATTCACCACGCTGCATCACACAATGTAATGACGCTCAAATGTATTTTGGCCCAAGAAACAATTATTTCATAGCATCATGAAAGACACTCACTATGTTCATATTGACAAATAAACACTTACTAAAGCTTGTGCTGAAGCCAAAGTTATAGAACAAGAATAGAACTTAAAGAACTCAAACCTCCGCTGATCACTGTGAGTGCAGCTTTTCCACAGGAAAGCCCAAACAACTGCCTGATCAGATATCGGACAGAATTGAGGCCGATAGCCAAAATAGCCAATATAATATAATATTGGCCGGTCGATATATCGGTCTGTCTCTGTTATACTTGATATTTCATTTTTGCATATCTTCAAGACAGCAATTACAATATTATCTCAAATTTGATATAATGTGCACCTCTAGGCCTGTATGCATATTAAACATTAAATGTGCAGCTGTAATTCTTTAGTTTAATCGATTAATCAGTCGATGGTGTCCTTGTCGATCAACATTTGTATTGGCAGAGTCTTTTTTAATGCTTCTGAAAATCTTTGCTTTTAGCCTATATTACACAAAAAAGTAAAGCATGCTTCACAGTCATGCTTTTCCCACATCAAGAAATTTGTTAGAGAACCATCAAAGAAAATTAAATCAAATCAAATCAAATTAAATCAATTTATTTTTGTATAGCCCAAAATCACAACAACAGTCGTCTCTGAGGACTTTCCAAGATTATTAATTTAGCAAACATGAATAATAGGAATTAAAAATAAAACAATACACATTCAATGAAACAATAAACATTCAGAAGCAGTAATTGATCAGGCATGTCAAAGCAGATTATTAGTAGAGCAAATGAATGATTGTCCAGAACATCCCCTGTCCTTAGACCCTCCTTCTCGGCAAGGAAAAACTCAAAAAAACCCTAAAGGTAAAAGAGAAACCTCGAGGAGAACCACAGTGAAGAAGGGATCCACTCCCATGGACGGACAGGCTGTAGATGTAACTAAGGCAAAGTTATAGAGTTTATGTTTGTGGAGCCAGAGTCCATAAGCAGAGGGAAACGACTCGTCTAGCAGGACCAGGACAGGCCAATCCTGGAGAGGGAGGTGGGGGGGATGTCCAGAAAGAGGAGGGGCTCCGGCAAAAAAAATTACAAAGAAAATTACACAAAATAAATAATCAAGATAATATTGTGTGATATGCTAATACCGCAGAAATGCTCAAAACATGTTTATGATTTATCGACCTAAAACGGTGCTGACATGTAGCTTAAAGCAATGTTAAAGCAAAAACTGCAAAAAGGCAAAATAGCATGAGTCACATATCCAAATTTGGGGTGTTGCTCATTGGTAAAATTACAAAGAATCACAAAAAACACATTCTTTTTTTTTTTTTTTTTTGCACCAGCTACTTTCTGGCTGGATGAACGAGGCCATGTTCTTGAAGATTTACATATAACCACAAAAGAAAAGAGTGAATTAGCTGTAAGTTTGGGATTTGGGGAATGGGTTAATCTTTCTTTTAATACACTTGTTCCTGTTAACTTTCTGTATAAATTCTTATGTTTAGTTCGTCTATATTGACAGATGCTTTTTAGTTTTTCAAGTATCCAAAAAGGCCTAATGAAAATAGAATTACAACAACAAAAGAACATCAGTAATGAAATTATTAAATAACATTAGCAGCATCATTAATTATTAAATATTTCATTTGTGCATGGAGCTTAGTTTATTTGTCTTTGTCATTAGCCATTCCTGGGAAAAGACCTGTTTCCCCATCCAAGCCTAATTGTGCATAAATTTAATGTCCGTGTTATTGAGAGAAAATGTCGCCTCACAGATCTGATTATCTGGCCAAAATGATTAGGTTTGCTTTTAATGAATGTTGTTCGGAAGTAGCACTGCAGAAAGAATGAGTCATAGTATTGATTGTTGCTCCCTCCTGGCTCCTCGCAGGCTTTATTTCCTCCTCACCCCTCCCCCGGCGTTCTGCCTGCTGGGTCTGGCTATTTTCTCCCACAACTTATTGTACCACCTATGTATCCCTTTAACTAACGTTCAAGACTACCCAAACACAGTAACTCAGTACATTTCACTTCTCCTAAGTATTACAAATACAGGAAGAAACTTGCTACATAACAAGACTTTGCTTTATTCAAAAAAAGTGTTGCAATAAACTCATTTCAAACACAATAAACAGATTGAAAATCATTGGTATAAGGTAAAAGGAGAAGGTCAGAGTGGAGAGCAGCAGTGTGATTAGTTTGAAAGCATGTGTTTGTTTTTAGTGTTCGCTGATGTCACATAGAGTCTAAAAATGACAGGGACCTTTTGCGGTGAGAAAGAGTCAGTTTGTGACCTGAAACTTCCTAATTAAAAAAAAAATGACTCAGAACAGTATGCTATTTAAACACCATACACAGTTTAACAGCTGGAAATAGTTGTTTTAGTGTTTAGCTTCACTTTAAAGCTCAGTCATACTATTTTACAGACAAAAAAATTGACTGAAATCAAAGCTTTTACTTTAATTGCAGATAAAAGACAACAACAATCAAACAACGCTTCACCGTTCTTCTGTGAGGCTTATTTTTTACAGACATGATGTAACTTTATTTTTTTGTTTGTGTTTTTAAGGATCCAGCCTTTAAGCCAGGCCTATTCAACTTTAGGCCTAGGGGCAAAATTGGCCCTCCAAAGTAGGGCTGGGCAATATCGTGAGCTCATCTCTGTGACAGTCTGCTTTTTTGATGAAATCGTCATATTGTGATTTATTTTTTCTTTATTTGATACATCTGTTCAAATAAATAGACTTTTCCAGCCTATTACTCTTAGTCTCAAAGTTGCCAAATCCAAGTCTTTATAGTGACTTTGGGCTTCTTTTTTGAAGTCTCTTTTGGACTGTGCTTTTAAGTCATAAAAGGAATATATATTAGCATTTTTTTCAGGTTTGATTTGTTAAAATATATCAATTCATATAAATGAAACATTGATTTTTAGCTTGTTTTCGTGTCTAAAAATCTTTATTAATGTAAGAAAAACACACAATATGGCAAAATCCCACACTTGTTTTGCACACAATCTTCTAATTAATTTGGCAACACTGATCAGCTTCTGACAGCTGGATTTAACTGTTGATTGTGAATTGTTTTTACCTCCAAGACAATAGGAAAATGAGCGGTCTGTAAGAATCGTGATCTATTTGAAATTCTGATCTGGCTCCAAGAAAATCGTGATGTTAATGTTTTGCCATATCGCCCAGCCCTACTCCAAGGATTTGATCTGGCCCTCAACCCATCTTCCTAAGATTGCAAAAATGCATACGTTTCTTGTTTGCAGGCTTATATCTGGTGTTGTACTTTATATAAAAGAGTTGGTCCCTTTTTGGTTTTGGTGCTGTTCTGTTTTAGACCTGACGCTAGCAGCCTAATGCTGGTTACTCTTACTGGTCTAGTCCTTGTTTAATTCTGGTTCAGGGCTGGTTTGGACAGTTTGCAGAGCTAAAGCTAGAGCTTTAGTGACTAACATTACTGAAACAGAGACAGATTTTTTTGTACAACCCTGAATTTTGGCAACATTGGTCACGTGCTATGGAACTACCCGGCCCAGTGACCATGACCCATGAAAAATCTGTAGGAGCACAGAACCAGCTGCCCTTTACAGCCTTCCTAACAGTAATAGCTAGTCTTCAGGTTTTGGCTTCATGTTTTTTGATAATCAAATTCACATTTGGTAACTTCTTAAACAATGCAGTGTATTAGGAGACTATCACATGGTTTAATTGGCTCCTTTATAGAGGAAATATGAACTGTTGTGTTGTTTTGTTTGTTTTCATGGGGGAGTACCCCTAAGCCACTCTGCTAAACTTTGGTGAAAGCGTGTTATTCCCTTTCACTTTTCCAGATTCACTAAAGGCTTTGATGTGCTTGGCTTACCTTTTATGTTATCTTACTCTTAACAGTTGTGTACAGTGTGAAAGTCAGATGTGGGAGAGAAGGGCATTCGGCTAATTGTTTGAAAAAAGATAAGATAAGAATATCCTTTATAGTCCTACAATGGGGAAATTCCACTGTTGCAAAGCACAGTCCAGGAACATGAAAATAGATAGAAATAAAATCAAACAAATAATATTTTAAAAACAAACTTAGCAAAAATATATAGTTATAATATCTGTTATGGCTGGGTTAATGAACAAAACAACAACAGATCGATCTCTTTGGAGAATGTTCCAGTTTCTTTAGCTCGAATGCTGCTTTACTGAAATGTTATAAAAGATTTTATTTTACGTTCTTCTTCTGACACATTCTGTAATTTCAATCTTGTGACACGTCTATCGAGATGGAGAAACTGGGGAAAAACCCTGGATCCTCGCCTTTCTTTGTCTTTGCCCTCCTCTTATATATTTTGTTTGTCGTCAGTGAGCCATAAATGCAAACCCTTAGCAGCACAGTTCATTCTGGAAGAAGCAGCCAAGAGAAAGGCGGGAGGGGGGCTTGTCACGTCATCGAGTGTGTGAAATCTATTTTTAGCAGTGTAAACAGAGGAATTCCAGCCCACTTCGCAGTCAGGCTGATGTAGTAGGAGGAGGATAGACACGGAGCCTGGGTGAATGAATAGCACTTACTGCAGTTGTATCAAGCTGTGTCCGTGTGCCCGCGCTGTCACTGAACCAGCTCTCTACCCGCACGTTCAGTCTGTCACAGCACAAAGACAAGCATCATTGAATAGACTCCACTTCTCTTCACAGTCTGCCACTTTCTCCTTTGCGCTCTGTTATGCATCCGTGCGCACGATACTCCTCTCTCTCGTAGGATAACACGGTCACGCGTTACAGTGTCTCTTTCCAGCCGGTATGCCTTTGTGTAAATTTAGATTCATATGCATCTTAAACAGGCAGGATTATGGCCGCAGCTGCTTCCAAAAGGTCGCGCAAGACCAAAGCAGCAAGATATGGTTACAATACGCATGCACTCAACACTTTTAGTCTAATTAACAACACCTCGTCTTTGTTCAGATCCAGCGATGCGTTGTGTACACATTAAACATTTACACATTATTCATGACTATGGATTCTCCTGCCCCCAATGCTGCCCTGCTTCAGTCTTATTTAAACAATCAATCAATCTGAATCAATTAAACGGAGCGTAATTAAAAGCTGAAATCAATCTGCACAGTGTATGAGACTATTTGCGTGGTTGTTTTGAGAATGAAGAGCTGCATACTGTAACAGCTTATTTGTGATGTATTATTGCTAAGGCTGTACTCCTGTAGTCGTTTAGTTCAATAATCAGTCAACATCGGAGTGAGTTGGCTGAATATTTGGGAATGAATCATTGGCCTTTTTAGATAAATTGCAGAAAAAGTTTTTAGAGCTTTTGCCATGACGCTTTTTAGTTGACTAAGTGGTTGACAGAACATCTTTTTAGTTAAAGAAAAATGTCTTCGGTTAATTTTCAACAAAAAGAAGAGTCATTTATAGTTCTATTATGTTGCTCATCAAAACATTCATGAAATTTATACATATTGGTCAACTACTAAGCCTTTATAACTGCTACACTATCTAACAGTCAAGCAACAAAATAGGTTTAAAAAGCTTGTCTCTTATCGTCAAAATCAAAACAGGAGGTACAAGAAATTGAAGAAAAGAAGGGATAAAATTGAGGAAAAAGTTGTTTTAAAGGACCTTCAACTTTGCTAAATTGTTCCTAATGTTGTAAAGCGAACAAAATGAAAATGCCTGATGAAGGCACTAGCCGAAACTTTATCAAAATAAAACATTTTTGACATTGACAAACTGAGTGTGCAATGTTCTTTTTGATTTTTTAATGCATCTGCTTCTACATTTGCACCTTGACGAGAATTTTTGGTGCTTTTATTCTTTCTCATGTGACGTAAAGTAAAAGCATGTAACTTTGTGGAGCTGGAAAAGCACTTGCATGAGCTCACTGAGAAAGACAATTATAAAATGAAATGTTTAAAATTTGCACTGTTTCTTATTGATTTTGGAGAGATTATGGTGTAGGTTTGTCACAACGATTGTCTTAGCACTCGACCTTTCGATTAGTCGACTAGTCCAACAATTATTTGTAATGTGCAATGAGATTTTACAGTTTTTTCACCAACTAATTGTTGATATTTGGTGACTAAAGGATTATATTTTGGAGAATATTTACAAAAAAAACTGTACTTGTTACTTATGTAACAGTAGTAATAGTTTTATTTATTTTTTTTTTTTTTATGCCGTGATTTGTCTTACAAAATTTTTCTCTTTTTTTTTTTTAATGTATGTCAATTTGTTTAGACCTATCGTAGTTATTCAAAAGCAATAATCTTTCTTTTTTTTTTATCGTCGACTCGTCAAGATTAGTTGCCTGGGATCCAGAACCCACGCCTCAGCAAATTGAGAAGAATGAGTCTGGTCACCACGCCCCCGTCTGCGTTTCAGATAGAGCTGGGCGATATATCGAATTTTAGATAATATCGTCAATGTTGTTTTGAAGATATGTAAAAATTAAATATCGAGTATATCGTGCAATAAAATAAAAAGTCTTCTCAAAAGAGCAGTTTGAAAACACTAAAAATAGTATTGTAAAGCCAAGATTTCATTTTTCTTTTCACATTTTGCTTCAAAATCGTTTAGTCAATAAAAAACTCTGCGGTGTCAGCCAAATTGGTATTTGAAGTATTTGAAAACACTTAAAGGTTGTATGGAGGCCAATAAGTTACTTAGGAACACTGAGGTTTGCTTGACAGGTTACCAGGCCAATAGATAACGAGGTACCTCGTTATCTATTGGCCAACGTTTTACTGGCCTCATCATGTCCACAGTTTAGATATTTTTATAATTCTTTTAGCATAAGTACAAGGCTGTTACAAATCTATGCAACTGTTTTTGACCAAGACTGAAAACAAATAATTTTGAAAATCCTCCATACAACCTTTAATACAATTATTTCAAAACATTTTTAACATCTCATTTACTTGCATTTTTTCTGAGCAAAGGATTATTTAGAATGATTATTTGGTCAAAACATTGAGAAATTACAAGTTTTGAAAAAGGGGCAAACTAATTTGTGTAAAGACATGTTTGGGATTTTTTTGTTGGATTAACATATTATCGCCTGAATATCGTAATCGAAATATGACAAAAAATTATCGAGATATGCATTTTTGTCAATATCGCACAGCTCTAGTTTCAGATCAACTCTACAACGAACAATCAAATTAGTTTATTTGTCTGATGCAAATGAAGTCGAAATATGCCAAAATATCTCGACTACGGATATCTACTTTTATCAAATTAGTTTGTTTGCCGGTTGCAAATGAAACAAAGGAGCTGATAGGTCGTCTGTCATTTAGACGAAAATCTAAATTCATTCTCTTCACATGAAAATCATATTTTGCTTCGCTCATTGATTTGGCAGAAATCCGACACGTTTTTCAGTTCCACGTGATTATTTTTTCCATATTTTTTCATGTTTTTTTTCTCTGTAGGCAACCATGCTGGTTTTCATACGAGAGACGATTCATGTCCCTGATTGGCTAATCAAGCTGCCAGTCACGCCCACTGAATTTCAAAAGATGCAGACAGTGGCCAGACAATTTTCCAGGAAACCTCAGTCGAGTAATCAATCTGCTGTGGTGGCACAAATAATTTTCATATGAATATATCTCATACACATTTTGAAGTAACCTTGGCAGCCCTTTAGACCAGAATAGTTACTTTTATTTTGTATTATAATAATGACATAGGCATTATTAGTAATACCAGCGTGTAGTCCAAGTTATTTTTAGATTATGAGGAGCCAAAAAAGTCTCTTTTGTTAATGGGAAACACTGACTTTGTCTTCTAAATAACACAGTTACAGTTTGTGACACTAGTTTGTTTTGATGATCAGACTTCTTTTGTGTTGTAAACAAATGCAACAAAATCAGATCCAATTATTGGGTTAGTCGATTTTCCTGGTTATCTGATTTTTACTGGCCGTGTAAATGTAGCCAGTGTAATCAATACGTGTCATTTACAGCGCTCCATTCAGTTTTTCTCTCGCTTTCGAATTAAAAAAAACAAAAACAAAATTAGATTCATATGCAAAGCCACCTCTATAACCTTACTGGCATCCCGCTGCCATTGGCCTCCCACCCCCATCACCCTCCACCCCCCCCTGCAGCCCAGAGCTAAAAATAGACTCTCCTCTCTCATCATGGAGCGTTCACGTCAGGCCTCGGTTCACTCTCATTTGCTAGCCTCGCCTCTCTTCATGTCGTGACAGCTGGGAACACACAATAAAGCCGTTATTACTATACTGACAGTCTTTACAAATAAAATAACCTCAGTTCTATAGTCTGATCGAACAAAGAGGACGACAGCTCACAATGTCTGATCGTCTTTTTTTTATTCATTCATTTGTTTTTAAACACTTTTTAGCCTAAATTTTTATGAGCAATCACTTTCTAGCTTCAGTCATTTTGAACTCAGGCCCTGTTATAGCTGGGAATTGGTGATTGTAATAAAAGGAGTGGCCGATATACCAACATATACCAATAAATTTGAATATGCATAATCATAGAGCTGGGCAATATATCGAAATTTAGATAATATCGTGACTGTTGTTTTTAAGATATGCAAAAATTTAATATCGAGTATATCGTGCAGTAAAAACATCCTAAGAGCTAATTTACAATAAAAAATTACATAAGTGATGCTGTAAACTTTTTAATAGACAAAGTAAGTTTATTTCTATCAGTGTTTGTAGATAAGTGCTTTACAAAAATGAGGTTATTGTGGGAGATGGTTGCACTTTTGTAACTAATTTGACAAATATTTGTCTGATATTTAACCATCAGACAACAATATGTGCATGAAATAAGTAGTATTTTACTTCTTATAAATTCATTTTTATTAGTTTCGACTAGGGATGGAAAATCGATCAAAAACATCGAAAATCGATCGAAGTTCGCAGAAATTGAATCGTAAGGCCAGAATCGATCAGTTTTTTCATGCAGCCACTGACTTACACACACACTCTGTATTTGTATAATACACACAATGATACAAGAATATTCACTATGTTTGAGGGACAAAGCCTGAACTTGTGCCAGATCTGACTCAATGTGCATTATTATGTTGAGTTAACAACTGATGGTGGACAGACCTCTAAATATGAACACTAAATATGACTGTTTACTGTTTGAATGTTGATAAAAACACTAGTTCTAAGCTCTAACAGCAGTGGCTTTGTTTTAAATGTCATGTATTATGGTTTATTTTGTGTCTTAAGAAGAAAAAAAAGTTAATATAGATAAACTAACAAAATCGAAAATCGTGGCTACAAAATCAAAAACTGAATTGAATCGTCCCATCCCTAGTTTCGACTAAGATTGTCAATGGAACAAGCATAAAACATCTTGTTTTTACATAAAGTAAGAAAAATACACAATGACTTTGAATTGAATTGAATTGAAAAAAACCTTCTGAAATAAGAACTAAATGTACTTGTTCTATTGGCAAATCTTTATTTAAGAAAGTCAAATCACTATAAACACTCAACAAAGTCATGTAAAAAGACATTCAATCAGTTTTAGATGTTTTTCCAATACAGTAATGAGTTTGAAGTTTGTGTGGGACTGACAAAATATCGTCCATATATTGTTATCGAGATTTGACAAAAAATGATCGAGATATTTATTTTTGTCAATATCGCCCAGCCCTAAGTTATCATAATCATATCCATTGTTGGCGGTATTATTGTTCACCTCTAAGTCTATGGGAAACCTGACTCTATACACGTAATACATATTGAGAAAAAATAAAAAATTGTGATCAGGCTCCAAGAAAATCGTCCATTCACACCTCATTCTAATTGTTTATATTCACCTTTTTACTTATTCAGAACAGTTTTGAGACTGACCAGTATCTGTAGTGAGCAGGAAAAGTGTCTTTACTGGAGCATACAGCTGCATTCAAGAAGAAATTTGTCACATAAATCACCTTTTGACTACCTTGCTCTTTTTAAAAATGTGTTAAGTTTTTATAGGGCTGTGCTTTAAAATTTTGAAATTGTGCTCTAGGATAAAATAAACTTGAAACTACTTGTGAACAATCAATAAGTGATGAATTTAAGTGTGGTGTAATTTCTATCTGGTGGTTTTTATTAGTGACTGGACCCATGTAGGTAATTTTTTTACATTGCAATATTCATTTTAGCTGCCCTCCATCTAGAGATGTGCAATATATAGAATTTTAGATAATAATGTAATTGCTGTTACATTGTGAACTTTCAAATAATATAGATGAGACATTTTAGTCACCTGACATGTTTGATCATTTTCCTGATGGTTCGACATTATATTATCAGAATATCGGAGTCGAGATATGCCAAAATATCTCTACTACGGATATCTACTTTTATCATTAGTCCTATCGTGGTTATTGTTTTTTTTTAATTTATTGTCGACTGGTCAAGATTAGTTGCCTGGGATCCAGAGCCCACGCCTCAGCAAATTGCGAAGAGTGGGTCTGGTCACCACGACCCCAAACAATCAAATTAGTTTATTTGCCTGATGCAAATGAAGTCGAGATACCTACTTTTTAGAGCTGTAGTTCTTTAGTCGTTTAGTCGATTAATCGGTCGATGGAGTCTTAGTCGACCAAAATTGTATTAGTCAAATAATTATTTCATATCGATTATAAGAAATTTGTATTCAACAGCAACTGAATCATTGGTCTGAGTCTGACCTGCCTTTTTTTTATATAAACACAGTTTCCTCTTCATTTTCTGCATAAACTACATGAACATAATATTATTAGTCTTTTAAGGAAGGTTTCTTGCAGAGTTGTCTCAAAACTAATATTTACAACCCGATTTTAATACTAACAAAAAACTTGATTCTCAATCCCACAATGAGGATTAGAAAGTCAGATTTTCATACACTGGACTGACATTTTCAACACAAAATCAAAGTTTATAATCAAACCTTTTTGTTTCAAACCAGTTTTGATGAAACTCAAGATTATTTTAAAACTTTTCAAAAAATTTGATTTTTTTTTTCTTTGCAGAAAATATCAGATTTTGTTCAAATGTTTGTCTTGTTATTGTTATCGGTATTTGTTCAAATGAGTATCTAATGTCGATACCAGTTTTAGCATTGATTTGCAATATTATTTGACAACTCAAATTTTAACTTCAGAGCCTTTGCCACGCCCCTTTTTAGTCAATTAATCGGTCGATGTGACATGTTTTTAGTCGATCAAGACTACTACTACTACTACTTTTATCATTATCGCCCATTCCTGCCTCCATCTTAAATCTTATTTGCCTACAAAATGTTGTGATGGTGAAAAGACAACATTTTATGGTAGCACTTAATTTTACGTTCCCTTATTAGAACTGTGCAAGAAATCACATTTTAGATAAATCGTGAATGTTGTTTTCAAGATTTAAAAAAAATGTAAAACGACAGTATATCGCACATGGAAAACGCTACAAACAAAGCTAATTAAAATAAGAAATTTGAAGTCACAAAGTCATGTTTTGCAGTTTTGTGATTGATTTCACATTTGTCTGGCAAGAAGTCACATTATATACTTTGGGCCAAACATATTTAATAGAGATTAGGATCAGCTAAAATGTATGGGTCATGAAATTTTACGCAACCTTTTGACACAACCTACTGTATGTTAACAAAACCTAAATAGACGCCAACTAAACCTGTTCATAATTATGCATTTACTTTAAAGTTAAACCTTATTAATCCATTGTGAGAGAAAATGATTATCTTGGCTCTATGCAGATTCACTTCCTTTGTTTGTTGCAGTGCATTTTAATAATAAGTCCAACTCTGCGTAGTGTCACAGGAGCCATTATCATCTCTGCAAACGGACTCATGACTCGTGTAATGTGTTGTGCTGATTGATGGTGGCGGTGTGTTTTTGTGTTAAAAATAGACGCTGTGTACTGGGAATGCAGGCAGGGTCCTGTTCAGCGCCAGTGTCACCTGTTTGCAAATACCGCCAGCCTCATTACAACCTGCGAGCGCGCCGGCTGCTTAATATGTGCAGAATGTTTGAGCAGCATCACGACGAGTGCATGGGAGCTGGGCTTGACAAGATCACAAATTAACAGCGCACATTGGACCAGATGTTTGGGAGCTGCGTGTGGTACAAACAAGTAGAGACTTAATTCTGTTATGGCCGTGCTCTGCCGACGATCAGGCAGAGTGCGTCTGCTGTGGGCTGGGCGGCCATCAACAAGTCATTTCATTTGGAGGATGTACTGTACATCCACGCCGATAATGCTCGGAGCTTAGGGCGGAGGGACAGCATGTGGCTATAGCTCATGCAGATTCTCCTACCCGACTGACAGCTGATGTAATCCAGCTCAAACTTGCCATTTTGTGAATATTATGAATGTCTCTACATGTTCTATTCAAATCCTGGTCGAAGTGAAGATGCAGTGGCACTAGAGCTGTGCAATATATCAAATTTTAGATAATATTGTGGTAGTTGTTTTGAAGATATGCAAAAAGTATATCGTTTATAGTAAAAAATGCTTCAAAAATAGTTGTTTAAAGATGCAAATGAAGAAAGATACATTATTATAAATGTTCAAAAAAATGTAGAGCTTCATATTTTAGTCATTTAATTACTCATTGGTGTCTTATTTGCTATTTTTTATTAGTTAGAATGCACATGGCAGATTTTTTTTTTTTTTTTTTCTTTCAAATTTTTTTACTTGAAAATCCTGTTTAGCTGCATTTTTTTTCTCTATGAATTCTAATTTAGCATGCAAATCTCTAAGTTTGTGTCTTGAGAGGGCAGTTTGGGTCGAATATTTGTTCAGAACATTGAGATACTCACTAGTTTTGAGAAAGTGGGGCTAATTGATTCGTAGAACATGTCTTAAGTCGATCAAAAATGTCTTTAGCCAACTTAAGCCTGTTTTTTCTGACCATTAATCTTCAACTAATACATTGAAAGATGTGTTTGAACATTTTCCAGTTAGCTTGAAATAATATTGTCTGAATATCGTAATCTAGTTGTGTTATATATCGCCCACTCAGCCCTAAGTGGCACAGCATGAAATCTGGTTTGCTGTAGCTGAGCTTTTTCAAATCCAACATTGCACAAAAGGTTGCAACATTATTAATGTATGTATAGTTATTTTTGCGTTTTAAATTTGTGAACATAGCATTCACATAGGGCTGGGCGATATTGACAATGAATATCGCGATAATTCTCGTGATCAAATCTCGATAAAGATAGTTGGACGATATTCTGTCAGTTCAACATTAATGTGTTCAAAGTAGTTAGACTGGAAAAACAACATCCCTAAATATTCGAATACGTTTAAAACTGACTGAATGACGTAGTGTTGATTGTGATTTGAGGTTTGTCTGTCTTAAATAAAGTAGAACAAGTACATGTTTTAGAACATAAGATTTTTGTTCACTTTAGTGTGTATTTTCTTTAAGTAAAATGAGATTCTGTATGTTTGTTCTGTTGGTAATTCAAACGCTAAAATCTACTCAAAACATTTACAATACTACTAACTCTAGGCACACATACCTTGTTTTCTTTTCCACTTTTTTCTAGTGTTTATTGCACAGCTCTACATTCACACGATTAAGTTTAGGTTTGTTTGATCTGTAGTCCCGGTCCTTTTACCTGGATGATGTTGAGAAATCATATTACGTGTTGTTGATGACTTTTCTAGTCAAATGTGTAGCCCGGGCTCACACAACCAAAGGGAGCATTGGTCACGACACCTGACAAAGACGTGCATAATCATTGGAGCAGGTCATCTGGGGCTCAGTGGCTGGTGATTCATGTTTTCCTTGTGATTGTACAGTGCGCCTTCTCCTGCCTGCATGTCCGCTAACGACGATTTTATTTACTTTATATTAACATCCCAGCCTCAGCTACATTTACCTAAACAAGCTTGCTGGTGTCAGATTGCTGTTAATGAAAAATAACCAAGTGCTGGAACAGAGAAAAAACGGAGAAGACAATCAATCTAGTGGGCTGCACCAGTGACTTGCTGCATCACAACAAACCTTGCGAATCAGGCTGCAGCCTCATCCGTTTCCATGGTAACAGAGCTTCCTCAGCACAGGGGAGGAGGAGACGGCGAGCGAGAACAGAAAATAGGAAAGAGGTGACTGCTATTGAAAGCAAGGTAAAGCCAAGGGGGTCGAATCGATACGTTTTCCAATTTCGCAGTAAGGTTTTAAGCGGCATGGAGCGGTTCGTTTAAAAGAGGTCTGGCCAGTGTGTTTTGGGGGACGGCGCGCAGAGGAGACATGGAGGATGCTGGGGAAGGATGCTTGGACTGCAAAATGCGGGAGAACTATCTGCAGTGACAGCTCCTGCATGGGCTGGGTGGCTGGGCTGAGCTCTTGTCATCTGTCAGGTAAAGGCGCTTTCTGTCAGGCTTCCATTTGGCAGACGCAATGTTGAGAAAATGAAGGAATACAATGGGTGTGATTTTAGATGCAGGGCTGAGTGGATCTGCAGGTGGTTTGTGCGCGACAGGAGCCTCTGTGTGGTTCATTAACTGTACAAACGTGTGATCTGATTTAGAATAGATTTGCACTTAGTTGTATTTCTTTATTTCCGTGCTGTGCTTTAGAAAATATACTGGCAATGCTGTAAACAGGAACTAAAATAGGTCTATGCTAATGCTCAGTTTTCAGAAACACAATGTATCATTACTGTCGTGGTTAGAGCTGGGCAATATATAAATCAAATTTTAGATCATATCGAGAATGTTGTTTTAAAGATATACAAAAAAGGATTATCGAGTGTATCCTGCAGTAAAAACATGCCACAATAGAGCTAATTTACAATACAATTAAATAAGTAATGCTGTACTTTCTTATTGATAAGGCAAGTCAAACAGGAAAATGTGTTTATAATGGAAGATTGTTGCACTTTGGTGATTAATTTGACAAATATTTGTTTGATATTCAAAGACATTACAAAAATTCTCATCTTAAATTAGAAAACAAGAGAATTAGAAGTATTTTGCTAATTTTGACTAATGGTCTCCTCAACACTAATTTGTCATTATTTAAAAAAATCATGTGTTTTTGAGATTATAACTAAATATACTTGTTCTACTTCATTTAAGACAGTCAAACCTGCTCAAATCACGATAAACACGTCATTCTGATAAGTTTAAACTTATTAGAATATTTAGGTTGTTGCTATTCCAGTGTAACTCATTTAAAGACAGATTTTAACACATTCATGTTGAACTGACAGAATCGTCCAAATATCGTTATCGAGATTCGCCAAAAAATTATCGATATTCATTTTTGTTAATAATGCCCAGGTCTAGTTGTGCTAATAGGGTTTGAAAAATAGCTTATCAATAGCTTTTTCAATACATTTTATCTAGAATCTAATCACAGATGCATGGAGGAGATTTCATAATAGCAACATAATGTAACTTTAGCTCAAGAGGAAGTCTAAAAAATGCTGCTGACTGCATCTGAAGTCAGCTGGTTTATTTCTGTTCTGCCCGAGACGTTACTTTTATCGGAAAATGATATTTGTGTCAGAGCCAATGTCCTCAGTGTTGTAGAGTTAATAAAAGCTCCAGCGACAATATTATCACATTGGATCTTCTGTACTTTTCGCTACAACTTTTGCTTTAGTTTTATTAATATTTGTTTGTTTTCAATACTATGGCCTAAATTTAATTTGTTTGTGTAACAATAAAGTTTTAAAAGTGCTTGTGACTCTTCACGTTGTCTTATTAATACTTGATGCTCAATTTAATGTTGAAGGAAGTCTTCATTATTAGTTTACTAAGAGTAAGATTACACATGCATGAAGTGTAATGTCTGTGGAGGAGATTGAACCAGAGCGGCTTCACTTTCAGCTGTTGATGTTTTGCTCAATTTACTTTTACTGCGACCAAGGCTGTCCTGGAGGGCAGCCATTTTAGGGCTCAGGTCGCACAGCCTGACTGACATTAGTGTGGGATGGTAAAATGTCATAATTACATATTGTTTAATGACAAGTGATATTTTTCCAACCTTTCTCTTCTTGTTTTTTTGTGAAAGAAAACTCATACAGTGATATAACCTAATCGTCTGTCAGCATCATATAGACTATTTATAGGCCTTGTTTAAACAGATTTGGGCTACAGAGATCTTTCTACTTTGTGTTTTGGTGGGAGATTGGGTTTACTCAATAAACTTTTGTTCAGTATGTAATTAAAATAAGTTTGAGTTTGGCAGGAGCAGGTGAATATTTGGTTTTGAGCGTTGATCTTATAAAAGCTTCATTAAAACCTGGGGTTTAAGTTGCTGAAGGCCATGCATTATAAATGTAAAGGATAACATACACACGCTTGTGTTACTGACGAGGAAAGATGATACCCATTATTGTATTTATAATATTGGCTCTCTTAATTATGGGGTGAGGGGCATTTAGCAACATGCTTGTTAACTTCTAAATTACTGTGAGGTTTTTATAATTAAGATATGTTGTTGTTTTTAAAGGCCATTATGTTATTTAAGTAATTGTAGACTTAGTTTGTGAGTAACTATTGGAGCTGTGAGTGTCACTTACATTGATTTAAATTAAAAGTTGTAATTTATGGTGATTATCTTTAAGTTAAGTTTAACAGTCAGATGATTAAATTTACTTCATGTTCAGTCACACCTGACACAGTAGAGAGTATTTTCACTTGCAAAGTTCATCTTTATGTTGAATGAAAGTAAACTTCATTCACAATGTGACTGAACATGAGTGCACAGACAGACAGTCAGAGCTGGGATTTAGGTTGGCGGAGGATTTGAGCGAGGCTAGTGGATTACCTGGTAATAGATCGAGTGGGTTGGAGGACACACACAGGAAGTGTTGTCTTGGACATGGGTCAGAAAAGGAGGGGTTAATCCTTGAAGCAGCGTTTTCCACTGTGATTCATTATTTCTGCTGGACACTAACCTTTACAAACCCACTGTCTTTGTCATTTTAGGTGTGGACACCAATGACATCTTTTTGAACATGTTAGTTGGGTCGTGTCTTGCACCATAAGGCACCTGTTGCACTCCTCCTGGTGCGGACCCAAACACAAAGACAAACCATGCTGATAAAGGAGTATCGCATCCCCATGCCCATGAGCGTGGAGGAGTACCGCATCGCACAGCTCTATATGATCCAGGTAAGTGTTTCTCTCACTAAAATGTCATGCTTCTGTTCTGTTTTTGGAGTTGTGCAGTAATTTGTGCAGGATGTAAGAGTTGGTAGTGTCATAGTGTACCAGAACAGGAGGACCGGAGAAAGGGTCAGTGATCCGGTGTTGTTCTGCAAACCAGCTGGTGCTCCATATGCCACGTGGATTATGTTTGATTTCATAACTGTTGTTTCCAAGCAGAAACAGACTTCTATCTGTGCTTATTATTATTGCATTTGTTTGTTGTGACGGAAAACATTAATGTATTTGATAACAGCATATTATCACAGTATGAAGCACTACCACGAAGCAGAATTATATATTTTACTGTAGGGCACAATAATATGAATCTGGTAAAGCTTTCTTTGACTAATTATAACATTGCTAATGGTTGTAAAGAGCCACAAATATTTAAATGATCAGAAGCCTTGTGAGTCATCAGAGCAGTAGCGCTTATGCAGATCAACATACTGTTTGTTTACAGTGTTTTGTGCTCCATCTGTTCAGTATTCCAAGCTCACCACCATCGGTGCTGGAAGCTGCCAGTCTTTTATTTATGCTGCTAAAACAATGTGTTATGGGAAGGGAAGGACAGACTTATTAAAAACCCAACATGAGGAGTTTCTTGGCTGTGGGAATAGACGGGTTTTTAGTAGATTTTGACTGGCATAGAATAAAACTGCTAATGGAACAAGCATAGATATCTTCTTGTTTTACCTAAAACAAGAGAATCACACACTTAGTAAAATTGAAATTAGCAAAACTGCTTCAGTACCTGAAATAAGAAGTAAATGTACTTGTTCTATTGACAAATCATCATCAAACATAGTCAATATACTCTCAAGTTATAACAAATACTACCTAATTCAACCATTTTAAGCTTATTATTGTATAAATTCTACGGTCTTTAAAGGACAAAGTTGCCTCGTCTGTTTGAAAGTCTACACCCCATCAATTATTTATTTATTATTTTAAATTATACGTTTTTGTAGCTTTTTCTAAATTACACGATCTTGGTATTAATTTTTTGCATATAATAATATTATATTACATTCACAGTATTATCTAAAATTCGATATATCACCCACTTTTCTATATTTTTTGTTCAGGAAAGTAATTCTGCAACTGTAACCTAGCAACCACATGGTAACTATGAGCCAAAATCCATCATATAAATGACAAAGATGTTATTATTTGACAAATTATACTGTAACACTTAAATCTAGCTAAATGATTGTTAGACTCTGAGGAAAACATGTCAGCTGTGAGATTGTGTTTTAGAACTTAAATTATTTCCTGTAATAGATGCATAGAAGCTGTTTAGTTTTCAAATTGCCACCAACACTTCACTGTTCATTATCTGATCTTAACCCCTTCTCATTCCGGCCTATTTTCCGGCCTAGGAATGATTAAAGTATTATTATTATATTTTTTTTTTTTTCATTTCAAATTGAGGCAGTGAAACCCCATAGAAATGAACTAAACAGGAAACAAACATGCCAACAGGAAGTGAACATTTTTGAATATAAATAAGCCAACTGACTTTTGTGCACAGAGCCAATTGTCAGTTTCTTCATGAGTTGCACCTTCACTGCTGTAAAACTATAACAAATATCCACCACAACCATCACATCAAACTAAGTACGAATTAGAAAAATCTGTCACATGGGCTTTAATAAAAACACAGGAAGATTAGATGGTCTGCCCTTTTTAGTGAGACTCGTTTTGAGAAGTGAAACCCAGATAGATGCTAACCTTGTGGTGCTACATAAATTATTCAAGGCAGTGCAGCCCAGGAGGAACAGGGTCCTCAGAGGAGCCAGACACATTACCATTCAACATACGCCGACCACTGTGTTCCAGCTGCGTTTTGTGACTTCCTATTGAGTGTATTTTAATGGTTTTACTTACTTTTTGCATTATACTGGCATATCTTAGTTTGTCTCACTAAACATTATAAAAATACATAAAACCAAGCCACATAGCAACAGCACTTCCTTCCAGTGCTTTATGTTAAATGTTGTTGTTGGTCTTTAGTTTCATACAGCTTTAATACAACTTTATTCTGGAAGCATTTTAGAGACAACACAAAGGTTTGATGAAAGTATAACCACTCTGATTGTGTTACAACTGTTTGTCAGATTATAAGGTCCAACGTGTTATGAAAAACTGTTAAGACATCCAACAAGAGCAGCAAAGACTGTGACAGGTTCCACTGTTTAGGGACAACAAAACACAGAGATTACAAGCGGATTTATTAATCTAATGTTCTTCTGCGACTGTGAGAGAAATAACTGTTGCAAATGCCTTCATCTACGATTTGCACTGATTTAGAAACTTTTAAAATCTTCCAGTGTGCACCGTGTTTTCTTCTGTACCACGTTATGCTCCATCGTGAGAGGTCTGATCATCAAACTAATAAGTTGGGCAAATTAAAAAATGAAATCAAATGCTTAGTTATCCTTTTTATGTGATGAAATTGAGATTTGGGGAACTTGTGAAGAGTTTTGCCACATGAATGACGAAGTTATTGATGAATAACTAAACTAACTAAATAAAGAAGTGTTTTTAGCATGACAATATATTGTGATTTATTTAATTGTTCATTTATTTTTTCAATGTATTCATCCAGTTAGGTTGAAAACTACCATGTTCTGCTCTCACACTAGGAAAGAGTGGCGTGGGCAAGAGCCAATTTGTCCGATTAATAACTTTGGACTTTGCGGTGAAATAGCTAAAAAATCAAAAACAAATCACAAAAAAAAAAATGCATTTAAGCAATATTCCTTGTAGCTGCCATCCACCTGATTGAAATATTATTGGCCTGTAAAAGACTGGTGCCACCTAGTGCTTCTACTTCATTTAATTAGTTTTTTTTGTACGATCATAAACGAAAAAAAAAAAACGCTCTCTAAAAGCAGTAGTTCAGTTTGTACGACTATAAACGAAAATGTTTGTTTGTGTGAATGTATGAATATAGCATATACTCATTCTAATATGAAGCATGAGGGTTTGCCTGTAAGCACTCCAAGCAAAAATATTTATGAATTTATATTTGTGTGCAAGAGGGGTAGGACCACATAAGTTCTTTGAACTTCAACCTACTCCTTTTGAGCATTATTTTCTGTTGCTAAATTTTACTGTTGTAAACAGTTCTTTTTATTTAATACAGTTCTATGAACTGATTGTTGCTCAAATAAAAAAAAAAAAAATCACTTGAGCCAAGGTCAGGTATCACAGAACTGCAAATGGTTTCCAAAGAGCAGGAAGTATGGTCGTCAACAGGAGCGATGAGGCATGTTGGCTAGAACTAACCTAAGTTCCATTAGCAGACTGTACATTCTCCTCCTTTAACCTAGTGTCAAATATTGCCTCAGAATATGATATTGTACCTTTTAATTTAGCAAGTTTACCACATAGAAACGACAACAATCACAGACACACATTTATGGTCTTCTTCCTGGAGACTGAATGACAAAACGACCAAAAAGCAGTGATTGATTATCATCAAGCAAACAAGCCCCAATGATGCGATGTCAGACGGTTTCCACAAAGTGAAATGAAACCGGCTGATGGATCAGGCCGCTAGAATGTCACGTGAACAGATGCTATTCTCATTTACAATGACGACCGAGAGAAGACGCAGCAGCACAAAGAACAAAGTGACAGTCAGAGGTGACTAAAGGGCCGAAGTTCATTACTCAAAGTAGTTACTTACAAAAGTTCTGCTGACGCTTATTTACTTGAGTAAACTGACTATTTAAGCTGACTTAAGTAAGTAAAGTCAGTAGTTGATGTGTAGTTTGTGAAATGGGCTTTATATTGAATTATTCATAATCTGACTTTAATTATGTGGTAAATACAGTTTTCATTGTAGAGTTGACTGAGTTAAATTATTTACAGCAGCACAGTTTGGTGTGAACTGGCTTTAAAAGGAAAAAAAAAACCAAGTAGTTTCTAGGTAGCAAAGTAACAATCCTGTTTTTAAAATGTAGCAGTAGAAAGTACAGCTATTTCTTTAATGTCAATAAATGAAAGTAGGAGGTCAGATACAAATAAGACATTTGATCATTCACACATTCTGGGATTACTCGACCGACAGTTTTTTCTTTTACTAAAGAAAATAAGAAAGATGAAACGTCTAAAACCATCTTTGATCTCAATTGATTTGTTATTTACTGACTCCTCAAAAGTGAAGTGCTCTTGTCAGCAGCAGACACAGCAGCTTCCTCTGTGCACAAATGTATTTAGTTGACACAGAAAAATCGAATGTTATTCCTGTGAGACTGACCTACTGTAGCTGCTCTGCTGACGAGGAGACCGCACACACACACGGACAGCCTGATGACGCTGAGCCTGATTGAATGTGTTGTTTTAGCAGGAAAGACCTGGTGCAATTTCCTTCAAGCTGTAATAGAGCAAGCTGAGCTACACAATACTTAAAGTGTGTATGACAGGTTAGACTACATTTTTAGTAAAACATTGTGGACGTGATTACAAGATTTCACTAAACATTTTGCTTGTTCTCTCTAATGGTCTTATAAAAGTCCTTTGTTCAGTAAATATGACAAATGATAATATCTGTAACACTTTATTTGTGTTAAATAATTGATTAAACTCTCAGGAAACTCAGTTGTGTGTACAGGGTTTCTGTAGAGTCTTAAAAAAAAAGTAATTTAAGGAAGACTAGCTAAAGATATTGCTTTCAGCTAATGGGATCCATATAAATAAACAAATAAACAAACTATCTTCAATTTTTGCTCCCTAAAATGTAAACAAAAAGAAATAATACATTTTAAACTTAGTTTTGACTTAGTTTGGTGTGATAGTCTTTGTGGTAAATATTTATCACAGTTTTACAGCAGTTCAGTTGCAAATTATGAAGAAATTGACGTATAAAAGCAGAAAATTACAGGAGGTAATTCATGAGAATCCCTCTACATGTGTCGTCAAAACGCCCCAAAATACAAAGACAATTTACACACAACTGACATTTAACACAATTAAAGTGTTATAGGTTATAAGAATGTGTCACATTGTCACTCCTGTGTTAATGATGTTGATTTGAGCCAACATTTACAGTGTGGTTGCTAGGTAACATTTGTAGATTGCCCTTAGGCCTGTATGTCATATTTACTGGACAAAAGACGATAATGAACTTCACCAAAACAACCAAATTGGATAAAAACAAGTAAAATGTTAGTGAAATCTTAATCATGATCATGTTTACTATGTTTTACTAACAATATAGTCTAACCTGTCATCTGCACTTTAAGCTTTTCTCACAACAACAATAGATGAACGTCGTGGGTTTTAGTGAACAAACAGGACATTAGGCTCATAGGCGGAGACATGACAGTTCCATCTGAATCGATCAGAGGGATGGGACGGTTCACTTCAGTCACGATTCAGTTCAGTTTTCAATTTTGTATCCACAATTTTTGATTTTGTTCAATTTTGTTTCTATTAACTTTTTTGTACTTTAAAACACAAAATAAATAAAATAAATTACTTTAAAAACACTTACTGCTGTTACTGCTAGAACTTGTATTTTTTATGAACATTTGAACAGTATTTCATTTATTTAGTTTTTTTCATTCATTATAGCAAACATAAAAAACAATGTTTAGACTTTGTTGACATAAAGTCTTTGAATGAAAAGGAGCAGAAAGAAGTTAAAAACTTATAATATCTGCCCCCTTTTTTTTTTTTTCAAGAAATCTTTACAGTTCCGACTATTTAAAGTCACACACAGCTACTTACAGCTTTGTTTTGTGACAGAGAAATACAGTTTGATACAGATAATATAAACAATTCATATTATAATAGTTAACGGCAAACAACAGCAATGCCTTGTCATATTTTTGCAACAGAGAGTATTTCACCTTATATTTAAATGATTGAAAACATTTTGAAGTTTTAATTTTTTCATCTAGACTGTTCTATAAACCAACAGACTGTAAACAGTAATATTTAGTGTCCATCTTTAGAGATCCACCATCAGTAGTTATTGCAACATAATAAAGCACATTCGGTCAGGTCTTGCACAAGTTCACACTTTCTTTCTTCTTACATCGTGACTCATTTTGTATTATCGTGATATGTAACTACAGAGTGTATGTGTAGATCAGTGGCTGCATGAGCAAAACAGATCGATTCTGGCTTTCGATTCGATCGCTGCGTAGGTCGAGCAATTTTTAAAGTTTTCGAACGATTTTCCATCCCTAATATATATACATTAACAAGCATGGGGGGAAATTGATTTTAAGTTATTTTATTGTAGAAAAAAAAAATTGTGTATAGTCCCTTTAAGTTGTATGTTTGTTTGTTTTTTTGTCCTAAAAAGTCTTGCATTTGATCTCTTGATCCTTTCAGAAACCCTCTGTGTAAAGTGTTTTTGTATTTTGGTGCTTTTTGACGACATGTGGAAGAATTTTGTTTTAGCACTCAAATGACTTCCTGTAATTTTCAACTTTTATCTATAAGTATTCACCACAAAGATTATCACACCAAACTTAAGTCAAGATTAGACAAATGTGATAATCTGTCACATTTTCAGGCGCTCTAGACTTGTTTTAACTGTGGACGTCGCTGCCACACTTTGTGCCGTCAGATGTAGAGGGTGATTTAAGGCCCTCAGCTCCTCACATAAATTACATTACCTGCTAGATTACAGCAATTTTCTAGCTGTTTGTCTCCTCTGACCTTCATTACAGATATCATCTCCCTCACGTCGTGCTGAGAGGGGCTTTGTGTTCACTCCTAAGTCTTATTCTTGACCCAGAGCATCCCACACTTGCTGTTAATAATGATCAGGATAATTTGTATTCACGCGGCTCTCTCTCCCTCGACCTCTAGTCCATTACAGTAAAAGGAGTAAAACCGCTTTTCAATCAGCTCTTAGCGGACAGGAAACTGGGTTCATTGTCATAACTTTCACAACCGCAATGTTATTATAGAAACGTCTGTGGAAAGCAGCACTTCATGTTTTTAATGTGCTTCATGAAAAGGGCTGGACGATATGGCAAGATTACAATTTCGATTTTATCACAGTTCTAGTAGACTGTTTTCCTGTTGCCTTTGAGGTAAATGCAGTTCACTGTCAGTGGCTAAATAAAGCTGTCACAGGCTGACCAGTGTTGCCAGATTTTCAGAGAGAAACAAGCGATCAAACTTGTGAAAATACATTTTAAAACAAACAACCTCGGCCCTTCAATAAAAAGTAAAAAAAAAGAATTGATTACGTAGAACGTGTGTTGCTGCAAAACAAATGGCTGTGATTTTGGCATATCATGTGTTTTTCTAACATTAATAACAACTTTTAGACATAAAATAATGCTAAAAATGCATGTTTCAGTCATAAATTTATATATTTTTTAATATCAAACTTGGAAAATTGCTAAAATGTATCCCTTTTCAGAACAAAACGCATAGAAAGTTTGAATGAAAGCGTAATTGTTTATTACAAAAGTGTGCACACAAAAAGCCCTATGCTGTCCCTACATCTGTCCCTACACTAAACATCAGTATGTCACACACATCTAAAGCCACACACGGAGATGTTGAAAACAGGACATGAAGATTTGTTATCACTAAATCTTCACAGACACCATAAACAGTTTAATCTAGACAAAGCATTAGCAACACCGGTATCAAAGACACCCAAGGCCGGAGCCATAGTGTGATTTGTCTCTGGACATTCTGAACTCACTCAGATATGACTATAAAAGAAGCCCAAAGTCGCTATAAAGATGTGGACTTGGCAACTCTGAGACTAAGAGAAGTAGGTTGGAAAAACTAGTCTAGTGTATTTGAACAAACAGAAGCATTAAACAGAGAGATTTCATCAAAAAAACAGATTGTCACAGACATGAGCTCACGGTTTGATTTTTCCCCAGGCCTATGAGCTCATCTTTTTATCTGTTTTTTTTTTTTTGTCATATTGTGATTTTTCCATTTCTCTATTTCTTTCCCACCCACTTCTCTTATTGGTTAATCTGAGTGAGTGACAGCTGGATTGAACCAATCACAGGTAAAGTAGGAACTTTCTGAAAAAGCAGATGAATAAACAGTTTACATGAGTTGTGGTCAAATTGAAATTGTGATCTGCTTTCAAGACAATTGTGACATTATTTTTGCTTTGTTGCCCATGAATAGAAATTTTTTCTTGAAATTTCTTCAAATTAATTTTTTCCAACAAATAAATATAGTTATTTGTTGTCTTTTTAAGTCATCCTAAACTCCTAAATTCTGCAGTTTTGAAAGAGTAAAGGAGAGGGTGAAAGGTGGGGGTGAGCGTGAAGAGGAGCAGTGTGATTGGCTTGACAGCAGGTGTTTGTGATCAGAAACAAGGGAAATCCCTCATATAAACTACAGATTACATTGTTCACTACAATGAGCACACCCTGAGTTTTTCATCGTCTTGAAACTTGCGAAGTTTTTACAAAAACATTTATACAATACTTATAAACAATACATATTACACTTTATTTGTCCTGAACCAGACTCAGTGCTTTTGTAAACTTTGCAAAGAGTGGCTCTGGTCACTATTCTCTCTGCCGCGTCTCAAATCAACTCCACAGTGTTTCGTCCAATCAAATTATTTTCCTCATGAAACGAAACAGGTCAATGCTCATTGCATCAAACTTCACTCACTTCACATCGAAGTATTTGCTCTTTCATTCTGCAGAAATGTGTGATGTCAATGTCAATGACAACGACAACAACAACAACAACTTGTTTTTAAAGTGCCTCTGACAGGTTGAACTACTCATTTCATTAAAACAAAATTAAGACAATTACCCTTTAAGATTTTACTAAACATTTTTGCAAAGCTCATTCCAGTTTAGCCAGGATTAAAAATTTACTTCCTGTTCATTGTTTATGACATCACGCTAGGGAGTTGCCTAGTAACCAGATAATTAAATTGGGCAAAACATCTCGAATGTAGCTTTTACTACATAAAAAAAACACTAGGATACAGTCACTTTATTGTTATATTTATGTTTAGGGGTCATGCAAATGGGTTTATCATGAGAAAATCTAAATGGTCCTCGTCTCCCTGTTATTTTCAACATATTTTCAAACTTTTCTTCACAAACTTGTTCTTGATTATGTAAAACTGTCATTTATATTTACAACAGGTTTTAATCTACCATATTAAGTTACACTTTTTTTTAAAAAACTTGTCATCTGCATTTTTTTTAAGTTATTTTATTGTAAAAATTGGGTATAGTCTCTTTAATCTCAGAGAAGATATAAAGCTGTAAATAAAGCTGATTTCCATCGGTAGTCCTTCGACAGGTTTTAAACAAAAAAGTCTATCAATAAAGTTTCCTATGTCAGTACATTTTAATGGCAAACTGTACAATTAATACACTTTTAATATTTTTTTTTCCTTCTTAAGCAGTCATGTATGTTGTAGACAATGTGCATGCCTGATTGATTTATACATCTGTAGATCTCTCCCACTAGAGACTAGAGAGAACTCGTATTGAACATGTTAGTCACATTTTATCTAGATTTTTTAGGCAAACAATCCCAAACTTTTTTTTTTAACTGTTACCTGTTTGAACAATTCAGGTCACACACAATTTTAACATCATCCCATGCATCTTTATTAGTGAATAAAGCTTTAGGATTGATGTGTGACTGCTATGTTTAGAAAAATATCAAACAATTAACTGTATTTTTCTCTCCACTCAATCACGAATAGCTCATTACACAGACATAGTATGTTTACAAACTAAAATCATCTTGTAGTGATGCACCAGCTGTGAGCTTAGACTGAACAGACTCTTAAAGGATTTGTGAAGTAACCATCTGTTGCAAGTACCCTGAGGAGAAAATTAGATCCTGTGGTGAAAGGGAAAATTATGGTAACACTTGTGCCTTTCATTCTGTTCGACTGTAAAACCATCAAAACTTTAGCTGAATTTTGCTTTAGAGGCGCCGTAATCGATTTTGTAGACTTAATAAACAAACATGCAGAACACCTTTTATTTTCTCACGATCTAAAGCATTCACAGCCACTTTACTCTTTACTTCAGTGAGTTTAGAACCACTTTTCACAACTTTAAGAAGCATGTGTGAGTTGAACTGTGTCTAACAGAAGCTATCTTACAGGCTAGAAACAATAATAAGTACACTTCCTGTGTCTTTGGAAACAAAATACTTAATTGTTTCATATAATTTTCTCCTGACTAGATAATTTGACAACATGTACTGGTGCTAAAGTGATTTTAAAGCCCAGAGATAATTATTTTTTTCTAATTGTGACTTAGTTTGCTGCTGTTATAGGCCTTGTAGTTAAGGTGAAGTTTATGAGGAAATTTATAAGTGAAATTGAAAATTACAGGAAGTAATAGGGCTGGGCGATCTGGGAAAAAAAATTTATCAAGATTTTTTTTTTTCTCTTATTGATTGATCTCAATTTTTGATTGGATTTTGTTTAACCTTTTCAAAAACAAATGAAAAATGGCATTCATGAACATAAACAAAACAAAAACTTTTAATATGTCCCACTTATTCAGTTTTTTTTTAATTATACATCATTATTCTGTCTCAAAGTCTGACTTTTGCTCCAAACTACACATACACAAATAATTGACATTTCAATTCGATCTCTCGATTTTTCAATTAATGGCCCGGCCCTAGGAAGTAATTTGAGTTCTAAAACAGAATCTCTTTACACATGTCGTCAAAATCATCAATTTGCCAAAAAATACAATTTACACACAACTGACATAGTTTCCTGGGAGTTTAAGCAATCTTATCACTTGTCAAATTGTATCTATTGTGTAGATTTTGACCCATATTTACAATGTGGTTGCTAGGTAACAGTTGTGGACTTACCTCAACATATGTTGTGTTTGTTGGTCAAAAGACAATAAACCTCAATAAAAACAGCCAGTCTGGATGAATAGAAGTAAAATGTAAAGTGAAATCATCCTATACCGGCAATCTTGTTCACTGTGTTCTGTTAAAAAATGTATTCTAACCTGTCATACGCTCTATAAGTTATTAAAAAAACAAAAGGAGGCCTTTCAATCACAAGTTGTTTTCATTTGTGTAACCCAGTCACATTTCTTTTTCTTTTTTTTTGTCCTGCTGTGTTTGTGCAGAAAAAGAGCAGAGAGGAGAGCTGCGGCGAGGGCAGTGGGGTGGAAATCCTGGAGAACAAGCCTTATGAGGACGGGCCCGGAGGTTCGGGTCAGTACACACACAAGGTCTATCACATCGGCAAGCACATCCCATCCTGGTTCTGTGCCATCCTGCCCCAGGCGGCACTTCGAGTCGAGGAGGAGTCGTGGAACGCTTATCCGTACACACGCACACGGTGAGAGAACAACATTTAGACATTTACCTCGTCTCCTCCAATCTCAACTAACAAAACTACTTCAAAGTACGACAAAGCACTATCTGCATCCAATTGTTTCTATGGGACATATAATAAACTGCCACCTGTTTGCTACTATGGTTACTTGTGAGTACAAAAAGATGAAATAATAACAATTCCTTAAAAATATTTATACACATAACAAGGTCAAAATCTAAACAATTAAACTTTAAAACAGAAATAAAGACAAATGCTTCTAAACCAATTTTATATCCATTTAAATGTTCTTAGTTAGTAAACTTTATTAATAAAGTATATATCACAGATTTCCAAAATCACCAAAGTGCTTTACAAAGGGGTTAGGTCGAATTACAATCAAGAACATTTAGATTGGGAAAAAAAAACAAATAAATGATGCTACATAAACAATACATTAACATAACCGTACAAAGACTAGACTTTTTATATTGTTTGGGCATTACTTTATAGTTATTTATCTGCCCAAAATGAGATTACACATGTTAAAAGTTTTTGAAAAATAAAGAGAAAAGAATTTTTAAAGGAACTATTTGTAGAATATGCTTCTCACTGTTGCAATAAAAGAGTCCAAATTGTTGCTACAACATTCAGTGAGCAATGTTCTTTGTTCAGTGTTTCCCATTAAAAGAGGAAACTATGGCAGCCCTCATAGTATAAAAAAGTCATGCTTTAAAATTTATCCATCAACTTCCCCCATGTGTGACAGGTGTAAAGTGTCTGAAGGCACATTGACTCATGCTTTCTGGTCTTGTCCTTTGTTGACTGGTTTTTGGTCTAAAATATTCAACTGGTTTTCCAAATCCTATAAAAAGCCCCTCTCACCTGAACCACAACTTGCTATTTTCGGCTGTTTACATACAAGGACTGTTCCTGCAATAATGCAACAACCACTGGATTTAGGAATGTTGGTTGCAAAAAGACTGATCTTAAGAGAATGGAAATCTCCTGCAGCTCCCTTGTTCAAAGCATGGGTCAGTGACATGTTTCTTAAGGATAACGAAAGTTTATCTAAATGTGAGAATGTGTAAAACATGTTTAAAAACAAAGTTAGCAGTGTAAAATGTGCTTGAGTCACCAAAAGGTTTGACTGGAAAGTACCTGCCTCAGAGCAGGAGCTAAAAAAGTCCCTAAAGTGTGGCCCCAGTTTATAGTTCCTGCTCTGTGTGAACGCTCCCAAAATGGGGACAAGAACCTAAAAAGTACTAGGAAGTGAAAAAAGTTCCTACAGTGGGAAAAGGCCTATTGATACAAATGACAAAACTTAGAGCCATACGGACCTGCTCAGTTGATACTTTTACAAAAATATGGAATCCATTTCTTGCTTATCTTGAAGAAACACAGCATTTATAGACTTGGACTCGTGTCAGTGATTTTCCTACCTTAATGTTTGGTTTTGTTTTTTTTTGTAAATATGTCTGTTTGTTTTTTCTCTTTTTCAATATGTTTAATCAAGCTGACAAATACGCACCTGAGCTCTGTTTGTTTGTATTGATAACATTGAAAACTAAAATAAAATATTGAAAAAAAAAAAAAAAAGTCATGCTTTATGCTTGTAGCAATGCAATAAACATTTGTAACTAATTATATTTAACCTATAATAACCTAAAATTTTGATCAGCAAAGACAGTAAACTACTTTTATACACCAAAAACAAATATAAAAAAAAAATAACCACTTGTACCGCTATAGTCTTTGTATAAATCTTTGGAAAACACAGTTGTTTCTTGATTTTCAGGTACACATGCCCATTTGTGGAGAAATTTTCAATAGACATAGAAACATATTACAAACCTGACACAGGAAATCAAGTAGACGTCTTCAATCTGTCCTCAGCTGAGAAAAGAGTAAGGACAATAGGTAAGCTTTTACATCACAAAACAGACACATGAAGTACGTCTTTGTGCTTTCAACATGTGTTTTCTTTTATTTGGATTATCACAGATCCCATAGACATCGTAAAAGACTACATTGCCCCACATGAGTATTTAGTAGAGGAGGACCCAAAGCTGTATCAGTCAATGAAGACCAAAAGGGGGCCGCTGTCTGAGGACTGGATAGAAGAAATCAACCAAAACCCTGGCCAGAACCCGGTCATGTGTGCCTACAAGCTCTGCAAAGTGGAGTTCAGATACTGGGGGATGCAGTCCAAAATAGAACGCTTTATACACGATGTCGGTAAGTGCTGTTTATACACACAGTAAAAAGAGAGCTAAATGTAGACCGCACAATAAATAAGATGTGAGTTTTGATTGCTGATGAGATCTTTGTGTTTGTGCATCAGGCCTGCGTAAAGTGATGGTGCGAGCTCACAGGCAGGCGTGGTGCTGGCAGGATGAATGGTACGGACTGACCATTGAGGACATCAGGCTGTTAGAACTGGAGACCCAGCTGGCCTTAGCTAAAAAGATGGGCCAATACAGCCTGAATGAGGAGGGAGGAGCTGAGACAAATGGCTCTTCTCAGGACCAGGACCAAGGAGCAGGCACAACAGGACCAGCCGTGGAAAATGAGGGCGGAGCAACCAAAACAGTGGAATCATTGGAAACAAGAGGAGAACTCACCAAACAGTGGTCGACGTCTTCCAGGTCCTCCAACCGCTCATCCAAGAGAGGAGGTTGGTGTTACATTTTCTTGCTGTTTATTACAATTCACTAGCAAGGACCACACTCTCAGAACTTGTAAGCAAGAACTTTATTGAATAAATGTGAGCAGGAACTAAACGAAGATGTTGTTGCCAGTTTGGGGCTTCCTTCAAGGGCTGACTGCAGACTCCCGGTCCTCCTGGGAGATGAGAAGAGAATAATTAGAAGAGAATAATGAAAAGAGGGAGGGTAAGAGGGGCATTGACTGTGGCCAGGGCGGTTAAATAGTGTAGCCACCAGAAGAGACGTAGGAGAGGTGTGGTCCTGCTCCCGAACCTAAAATAAACTTAACTTCATTAAATGTACACTTTTATAGAAAAAAAAACAGCTTTTGCATGTACAGAATGTGTACGATAATTCCATTCTTTATACGCGTAGGAAGTCCTTCACACCAAAGCATATCTGAATGGAGGATGCAAAGCATTGCTCGTGACTCCGAGGACAGCACAGATGATGAGTTTTTTGATGCACATGGTAAACAATATTCTTTACTTCAGTTGACTTTTGCTTTTTTGTGATTTATCAAGCACAGGAAATTAGACTTATTCATACATTTTGTTTAAAGTGTTGCACTATTTTGAGAATAGCATAATAATTTTACCTTGTCATTAGCTAATTTCACCTTCTACTGTATATTTTTAATGTTACAGAAGACTTTTCTGACAATGAGGAAATATTTCCTAAGGAGATTACAAAGTGGAGCTCAAATGATCTAATGGATAAAATTGAAACAATAGAGATGGATGAGGCACAAGGTGAGCCTTTAAAACTTATTCAGCAGTAATGCACTGATGTAAGTGTTGATTAACTAATGTTGTTTTATCCGTATAGAAACCTTGTATCAGGATTCTGGAGGCGTTTATTCTGTCCTAAGTAATGATGAGACGCACATAGATGTATGCTTTATTTTGTTATCTTAAAATCTAATTAAAATTGGAAGGATCTACAATTTATTTATGTGTCATCTAGGACTGTTCATCTCAGCAGTGTCTTCAGGCCTCCAAGGTTCATGTACTTATTTTGGTCCTTCATGGGGGAAATATTCTGGATACTGGTTCTGGTAAGTTTAACTATAAATTAAGAAATTATTCTTTTGAAACCTATTGCAAAAAAACAATATTATGTGAATTCTCAGGGGACCAGAACAGTAAACAAGGAGATGTAAACACTTTGAGTGCAGCTTTTGACACTGTCATGAGGGTTCATTACCCCACAGCACTGGGTCGAATTGTTATTCGCACAGTTCCCTGCCCTGCTGTTTGTGTGGAGGCATTTTCACTTGTCTCAAAGTAAGCACATATCTTTCAATAAACTTGCCAAAATACTGTTCTGTATATTATAATAAAATATTGTGTTTCATTTCAGCCTTAGTCCATACAGCTATGATGAGTCATGTCTGTCCAGTAGTCAGGACCACATACCCCTGGCCGCACTGCCTCTACTGGCAACATCTGCCCCACAGTATCAGGACGCCGTAGCAACTGTCATCCTACGAGCCAACCAGGTGTACAGTGACTTCATCAAGTCTTTAGAGGGGGCTCCTTTTACTGGCCAAGTGAGTAACAATAGAGTAACACACATGTGTGAGTGCATCTTAATATGAATATGTTACATCCTTGTGCAGGTGTGTGTTATTGGGGACTGTGTTGGAGGGATCTTGGGCTTTGATGCTCTCTGCAGTAGTTCAGTAGTTGTCTCAGAAAGCCAGAACAGCAGCAGACGAGGCAGTACCATCAGTGTACAGGTAAAAGAATATCTTGTATTGATTTTGTATACAAATCTATACTTATGTGTGGGTTTTTTTTTTTTTTTTTTATTAAACTCTGTTTTTCAGGACACAGAGCTCTTGTCTCCTGGTATTGTGATAAACAGCATCTCTCCATCTTCACCAACTCTGGAAGGAAGTCGACATCTTAGCAGAAGCAACATTGACATTCCTCGAAGCTCAGGACAAGAGGATCCCAAGAAACAGCTTCCTCGCAAACGCAGTGACTCCTCCACGTACGAACTTGACACCATCAAACACCATCAGGCTTTTCTGTCCAGGTGACTAAGGCCACTTAAATAAACATGACAAACTCACATCTTCAGCAGCTTCTAAATCTGTATTTCTGTGGAACAGCCTTCACTCCAGTGTGCTCCATGGGGACCCTGGATCAAGACGCTCCAGCAACAGCACTATGCTGGAGGGAGGCTCTTTGGGAAAATTTGACTTTGAGGTGACAGACTTCTTCCTGTTTGGTTCTCCCCTGGGCCTGGTACTTGCTCTGAGGAAGACTGTGGTGCCATCATTAGATGGTAAGAATGGGTTTGGTCATGTTAATCACAATTTATTCAGTATTTGGTTGAGCAAGTAATAACATAAAAGCAAAATTAGGTCTGTAAAAAAACAACACACAAATCCAGCCCGAATAATAAATGAAAATGCATTTTCATTATGTTTCCTGTTTAGTGTCAGCCCTGCGGCCTGCCTGTCAGCAGGTTTACAACTTGTTTCATCCTGCTGACCCTTCTGCCTCGCGGCTAGAGCCTCTCCTGGATAAACGGTTTTACCTGCTCCCGCCCTTTAACATCCCTCGATACCAGCGCTTTCCGCTGGGGGACGGTCACTCAGCGCTGCTCGGTGAGATTTCCATTCAAATGTAATGTTATGGTCAAAATCACGGTAATATTAACTTGTATCTTCTTTGCTGCGCTTTTGTCTTATTTTACTGCCACTATAGTTGAAACAGTGCAAAGTAACCCACAGCTCCTGATGGATTCTGGGAGTGGACTCCCAAACCGTGTTCTGGACGGGACCATTACTGAGACCTCTATTCCGGTGCCTGTGCTCAACTGGCAGGTCACACAACCTCAAATAGACTGTGAGTGCTTTGCGATACTTTATATAGTATCTTTGTGATGAACTGATTAACTGTACATAGTTATTCATTTAAACATGTAATTTTTTTTTTTTACTAATTAATCATCCTTTAACTAAAAAAGCAAATTGTGTGTGTTATTTTTAGTGGATCTGCTTCATTCACACTCTTACTCTGATGGACCGTGCACTTCACCAGGGGTACCACATCTGCGTTGCACCCGCAGAGCCAGCGAGGCCAGCATTGCCAGTCAGGTGTCAGGCTTAGCTGACTCATATACTGCATCTAACATTGCTACAAGTAAGTTGACCCCTGCCCTCATTTGTTGACTAAAGCAGGTTGTGTATGACTGTGCATTTACATGTCCATATTCTCATTTGCCTACTTGAGCAAGCACACTTGAGGTAAGCCAGTCTAAAAGGTCTGGTCTGCTCACCCTTCTGGTTGTGCCCTACAATAAAGTCATGCGCACACCGTCACCTCGGTTGCGCAAAAAAGTGGCTCAGGTGTTTTTTAAACACAATGGCGTGGAGTCACAATCGAGCATGAGGCCTGACTTGGATCTGACCTCTGACCCCAGTGATGTCACATGTGACCTGACAGACCTCAGCTCCACCCCCCCATCACCAGGTGTACTGAAGAACATAGAGCAAGGTAGCCTGGGAGCTGTAGTAGCCACTAGAAACACCTTTTTCCTTTGTTTTAACTGATTGCTGTGATTTAGTCTCATAGTGAGAAAAGTGCTGTATAGCCCTCTCACACGAGAGTCACTTTCAAATACAAAAACAAATGTGGTTCTCTGAAAGTTTGGGCTAAGCACTTGGTGTTTTGAATTATTTCTGATCCGTATCACTTTATTCTGAAATCTCTTGAGTGTTCTTACATCTGATCTCCTTTAGATTCCCATGTTTTCAGTTTGTAGTGTAGTGTTCCTCATCTACATATCTTCAGTAGTGTTTAAATATGTGTTTGTGTTTTTGCTTAGTTGCTTCACGCTGGTGGGGCAGTAAGCGGATGGACTACGCCCTGTACTGTCCCGATGCACTGACAGCTTTTCCTACGGTGGCCCTGCCTCATCTCTTCCACGCCTCCTATTGGGAGTCCACAGATGTTGTGTCTTTTCTGCTTAGACAGGTGAACACACACCTGTTTTATTTAACCTGCTTGACTGATCTTTGTTCGGGGGTAATTCAGTTACATATTTTGTGTGGTTGTGTTGCTGTGTTTTTAGATGATGAGACATGAAAACTCTAGCATTTTGGAACTTGATGGAAAAGAGGTATCTGAATTTACTCCTTCAAAACCTCGGGAAAAGTGGCTTCGTAAGAGAACTCATGTTAAGATTAGGGTATGCATTTTGTTTCAGAGATATTGCATTGCTTGACTGTCAAAAAACTTAATTTTTGTTGTCATTTATGTTTACCAGAATGTAACAGCCAACCACAGAGTTAATGATTGTGTATACTCAGAGGACGGGCCCCAGATGGTAACAGGACGTTTTATGTATGGCCCTCTGGACATGGTTACCCTTACAGGAGAGAAGGTAACTATATCTATTTATAGAAGTTATAATAATCATTTGTGTCACATCTGTGACAAAGACAAAAGTACATTGTCATATTCTGTGAAATTCTGTATCTTGTAGATTGATATTCACATCATGACCCAGCCTCCATCTGGAGAATGGGTTTATTTTGACACTGAGCTCACCAACAGCAGTGGGCGTGTCTCTTATGTAATACCAGAGTCAAAGAAGCTTGGCATCGGTGTGTACCCTGTCAAAATGGTGGTCAGGTAGGTGTTTTATTTTATTTTTTTTAAGGTACATTTTTAAAAATTTTTCACTTCTGATTTTTGCCTTTTGTGACAGGGGTGACCACACATTTGCAGACAGTTATCTCACCATCATGCCACGTGGAACAGAGTTTGTTGTATTCAGTATTGATGGATCATTTGCTGCAAGTGTTTCTATAATGGGTAGTGACCCAAAGGTTCGGGCCGGGGCAGTTGATGTGGTGAGGTAAGTGTCGATTTGCCCTTATCAATATCAGCTTTATGAAGTATCTTTGTAATTCTGTCTGTTTTATTTTATATTGCATAGTATTGTCAAATATAAAAAGGAACTACAATGTTTTTTTGTTTTTAGTATGGGAAAAGTAACTTTACCTTCTCGTGCTGGCTACTGTCTTAATGATCCTTGTATTTAGAAATCAACTAAAATAACCTTCAAGCATTAGAAAATGTGTTTCTCAGTAGCTTTTTATGTGTTGTTCTGCAGGTACTGGCAGGATTTGGGGTATGTGATCGTATATGTCACGGGACGTCCTGATATGCAGAAGCAGCGAGTTGTAGCCTGGCTTTCTCAGCACAACTTTCCTCATGGGATTGTATCTTTTTGTGATGGACTGGTTCATGACCCTCTTCGGCACAAAGCCAACTTTCTCAAATCCCTTATCACTGAGGTAAAGGTGACTGTATGTTTTATGTAGAAAAGTATATTTTGTCTGGCTTGCATAAACTATATACATTTCTTTAGGCCCACATGAGGATCTTTGCAGCGTATGGCTCCAGTAAAGACATCTCTGTGTACTCTTCTCTCGGGGTCCCGCCATCACACATCTACATAGTGGGACGACCAACAAAGAAAATGCAGCATCAGTGTCAAGTATGGCTCTGATTTAAGAGTGTTTTCACTCAACATTTCTTACTGTTTTGCATTAAACAAACATATTCTTTTGCAGTTTATTTCTGATGGGTACGCCTCTCACCTGTCCCAGCTGGAATACAGTCAGAGGTCTCGGCCTGCCAAGTCAGCCAGTACACGCATGGTCCTCCGCAAAGGCAGTTTTGGCTTGAATGCAGCTGGTGGAGACTTCCTGCGCAAACGAAACCACATATTTCGCACCATTTCTTCACAGCCTGGTGGAACAGGGCCAGGCTCGCCCAGTCAGCCGGGCCGCACTGAGAGGACTCTGAGCCAGTGTGAAGTGGAGCGAGAGCGAGTTGTCGGCACAGCCACTCAGCGGAGCATGAGTCTTGCAGCGGGCTGCTGGGGCCGCAGTGGCAGCACCAAGGAGGGCAGTGGAGGCCTGTTGGGTCCCAAGTAAGGAGAAAGATGAGATAGAAAGAGACACACATTTTCCACCATGATCCCTGGAAAGAAAACAGAATATGTTTTCAGAAGATTCAAGAGAACTGTACAAGTCATCCAGAGGGAGTGGATCCTGTGAAAACCAGACAGTTCTGTAGCATGACTCTTTTTAACAACATCACAAGTATAATATTAGTTTTCCACTTATTGTAAGCCTTAAATCAATCTCATACAATGGGAACTCCGGTTTCTGTCATCATGAACTCAGGACATCAGCAGAGCCACTTTTACATGTTTAAGGGCCAGATGTTTCAGAAGACAATGCCCTCGCTTTCTTCGGGCAGTTCTGGTTACTTTTAAGAAAAAGCCCTCCAGAAACCTTTAAAAAACAGAAATTAAATAATGTAGAAATGTATGCAGCTTGACTGATAAAGCACTTTTTTGCCAAATTCTAATAATTTATGACAAAGCTCATTGAATATGTTGTTGTATTTGTGAAAGGTTTAGTTCTTAAATTTGGTCAGAAGTGAGTACTTTCATGGAATCTGAGCTAATACACAAAGTACAAATAGTGATGCAAAAGTTCATGTTTACAAGTTGTAAGTTGTTCGCTTGACATAGCATGGCCATTTTAATCTCTTATATGGGCCAAAATAAGTATTCCTACAGCAGAAAAAATAATCTCTTCATTACACAACATGCCCCATCTTGAAAGATTGCCTATAAACTGTATATTTAAATGTCATTTTGATGATACTGGCAGGTGCTTGTGTCTGTTTCACTGAACCGTGGGAGTGATCTCCACTGTTTTTCCTCCAAGTTCCGAAGGCCTTTATATTTAGATGGACAAGAAACAGGACATGCAGCAACAACTCAAACTCTGTACAGTCCACTGCAGTGATCCCTTTACATTCATGCTTGCAATACCTCTGACCCGCCCAGTGGTGGGTTTTGTTCCCCGCGTGCTGCTGCTGCTGTTGGGAGACATCTCCTGACTTTTTGCTCTTGTGTTAAATCCAAAAGGACACAGGTATTTACTCAAAGCCAACTGTTGCATTTGGAAGTGACTGTGGTGGAGCCTTTGCATAGACTTCCTTTCTTTTACAGCAAAACATGTGTTTAACTTTCGACCAAATGATTGCTGAGACAGGTGTGAACAGAGCTGACCTTTGAAGTATCTCTGGGTTGGCACTGTTAAAGTAGCCGGTGCGTGGTCTGCTTTTCCAGATGAAGAGGCCACCTCACATCTCCACCCTCAAGTCTGTATAGGTGTGATTAACCATGTTATTAGGGTTTGTGATACTTTCATTTAATAATTTCAATACCATTTTCCCATGATGTAAGATGGAAATCAGTTTCCACCCATAATGGACAACCCTAAAACCAAATGCATATTTTATTACTGTAGGCTATCAACTTTGTAACCTCATGGATATTTTTTGCACTAGTTTACAGTAAAGTTATACTGTAGTTATTACCATTTCATGATGCTACATGTATCATATTTGTAGTGCATGTCAATTATTATATTTCAGGGTTTTGTTTTTTGCAGAATTTCACAAATGTACATTACTTGCGCGAGGACATGAAAAGAAGTAAATGTGCCAAAAAGTACATTCTAAGAAGTCAATCTGTTTGATGCTAAAACTTGAAAGAGGGGCTTGGATATAACCATATTTTAATAAATACATTTCTAATTTATGAAATATTTAAGAAAATCAGTCAAGTCCAGCCAAGATTGAGCATGTTGCTGCAGTCATGTTCAAACGACTTGAATGAGCGTGTGTCGATAGACTTTTATATTTAGTTTTAGCTGTGCTCTTAAAGGCAGGGTTCTGAAAGACACTGAGCTCCTCGGGTTAAGATGAATGTTTGTCCATTTGATGCTGTTCACAAGAAGTGGGCTTTTGTTGTACATAATGTAAAAATGTACAATTTATTGTATGACTAACATGGCTATTTATTTACCTAAGACCATAATGATACTATGACAATTTCAGGTAAAATATATTTGAATTATGTAGCATTTTATTCGTCACTGAGAGTAATTAAATCTATGGACCAACTGTTTATGTTTTTAATTATTATTTTACCAGCACAAGTTCATATTTTAGCAATGAAAACCACAGAGCCACACGTGAGCTACCAACAGTATAACGTTTTTTCACTTGCATACACTATGTGCCTGCACTACTAAAAGGTACACTGTGTAATTTTTCAGTAGGGGTCTGCCATCTCCTCGTCTCCATGGAGATTAGAATGTTTCGCAGGGTGAAAAAACATTTATTTCATCACAGGTTTTGAAAGCAATCTATTCAAATTATTAGCATCTCCATGGAGACAAGCCAGCTGCATTCACCTTATTCTGGCCCTCCCACTTTTCTTGGCATCGCACTTCCTGTTTTGCTCTGTTAAGGTAGCAAACATATTAACTTGTCTGTCTTGTGGTGTGATCTCAAATAGATAACTACAAAACTGAATAAATGTCTAACCAAAACTAAGCAGGAAGTCCGCTGCCAAGAAAAGTGGGAAATACTCTACCAAAAAAAAGTTACAGAGTGCACCTTTAAAGCTGTTTCTGACCCAATGCATGGTAAGTGACGTCAACAGCACTGCAGCTCCTGTTGTCATTCAGCCTGAAGAAATGTAAATCTCATACAAAAACACAATGTGCCCATATTGTGACCTCAAGTTTATGTGCTACTGATTTCAATATTAGAAAATGAAATATACTCTTTAAGATTTACAGGATAACATAATAATAATGATCATTTAAGATGTTTTATCAAATAACCGTATTGTTAATTTAAGCTTTTTATTTATTTATGACTATATCGTCAGGTATTTTGTCAGACTAGTAAAACGTAATGTGAAAAGTTTAGTACTAGACACTATTAATATTTATTTCTTAAAAGTTTGAAGGGGCCAAATATATGCTTGCAAAATATTCTATGATGAAAATTCCGTTTTAGCAATTAAGCTTATTTTTTTTGTTGGAGTTAATACACAAAGTACACAGCCTCCACAGTCTGAACTGTGTCCACATTAAGCTCACTTTGTCATTGTCACTGCTCTGTGGAATAAATACTATTTAATGGTACTAAATGTGTTTGTGTGTTGTTTATAGTCTCGTCTTATTTCTGCGAAATAACACAAACATTCTACAATATAATAATGTTGACTTTTTATTATGACAAATGAGATCTTTTGCTTTGCTCTTGAATGATTCTTGGTTCTCTGCTTGACTGCAGCGCCCCTCTCAGGTCAACCAGGGCAATACTGTTCGTTTATAATCGCCACCTATTTCCTAACTTCACACAGACACAAACACACTTATTTTGGCTCATTTTATACTCAGACACCACATGCCTTCCTCTTGCCCGTACAAAGATAAACAAGCAAGATTAAATGATGGATTAGAAGGATATCTGACTCAAAATTACAACAGCTCTCTCACAATTAGGCAAAAACGTTGTGCCGGAGAATATTAAAATTATATGATTAGTTATATTGAAGCACTTGTGATGTAACAAAGTAAAACAAGTTGTTTCAAATAAAAAAAAACTAAAATGCAATTACAAAGTGACTAAAAAGAAAGTAAACAAGCATCAGGATTTGATCATAAAAGTTTCAAAATCTCTGCTCTCAGTCAGCCCCTGTCATGCCCTCTCTGAGGACAACTTAATCTTTAAAAGAAATTTCATATCATATAATTTGATACAACAGTGTGTGCTGCGCCTATAGTGCACGAGGCCTCTTTGGAGTGATTTGTTTGCTAGCTTGCTCCTCCTCCTGCAGGGCACAGCGGAAAGACTTGACTTTGTCTGAAACAAGACAGAATTACAGATCATTTTCCCTCACTCCTGATCACTGCATCTTACCTCAAAGTTTGTGTATAGGAATAGGAGGTATATATTTAACATATTTACTCTGTATTTACAATCTAAGCTTACCTCTCAGCTCAGTGAGGATGTCAATCTTCTGATCCAGGATTTGCTCAAGTTGAGTCGCATATGATTCTACATCGTAGTCCACCTCCTCGGTCATTTCTAAAAGTACTTTTTCATCTTCTAACCAGCGAATGGACTCCTGAAAACACATTTAAGTTCTATAAATAAAGTAGTTAGGATTTACTGAGATGAATTGGCAGCTGACTGAACCGGTCACCTGAAACACAGCCCTGTGGTCCTCGAGAACCTGCTCCTCCATCTCCACAAGCTGCGATACTGCCTCATGGAAAGTGAAGAGCTGTGGAGACACCTCCTCCTCCTAAAATAATGGAACATAAGGTCATATCTACAGAATGTGGACCTTCACACTAGAAACCCAAGTAAATATACAACCAAGTCTAGACTTTTAACTACTCTGAATTGATATCTTGTAAGACGTTAACAAGTATGAAAACAAAAAAGCAAATTGAGTTTCAAATCTTTTCCACAGTGAAATGAGATACAGAAAAAAAACACAAAAAGGATGGTCTCTCTGATCACAGCTGGTGCCTGACAAATTAATGTCCACATGCTTTCTTACATTCTGCTCACAGAGCAGCTTCAGATCGTCTCTCTGTGGAGAGCTGCCCACTCCCCACTGAGCCTCCAGCACCTCCAGCTGGTTGACATGTCCTGCCTGATGACAGTCCATCGCAGCCAAAGGATCCACGGTCAGGTCTCGAACCCTGACAAACAAAGATCCAAGATGAGAAGCTCCTCTCAGAAGTATCAAAGAAAGGCTGTAATCTATGTTCTACTGGTTACAATAATACATACAGTACATGTTGTAAACTGTTGTAGCATAACATTTTATTGGTTGTTTGTTATAATCAATAAACATAGGCCATACTCATAAGTGGGTGACAACTCAGACCGTCCTCCTCCCCCGCTCTGTGTAAAAGGGATATCTGAAGGGCTTATGCCAAACTCTTTGACTCTGAAAAAAGGCAGTTTTTTAATCAGTCAAAACTAACAGACAGTAGGATGTAGTTAAACCAAATGTTTACCTGTTGGCATATCTCAAAGTGTTTAAAGTGTTTTCACAAGATGCCATTCCTGGAGAATTGTCGCAATCTGGAAGAAAAAATAAATAAATAAAAGTACTGGACCATCAATAAGACCAGGCAAAAGAGTGACCACAGGTTTTGCCATACCATGCAGGTCCTCGAGTTTTCTCCAATGAAGGAATCCCTCAGCACTTGTGTTAATTTGCTCGCTCTAAATGGAGTGTGGGGTTTGTTTCGTCCAAGAGCCCGGATACACTCCTGACAAAAATAATTCAGGATAGTTGCATTGTTGACAGACACAGATACAAAACAACAGCACTGAGCAGCACACCTTAAGAGCCAGCAAACTCTTGTTGATCTCAGCTCCTTCGAGGCGAGTCTGTCGGTCTGCGCTGGACGTGTCTGCTCCCCTCTCGTTTCCAGCTAAATCGATAAGAGAAAACTTTCCGTGCATCTTTCCCCGTCTGCGCAAAATTATTTGGAAAACAGCATGGCTCCTCGAGGAATGGGCATTTGCTGATGTCTGCCCAGAAGTCCTAAAGAAAAAACATTACAACATGAACAATTCCCACAGCCGATAATGACACAACTTATGGTGCGTTACCTGCAGCTGTTTCCCACTTCAATGAGCTTGAGAACGTCTTCTGTGCATTTGACCTCTCTCTCCTGTAAACCCACCACCTGCACCTGCTGCTTCCCATCCTCCAACACCCGCAGCTTAGCCTTGTGATTTAGCAAGTCAAAAACCTTAAAGACAAAACAAACTGCTTATTAAAACTGTATATTTGCGTATGTACACGTGCATATAGCGTGTGAAAAGCAAAAACAAACCTTGCCACTGTAGATTTCAAAAAAGTGGCAAAAACCTGAAGATCTAACTTTTTGTAGTTTGGCTTTTTCAACATAAGAAAAACATCTCTGGCTGAAAAGACATGATGTATTGTTATGTACTTATTATATAGACATACACATAATTATACATATACAAACATACAAAGGTTAAAAAGTAATGAAACCTTATATTAACATTAAATAACTACCTGACAGTGCGTAAATTCCTTTGGAGCAGTCTTGGTTCTTCCCCGAGAAGTCTCCTCCCATTGTCTGAAGAACAGTTATTCATAAGTAAGGTTATTCTTTCAAATAGAGATGAAATTTGTATGAATTTCAAGTACGAGACATCTAAAATGATTAATTACTGCCTGGGATATAGTACAGCAGTCAATGTCTGTGTAATGTCATTTAATGAGAATAAAACTGATAAACACCTCAAATGTATCCAAAACTTTGAGCAGAACGCTGGTTCTTTGTCTAGACACAATATATGAGTATATCATCTACATACAGTATTTCTGGAGAATGTAACTGAATGAAATGGGAGCAATTAACCCTTTAAGACCTACATAATATCACTGTTTTTCTTGAAAACGTATTGTCTGCTTACTCAACCGTCTCTATGCTTTGTTAATGCATCGTTTGGAAACTATACATCTAGACTTGCTTAAAATGACAGAATCAGAATTTTTTAATCCAGATTTGAGCTGTTTAATCATGTGGAATAATTCACTGGCAGCAAGACATTTTTAACTGGTTATAAGAGAATTTGTCTTAAAAGAAAGAACCAAATTTGCCAATGAGGTAAGAACAGTTTTCTTAACCCATTGGCAAATAATTTGGCTTGAAATAAAAAGCAATGTCTTGAAATCATAATGAAACACTTTGAAACACGTTTAATAATCTATGTCTCTACAATAAATCAAGGTTGAGTGTGTCAAAATACTTGAAATTAAGTTTAAATTCTAGAATCAAGCCATTTTAACTTGTCTTGAAATTCATTTTTTGCAGTGTGTTTTATGATCCTAAAAAAAAAAATAATTACGCAGGACGGTTCAGCTTGATTGCGTTTAAGGTTTTTGGTAGGCTTTTTGGGGAGAATTGAACATAATCCAAGTTTTGTGACAAATGTAAGCTTTCTAATTATGTCTAGCAAGTAGCAAGCCCATATTGACTAAAACTTTACTGTGTGAATTTAGTTTGTATGACAAAGAACTGAAATCGTCAATGAAAAGAGACAGGGGGAATAAAAACAAGATGTTGAAGTACTTTTGAGCCAGTAAATGCAGTAAATAGAGAAATGTGGACTCAATGGGCATCCTTGTCTGTGAGACCATAACAAGGTAATCACTTCAGATATTATATTGTTGTCAGTATCATTGCTTTAGGACTATATATAACAAGAAACCAGAATGTATCGCCGAAATAGTGGTGGTTTTGAGGGTCTTTCTTCAACTTAGATACAGTAAGATGGTGATTAAAGGGACTATACTCAATTTTTCACAATAAAATTACTTAAAATTATTTCTCACTCACAAAATGTATTGTTAATGTATCTATTCAAGTGGAAATCTTGAATACATCTAATACTGTCCGTTTGTTCACCAAATTCCACTAAGTTTGTTTGTTGTTGTTGTTAACATTGTGGCTATTGCAGTTGGCTAGCATATACATCTTGCTCCTAACAGCTGTGAAAAAAGCTTAAAACACATCGGAATGAACAATTTGGGGGGTCAGAATGCATTAGATATGTGAGCAAAACATGTGGATTGATGTAGAAGTTTAACATTTAATTTTTTGTTTGTTTACATTCTTAAAAGGAAGAAAAATGGGACCGTCACTTTAATGCCATATTGGCCCACTATAAAACATAATATTATTTACAACAAATCACACAGAGCTATTACTTACATGTGTTTTTCCACTTCCCGTTTGTCCGTACGCAAAGCAGGTCGCCATTCCTCTTTCAAAAATGGTCTCGACCAAAGGCTGGGCTGTAAACCTGAAGATCACAGACGGTGTTGTTTAATGTGTTAAAATAGTCAAAGTGAAGATAAAAACTCATACCTGTAAACCATTTGATTTGTGGAGTTCTCATCAAAAGCGTAGTCAAAGCGAAAGGTTTGGTTCTCCAAGAAGCGTGTCAGGTCAACTTTTTGTTTGGGCTCATGGACCATAACAACATCTTTACTTGGTATAGTGATGACGTCTAAGTCCTTCATTGATAATTCTGAAAAAGAGCAGTGGTTTACATAAAAAAAAATCTCACAAAGTAAACTAAATATTAGGCAAACAATAGAAAACCTACCTTTTTTGTTCAAAGGTCGAGCCCGTACACACACACATATCCTATGCTCTTCAATCTAAAGCGTGCAACACATTTTTGTCGTCAACTTCAATAATCCATCTTAACTAATCCTGTTTGTTAGTACAACTTACGAGATCATTGGAGGTCAGAGGCCTGTAGTCCAGACTGGCCCTGAAGTCCCTGATCATGCACATGATTTCATAGTTTGGTAAATTTACATCTACTTCCTGTAAAAGAAATTGGCAAATGATTTAAAACCACTGAAAAATTATATGCAGGTGTTCTCAAGCTCATACCTGGGCCCTCTTTTCTCTGAGTTCTTGCTGCTGAAGTCGTCTCTTCTCACGTTTTTCTTGAAGCTTTTCAACCTCTTTTACACAATTAGATTTTCTTCGAGCTGCAAAGATAATAATTGATTTATTATCCTAAAATAGACAATCTACACTAAAACTTGGTTGTTGGATATGAGAAGCACAGTCCAAAGTAGGGGAGAGAAATATATTATGAAGGTTGTTTTGCAAGAAACTGAAGACTCAAAGACGCTTCACATTGCATTATTTACTTTACACTCTGTGGTGCCACTATTTAGCCACAGCTGCCCTGGGGCATTTTTTTATATCGACTAAATTTGGCCAATATCTGAATAGCATTGTTTGGGCTTTTCCTCTGTGGGAAAGCCGCACTTACAGTGATCAGCTAATCAGAGTTGGTTTGGAGAGAACAATAAGACTATTTATATTTTGTTTTAAGTCTGCATTTGGTTTTATCATTAACATTAACTTTGGTTTTTCCTTGTCATGACTTTGCGCAGCACAAGCGTATAAGTGCTTGTCTGTTATCAATAGAAACATAAGCTTCTTTATATCTTTTGTTCTTAATTCATTGTTATTCTTGCTATAACTTGACAAGTTTAAATGTGTCACAAAAAATCTTACTTGAAAATCGTCTATTGATTAATTTTTTATAATACCAGTATGCCATTGAATCTAATGCTGATCCGGCTGACAAAATTTTGAAATATCGGTGTCGGGCAAAGACAAAAAAAGTAAAGCTCAACAAAAGAGAGAGAAAGAAATGTTTCTGTCTTCCTTTTTGTCCCAGCCCCAGTCGAGTTAAAGTTACCATTTTGCTGCTGTATTAGTGTTTGGTTGAAGGCTGACTGTGGAGCTATCGCTGGCGGAGGAGGCTCAGAGACTTGACTGTGTTGACTTGGCCGGGCCCGAGTTGTGCCGACAGCAGCCGCTGAGGAGCACATCAACACATTTACAACAATACTTGGATGTCAAAACAAAACAAAAATCTACTAATAAGTATTGTAAACAGCAAAGCTCACCTCTGTTCTCCCGAGGAGTGTTTTCAGCTTTAGGTATGGCTGTAACTCGTTTTGTCTGCAGGGTAAAATATATTATTGAAAATTCAGACAGTGAATTAAACTGAGAATTGATATTGGGTTTGCAGTGTATGTCAGTGGTAAAGCCTGTTTTTAATACTATTTTTACATCACACATGGTTGCATCTGATGGTAAAGATTCAATGTAATTATATACGGATTTTTTTTTGGAATGTTCCTCTGACTCTGTTCAGTGTTTTATGTATGATCCACAGTTAAATCATGTGTGAGACTTGGTATTATTTTTGCAGCATTAACACGAGAAAGTGTTCAAATGTTGCCTTTTACTGCACAGCTGGATATCTCTCGACTGTGTGTGGTGTGTTTCTTTGTAGTGAAAGCTTTGCAAAAAAAAAAAAAAAAGTGTTTGTGGCGGCTGACCTTGGGAACCTTGCTGATTTTAGGGATAGAAGAAGGAGGAAGTGAAGTCTCAGGGCTCTGTGGTATCTCATCGTCAGGGGCAACATCTGGATTTAGAGCAAAGATGCTTTCAAGGTCAATCTGAATAAACGGAAGAAAAAATGTAAGTCAAATTTGAAAAAGTTTTATTGACAGAACTACAGACTTGCTTTAGTCATGAGGTGCAACCAAGAACACAAATTATAATGATAAAATACAGTATAAGCTATGATAAAAAAAAATTAAAATAAACAAAGATATGCAAAAAAATGGGCTTAAAAAGTGCATACAAAATACTTAAGTGATGTATTCTAGCGTAGTCCGGTCTGTGTGTAAGTATCAGTCTGTTTACATGAGAGTACAAGTATATTTCTAGCAGTTAGACCTCTTTGCCCTTGGTGTCCCCATTCTCGATCCACTCCACTGTCACACTCTCGTTGTCCTCGTGCAGTGATGTGACCATGGCCTGGTGTATTCGTCCTGCAAAGGGGAAAATGAGAGAGGATGTCATTCTATATATAACTGTACTTCTTGAACCATACATACCACCACAACAGTGAACCAACACTATGTCATCAACGACTTAAGTTTAACACATTAAAGAAATGTCACTTTAATGTTGAAGTCTTCTACGCTGCATCTAATTTTGAACACTTTATATTTTCAGGCCATTTGAGATGAAAACTGATTGGCTGTACAGAATCTGGTAAATCTGCTTCAATTTTGTGACAGAAAACATTATTTTAATTGATGCACATGAAAACTACTGATGTGCTAAAGGGTTTGTGAGAGCGAGGGATACAAAGATTTAAAAGTCTACTTCATGGCTATTCAACTTAATATTTCAGAGAGCCATGGCAACAGGGCCAGATAAATTTAGGTTTGTACAAATTATCCATTGTACAAAATCTGTTTTAGTAATGCTAGCAACTACTGTTACAGCCTCTGTTACATTTGTACTGCTCTATAATACCAGCATTGAGCCAACAATTAACAAGGACTACACCAGGATTACCCAAGTCTGAAGTAGGGCAGGGTGATATCGCATAGTATTTTTATCTCGATATAAAAGACAATATTCGCGATAACAATATAAGTGATGGTATAAATCCAAGATTGCCGAATTTCTAATATTTCTTTTATATATTAGTTTTAGTTGTATCTGTTTTCACTCCTCACATCTTCTCTTCGATTTTAGCCTCTGCATCAGTGCAAAGTCACTCAGTTCAAAGCTTTAGAAATATTTGGCCAAAGTTTCTGTGTGTCACAATTAGATCTCAAAATCCCAAATGTATATAGTCAACGATATACATTTTTTTGCAATATTATCACCAACAGTATAATATTGCCCTCCCCTAATATGAACCAAGTCTAACTAGTTTTAGGCCAAAACCAGGTCATATCCAAAGAATAGTTACACCAAAACTAAACAAGATCCAATGTAAACCCAGAGTATATTTTCATTATTTGGAAGAATGGGTTGCAGGCTGGATAAAACTCTTGAGGGTCAATTTTCACCTTGAGTTGCCTTGAGTTGAATTAGCCTGGTCTACCTTCAGTGTGAAAATAATGCTTTAAAATATGCTATAAAATTATGATTCTTCTGGGTGTGGCCTCTATCAAAAGATGTCATCTGCTCTTTCTATATGTTACAAAGCTGCTTACATTAAACTACATTGAAGTGATCAGTAGTAGTAGTGGCACTCAGAATATAATAAAACTCCTGTAATAATTGTGTTCCTGTGTGACCATAAACAGAAGATGCCGCAAAAGGGGAGAGGCCCCGGCACCAGCAGCACGTGAGGCGGGCCCAGGCAGCATCATTCTGCAGCTTTAATGAAAAACTGTAACCTTATTATTTACCACAGTCTCACGCGACAAAAGGGACATTAGATGCTAACAGATATTACGATAATTGACAAGATAGCAGCGTTAATGGTCCGGCTGGTGATCACTCAATGCTTAACGACAACGCATTCATGTGATGGTTGATGTAAACAAAACCAGCTTGTGTAGACGTCTAAAGGCACACAAAGTAAGCTGAGCAGAGGTAGTTTGCATAAAAAGGTGATTTAGCGTGCTAGCGTAAACGTCTGGCGGTTGGCTGCTGCTCTCCTCCAGACCAGCCGGATGGAGAGCGCGGTGTGCGGGGGCCCGGTGGCACGTACCGTCGCTCCGTTTGATCTCCACGTAAATGCCCACAAAGATCTTCCCGAAAAGCCCGGCCATGTCCTCAGACGGGTGTTTCGGTGCGGTTTGGGGAACACCGAAATGGTCCTGGTCGGGCGCTGCTGCTCAAAGTGAGGTCACTATCAGTCAGTGGGGAAGGAGGAGGCAGTGCGCATGCGCGGGAGTGGCCAGCAGCAGCAGCATCCTCCACATGCACTGATGCACTGACGAGTACAGCCTGAAGAAAGAGCGACTCAGCCTGAACACAAGTGACTATCACTAGTTTAAAGGTGCATGTGTAACCTTTTGACCAAAAATAGACTTGAATAAAAACATGTTTGTCATTCAGATTTTAGAGCTTTGAGCAGACTTACAGGCCGCAAAATTAACTCTGTTTGGCTTAAATGAGGGCATAATCTTGTTTGTGGAAAAGATTCTCCTTAAGCTACTTTTAAAAATGTTTTTACATTGGTTTTAAACATATGAATGCCACCAAAGTATCACTTTAACGTTGTGTTTTTACTGAATTTTGTTGTAGCTGTGGAAATGATTTACTTCCAGAAAGTTACACAGTGCATCTTTAAAGTATGTTTTTCCAGCAAAACACAATGGACATGATTATTTTTAACATTTGCTTGTTTATTATTATTTTTTTTTTTTTTATAAATTGTTAGTTGTATTTTGTCAATTTAATATGGAATTTGTATAGGGGAACCCACAACTGTCATCGCATTGTAAATGTGAGCCAAAACCCACATAAATGACACAAGAGTTATGATTTGACAAATGACAAAATATGTTTTAACACTTTAAGTGTGTTAAATGATCGTGCAACCAACTACGTTTAAACTCTCAGGGAAATGTGTCAGTTGTGTGTAAATTGTGTTTTAGAACTCAGATTACTTCCTATAATTTTAAACTTTTATACATAATTTTTCCACACTTGTGTTAAAACTATGATAAATAGTTACCACAAAGACTATCACACATATAACAATAGGTTAAATGTAGAAAAAATGTGAATCTTTCATATGGGCTTTAAAAGTGTATTTGTTTGTTGTTGGTTTGTTTGTTAGTTTGTTTGTTTTTGATAATATGCATACAGTTTTATGGATATTATTACATATTTTAACTGAATTACAACTTGATATGTTCTGTTTTGGTGAGTCTATATTATCTAAACATTAATAGCCTTGATATGATCAGGTACAACTTGGCAAATATAACTTTATTTAGATCTTTTCTAAAGAATTTAAACTAATCCAAAGGAAGAAGAACCCCACAACATGGTTCATCTAAAGAGGTTTATTCTCCCAACAAATACATTTGAAGAATGAGAAATGCAGCTTGCTTCCAATCTTTTATCACAAGGTGGCAGCAACATTTTGCAGACAATAGACCTATCCAGTTATTTGAATTAGGGCTTAGTATTTTGACGAGGTTATTGTGTTTTTGTATTTGTTTATTTATTTATTTATTGGGCTTAATGCTAAAAAAATTAACATTAAGGACCCATTGCTTTCTTACTGTTTTCTTTTTTTTCTACCATTCTGATTTTGATATTAGATATTTCCACTGAAGTAGACATTTCATGAATCATAGCTTAAAAACAGTCATGTCTAAACTGTTGCCCAAAGGTCAACCAAATGTGATCCTTAGACCATTTTTTTGGCTCACAGATTTCATGAAACAATTGTTATAAGAAGCAGAAAGTGTATGTATTTGCAGAGTTTTGAAAATCTATCTTATAATCCATCTCATATTACTGGACTGTTGTGGTTTTAGGCATGAATAAATGTCGTGTCTCAATTTCACTCGTTCTAAGTGCTCCGGTTAAATTTTCCACTGTAGGCCACTTTCAAATGGCACAGATCAGCCCTCTTTCTCCATTTTACCTGTGTTTTAACATAATACACTGTCAAGTTTTTAAAAGTCTTTCAGCTCCTGCCTAAACTTGGAAAGGCTGGTTCGACACAAAGGGACGCTGGGACACTCAGTTCAGTTTCCATGGCTTTATTTTCTTTTCTTTTTCTTTTGTTTTAAATGGATTTTCAGGTAATTTTTCCTCACAGTAGTAAAGTAAATCTTGTTCATGACTACTGTACTTTTTAAATCAAATCTACAAAATGAATTATTCAAATTAATATTTTAAACCAAAAAATCTTAAATTATTTAAATTATAATAACATTTTATCCAAAATTATTTTTAACTGTTTCAATCAAATAATTATAAGTATTTTCAAACATTAATCCAACAGAATATGCTCAAAGGATAAATAGATTGGACATAGATAAACAATCAAACTTTAACTAGGTTCAATTAAACAAAGATCAATAAATAAAAGGTACAGGAATTGCATTTAATATTGATGTCCATTTGGAAAGATGTATAGTTTTCATGCTGTCTTTGATTGAACCTTTGAGCTTAAGTCTGTTTGGAACAATGGAAAGGCACAGGTGAGCAGATTACTTGAAGAGTGGTGTGGGCTGCTGTGATTAACATGCAGGGAGCACTTGGTTTGATGTTCGGTGCACTTCAGTTGGGTGGGCAGTGAGAAATTTGTTTATTTTTGACTGTTTTGACTGTTTACTGGTTTAACTTTACATACACCCTTGATGAAAAAAGTTTAGACACCTTTGCCTTAAAGTAATATAAAAGTCATGCATGTGTATTTTGTCATTTGAACAACATATTTTACATTGATTCAACTTGCCGTGATTGCGATGTAATTAATAAATACTGTCACATAGATGGATCTGCCCTGGCCAATCAAGTTACTGCTCATTTCATGATGCTCTTTCTGTTGGGGGTGTAGCTTTATTGAGTAATAGTTTCTGGCAATGATGGGCCCCTTAGTCCTGTGCAGTGGAGCTGCAACATCCCCCCAGGGCTCCATCAGCTCTTAGACCTATTGTTCCTTTCTTAACATCATTTAAATGTTAAGCATTGCCCTCCAATGCTATTTGTCTCAAATTATCTATAAGCACAATTATCTGGCTGTTACAATGTGCATTCAGCTGTCCAGCACAACTGATGAATTAAAAAGTCTAGCTAAATCTTCTAAGAAAACAACAGACAAACAAACAAAAAAATACTTTAACAAAGTCACATAGCTTCTCTGAACTACCTTGTTTTAAAAGTCTTGCAATATTTGTGATTTTCAGAACGTATCACGTATCAGTCTGGCATCAGTCAGGTCAGAGATGCACCTGCAGGGACCAGGACAGACACTTTCTCAGACACTTCATCGTCTGTTCAGTCCAAATGCATGTTGCTTGTATTTATATTTGCTTAATCTTAATCTCATGCTTTTGTCTGATCTCCAACCTTCAACAACTGTTCCCCAGTGCATTTTGTTTTCTGGTTCAGTAACTGCAACATATAAAGCATGATAATGAAAGAGATTTATCTGGAGCATTTATCTGTGATAAGCTGTTGAATTTCAAAATATTGGCCACATCAACATTTATTTTTAGCGTATTATTTTAGCATCATATAGTGTTGCAAAGGTGTGCATTACAGTTCTAAATATCTATATGCTGCATACATTCACTTCTAATACTTCATATTGGTTATGTTTTATTATAAACTGATGTACTTTTGTGTGATTTGTATTTGTTACATTTACATTTGCAAAAACCAAGTTTTTCCCCCAGTGAGATCTCTTATTTTCTTAAATCCCTTGACATGAGCATGAACACTGGAGACTCTTCATTCATTCATCTCCATTGTCTTTGATGAAACATTAAAGTGTGGTTGTGCCTAAAAATATAAACCCTGTTGTCGTTGAATTATACAATCTATGAACAAGTTACAGCATCCCCAAAACACAAAAAGGAAATCAACAGCAGCTCCAGTGATCCTTTTAGTTTGTGTGTCATATTAATCTAATAATAATAAAAAAAAGAAAAAGAAAAAAGCTAAAAGATTGTGAAATGTACAGAATACAGATGTAGTGCATTTGCAGCTGAAAGCCTGTGTGTGGTGCTGCCAGTCAGTTTCATCTGTGCTTTGTGCCTCTTCTGTTCACGCAGGAATATGACATTAAAGACAATGGAGCAGACAGAATGAGGCCCTTTGTGTATTCATTTATGCTGCCCCAGCTCAGACAGACAAATGCAGCCCCCGTCACAGCACCTCATTTGCCTCAGAAATTGACTGCACAGTTCAGTTTTTTCAGCTGTTTTCTTTGTAATTGCAGCTTTGGGAGACCTGCAGTTGAAACATGGAGTAGTGTTGGCTTCAATATTAGATTTTTATAAACATTTTGTCCTTATTCTTATTTTTTGATTTGACAAAGACTAATCAGATGATAACCTACTATATCAACTGATTTGTTTTGTCTGGTCTTGTTATAAAGACAAAACTAAATTAACAAGTAATTCATTCAGTTGGGTTCATCTTAAATTGATTTTTGATGGGCTACTATATTTTGAGGAAAAGTTTGCCACTGAATAGGAATACCATCACACCAGAATAAGATGCTTAGAACTATATTTTCTGAAACTCAGAGGTGAAAGAGTATATCTTACAGACAGCACTGCAGCTGTGTTTTTGAAGAAGCAATGTTAAAACATTAAAAACAGAAAAAAGTGTCCTTTTAAGTGTGCATGAAAGGTTAGACTACATTTTTTAGCATAGTAAACATGATTACGAGATTTCACTTAACATTTAGCTTGTTTTTACCCAATTTGGTTGCTTTGGTGAAGTTCATTATGTCTTTTGTCCAGTAAATATGACACGTATGTGAAGGGAATCCACAAATGTTATCTAGCAACCGCATTGTAAATTTGGGCCAAATCTACATAAATAACACAGAGTGACAATGTGACAAATTACTAGAACGTGTAACACTTTAATTGTGTTAAGTGATTGTCAAAACTCCAGAAGCTGCGTCTGTTGTGAGCAAATTGTCTTTGCATTATGGCGCTTTTTGATGACACATGTGGAGGGATTTTTTTTAAGAACTTAAATTACTTCCTGTAATTTTTTACTTTTAGTGATCAATTTCTTCATAAATAACAACTTAACTGCTGTAATACTATGATAAATATTTACCACAAGGACTATCATACTAAACTAAGTCAAAATTAGAAAAAAATTGTAATATGTCATGTGAATTTAAAGGAAAACTACTGTACTTTACTCACATAAATGTTTAAAAATAAATATTTATTTATACAATATACAACACAACAATGTTATGTACAGTAGTACACATGTGTCGTCAAAAAGCCCCCAAATGCAAAAACAATACACACACAACTGACACACGGTTTCTGGTAGTTTAGGCAATCAGTTAACACAGTTAAAGTGTTATATGTCATAATAATTTATCACATTTTCATTCCTGTGTTATTTATGTTGATTTTGGCCCAGATTTACAATATGGTTGCTAGGTAACATTTGTGGATTCCCTCCACATTTGTCATATTTACTGGAGAAAACGATAATGAACTTCACCAAAACAACCAAATTGGGTAAAAACAAGCTCAATATTCAGTGAAATCTTCATCATAATCATGTTTACCATGTTTTACTAAAAATGTAGTCTAACCTGTCTTATGCACTTTAATGTGGTAAATGTATCTGCTTGAAGCTCCCTTTTATCTCTATGAAATGGACAAATGCAGTAATATTTAGGTGTTTATTATAGAACAAACTGAATTGAAAAAACAAAACAAAACAAACAATGGGGAAAAAGTGTTTTGCTTGTTACCCTAAACATTGTCAATATAACAAACCTATAAATTGGTTTCTATTCTAAACATCTTTTGCATGCAGTCCCACAAACAAAAGCCAGTCATACTTTCCTCCATCCTCACTACAATTCTCAGAGGCACAGTGTACAGCAGCAGAAGGTTCAGGAGGGTCAAGACGTATAAGGTCCACTCACTCAGACACACAAACAGAAGGGCCGTACCTACATCACGGCTGATCCCCCAAATGTCAACGATGGGCCCGGATTGCCATGGAAACTACATTAATGTTTGATTTTCTGGTGCACGTTCTTCTTCTCCAGGTTGGAACTAAAGCTGGTGGAGACTGCTGTAATTCACCACGGCAGCCACTGGGATTGCTGTTAAAATCTGGTGATAATTAGACCGGGGAGAAGAGGACCCCCTGTCTTCACCTGCTTCGCTGTTCCGCCGGTTGTTCATCAGACTGCAGTAAGTCCCTGTTCCCCGATGTGAGCACGAACAACAAATGTGATTCATGGACAACATTACTGTGTAGCCCTCGTGGCCCAGTGCCTGCAATATGAACTCTTCAGTCAGTCTAGACGCCCATTTGCCTCGACCTAAAACAGTGAAATCAATACAGAGCAGAAGGTCATAATGGCCTAATTACTGTCGGTAGGTTTGTCAGTGTCTCAGAGGAACAGTCGACAAAATAACATACGTTTGATATTATACAATAGAGGCTAAGCAGATAAATGTGTATTACACATACTGGAGTCGATTTATAGAATAGATTAAAATGATGAAATTAAGAGTTACATGATATAGTTCAATTTAAAAAACATTATAAACGGCCTATAACCAAAAATACAATGAAATAGAGGGAAATAATAATGTAAAATACAAATTGTAAATAATTTTAGTTAGAAAATAAAAACATCTTAGTTGGGGCACCAGTAAATTTAAGTAAAATTAAATGATAAAAAAAAAGTACAGAAAATGTTTATGATTCATGTTGTAAATAATTGAAGGTTAAAAAACAACCAAACCGGACATAGTTTTCTTTATTTAAATGCCATAGTGAAGTAACTTGTTACTTTTTCCTACTCCCTTTTGTGCACCTTTAATGATTTATATTTGTTGTGTCGGCAAATGAAATTCAACATGTGCTCAAATGAAATGATATCATAATTGTTTGCAGTGAGTGGCAAAACTGCACGAGGATCTCTAGTGACAAACTGTATTTTCTCCTTTAAGAGCTTAAAGGTGCTATATCTGATTTTGCTTCTTTAAAAAGCAAACGTCCTACATCAGCCTACATGTTTTGTTCACTTACCTAAGCCATTCTGAGCCTCCGAAATATTCACCACAATGGGCCAAATTTATCAGGCATTTGCTCATGTGCAAACAGGTTAGGGGGAGCAAAAACGTGGCGTGCTGACATTTTTATTTCACAGGACATTATTAGTAGAAAGAACAATGCAGACAAATTTTTACCTGAATAGTTACTTGAACAAAATATCTGTGCTTGGAAATGGATTTTAAGTACTGTTAAAAAAAATAAAAAAATAAAAATGTATATACAGAACACAGAGGTAGCCATATTTAGACCATAGACCATATTTTCACGCTTAAAAACAGGGACACGCTCAAGTTTTTGCAGAGGGCAATGAACATTGGTGAAAATACTGGGTAAATAAGTACATTCAATGCATGGCTCATTCATACTCACGTCATTCACGTTGTTTTCAAGCACAGTTTTCTCTAGTTTGACAAAAGAAATAGCAGAACTGTATATTCCTTACTTCACTGTTGGCAAGAGTCAGAGTAGCCAAACATCAGAACAACTGGGACATGTCTTGTGGAAAACTGGGACAAATAAGTAGATTTGGATGCATTTGCTGAGACATGGGGCTCAAAATATGGACTACCCTACACACACAGGCTTTAGCTCACATGTCTCTTCTAAAAAAATGAGATGAGAACAATATTTGTGGCGCTTCAATTTAATATCTCTTAAATCTCTGACTGCCATTAATGAGCAGTACCAATAGAGAAACTACTTTAACAATTTTGTTATGATTTCACGATAATATTACCAATATTAAAACAGAATTGTGACTAAACAGAATCGTCCAATCCCAGCTTTAAATGTATTCAGTCCCCTCTGGTTTGCCCTCACCAATCTTTGTCTGCACTGTTTCTCGTGAAGAAGAAGGGCTTCATATAAAGAACATAAATCAACTGAAGCTTTATGGGTGAAGGCACTTGCTTTAAAGGCCCAATGTAAAACAATGAAACCCCAAACTGTGCTCTCTTATGTGCTCGCAGTCAGGTACGGCTCTGTCACTTGTATTTATATGACAGCGAGTTTGCAGTAATCCAATCATCGTTTCTCTCTGGGGGGCTGCATCATCACAGTGAGGAGCAGGAATCGCAGACGCACAATAAGAGCGGCTTTTTGAGATCATTACTCAAAGAGAGGTCACCATCACGCCTCTGATTACAATGGTGTGCTTTTACCCCAGGGAGGCTTGGGATTCATTCATATGCAGCTTCTTAAACACCCCATTTATCAATTACTGGTACAGCTATACTCCAACATTGTTGTGGTGTCTTGGCTGCCTTTTTGAGGTGGATAAGAAACTGTATGCTTTGTTAAGGGGCCTATCTTACACTCATTTTGAATTATGTAAAATTAAACTATACCAGGAGCTTTTTCTTCTTTCATTTACATTTAATATTTACATTTTAGGCATGTTCGCTATAAATTATGATGCCACGGTTGCAGAGTGGATAGAGCTCTGGCTTTCCAATAAGAAGATTGTGGGTTCAACTCTCGGGTTGAACCAAAATCAACATCTCACGATCTCTCTGGGTGGAGTTTGCATGTTCTGCCTGTGTTACCATTGGTTTTGTCCAGGTATTCCGGTTTTCTCATGCACCAAGAACACGCATGTTTAGGTAAATTGAGCATCATTGTAATGTTCAGGGTGGTCCCCGCCTAAAGCCCAAAGTTACTGGGATAGGCTCCAGTCACCCGCGACCCCTAACGGGACAGTTGAGTAAACAAAACAAGATATTAAAATTGAACTTTCCACTTAGTGATAACATGATGCAATAAAGGATTAAAATGAGGACTAAAACACAAGATTACTCAAACATAAAATGCAACCTAATTAGCACTTAAAATGCTGTAACAACTTAATTATATTACTTCGAGAATAAATTAAAGGTAACAGTTAATTTTGTGGCCATGAAAAGTAAAAACACAATTTTACTATTCATAGTGCATCAAAAACCTTTAAATGATAAAACTTTGCTTTTGTTGTTTTTTTGGACAAAGGTAGTGCACCTTCAAAGAGACATTGTGTAACTTTCTGAAAGTGGAAAATCACACATAATCTCATTAAAACAGATAAACTGTGAAATGTTATGACATTTCCACAGAGGAAGCACAAAGAGAATTAACCAACATTAATGGTCCATTTTAACCAATATAAATGGTTCCAATAAACCAGTTTACATTGGTTGGTCATTGGGCTCTACACAAAATAACCAATATCTTAGTTAAAATTACCAAATTTTATTGGTTGGCCTCTGACCAATATAGATTGGTTAAATTTGCTACCATAATAAAATGGTTGTTTTAACCAATAGATTGGTTGGACACATTACTACCAACTAGATTGTTAAATCTAACTATTTTTTGTTTGTAAATAACCAATCTGTTTTTAGGGAATAATGACGAGAGATGTGAACCGCTCAGAAAAATATAAATGTTCTTTTTGTAGGTAATGTAAGGTTTTTTTAGGTAAGGTAATGTTTAATAAGACAATGTACAATTACATTAAGCACAATGGCAGAGATTCTTGTACCAGATTCTAGCTGCTAATTTCCATCTGTAGTCCTGGGGAGAGGGGAACTAAATGTGAGGCACTCAGATAAAAAAAAAAAAAAAAAAAAAAAATATATATATATATATATATATATATATATATATATATATATATATATATATAATATATTATATATTATATATTATATATATATATATATATATATATATATATATTTAACTTTTTTATGGACAACACATTTGTTGTTTAAGCTGACTCAAATGGTGTAACTCAAACTTAATGAAATTTCTTCACACCACGGCTGCTTAAGTGTCTCGTCAAGGTGATACCTGACATAATGTCCATGGGTTTTCACTTTTAAGAACCCTAATCGCTGTGCTCATTTTGTAAAATGTAAATGACGGGTTAAAATATACACTTTCCAGTAAAGCTTAATGTGATTAGTAAGATTTTTTCCACAGTTTGGCAACTTCAATGAAGTTTATATTATCACAAAGTCACAAAGTTTTGTGTAAATGTTATCTGCAGTTTTGATGGAATGTAGTTTTTTGAGCTAATGAGGTCTAAAACTGTAACTGTATAATAAGGAGAAATATTAACTCATCACGCACATTGCAAGATCTGTAAAGACTACTTTGAAAACACTGTTCTTAATCACAAGATTCTGCTTATGGCTCTCAGTAAAAAAAAAAAAAACACGTTATGGGGCTCTCACTTATTAATGCCACTCACAGGACCAGCCCTGCCTGTTGCTAGGAGACAGACAGGATAACTTCAGTCTGCAGAGACTGGACCCCGTCTTGACTGGTCCCTGGTGAAAGTGACCAGCCGTAATTACATTTTGCAGGAATATTTCTTAATAAAGAATGTCTGCACAAAAGCCTTAAACGGCCATGTCTAACTATATCTATGTCTATGTTTATATCTACATGTCTATATCTGTAAATATGTCTAATTTTTCAGCCAAACACTGGAACCTTTGACTCTCCTTTAGTTTGTGCACACATACTGAATTTGATTACTGTTTTTTTTGTTGTGAGATTGGTGTGCACATTAGTAAGTTAGTATTTCATCACAATCAAATGACAAAAAGTGGAAACATTAATTGGCACTTCAACATCTGGTGGTCTTTGGAGAAAAACACTCGTTGCATTGGTTACTTCATCTAGTCAATGTTGTGACATTATGAAAACTTTACACACTGTAAAGTAAAGTTACTGTTGACTCTAGCTTTGACATTTTGAATTCTTTTTAAAGCTAATTTAGATTTTTTTGTACAACAGCAACCAAATTCAAACTAAAAAACAACAACAGTAGAGAGAATAAGTAGAATAATCATATTGAGAAGAATCAATAAAATAAAAATATGTATATCAAAGACAAGTGTTTGCAGAGTGACTGGCCTGCCCCAGAAACTCAGAATAGAGCTGCCACTCCTCCTCGTGGAGTAGAACCAGCTGAGGAAGAATCAACAGGACATGGTGCTGGAGGGACTATGTCTGTGTATGCATTATATGTAAACCTATTAAATCCATTCATTTACAGCATAGGCCAATGTATATGAGGCAAGAATGTTACAATTACAGTCACTAACCCTACATTACTGTTAATGTTTGGGTACCTACATTTTGAATTATAAATTAAAAAACACACTAGCGTGCCTTGATTTGCTGCCAGGTGTGCCTTAAAAATGTATCAGTTTTCAATATTTAATCTTTGAAATAAGCTTAATCAGATTTAAATAAGTTATTTACAATTTGGGAGTGTTTGGAAACTTTTACAGCAAGAAAAAAAAGCTAAACTAGCCACCATTTATGCATTTATATAATAATTTAATGACGATCTATGTAAAAAATTTACATTTTTGTGTTCAAAAAAAGCTTTATTTGAATAGGTGGTGTGCCTCAGAAAAAAATTTAAGCAAAAAAGTGTACCATGGCTCAAAAAAGTTTGGGAAAGACTGCTGTAGATGCAGTACTTTGTGATAAAATAACACCACTGTGTGCAGTCAGAATGGAATGAATAATATTTCAGTTTCATCAACAGCCAAAAGCAGCGCTCTGATTGGTTGAGCTTGGTGGTCCTCTCAGTTCACTTTACTTTCTGTAAAAAAAATGTTCTTAAACTGTAAAGACATTTAAACAGAAAGAATCTGGATTTTAGCCATGTGATAAAGGATTTGCAGAGATGGATTGAGATAGACAAATTGAAATAATTACTTTTTGTTTTGCAGCATGAAAATCACCAATCCACTTTTAAAGGTTTATATTTATCAGAACATATTTATAGGTTTTATAGGGTTGTCTAACCCTGCGGCAAGTTGGCCACTGTCCAGGGTGTTCCCGCCTAAGGCCAAAGTCACTGGATAGGCTCCAGTCACCCGCACCCTAATGGATTAAGCGGTAGAAAATGAATGAATATTTATAGGTCATATCTGATAACAACAGTATAAAATATTTGTAATGTTACATTATAGCCCGAGTTAGAACAGTAGAAGTGCTGCAGCTCAAACACGTTTCTGTGGAGCTGAATGATTGATAAACACTGAACCAAAGGTGTCAGCAGCTGCCAAAATGCAAAATCTCTATTGCTCCTGGTCATGCAGTTAGCCAGAACAAAAATGAAACAATGAAGACAAATCATTTTTCATCCAAAAAGTAGTTTAGTAAAAACAAGATCAATAACTTTATAAAACAGTAATTTGGTAACATAAATAAATCAACGTATAAATCTTCATGAAAAGGTTAAGATGCTTTTACAATCATTTACCAAACAAAATAAATACAAATAAACATTTCCAATAAAAAAAACAACAACAAAAGAAAAAACTGAACAGGAAACAAGTTTGGTTTCGCTAACATGTGGAAAGAAGTCATAACAGCACCAATACAGAGAAAATCAAGACACTATGGTTTTAACCAAGTCAGTTTATGTCTGAAAGAAGTTTGGTAGTAATTAATCCCATTTGGTTGTTTTAAAGCATTAAGACAAGGCAAGACAGAAGGCTCTTGTTATGTGAGGAAGTAGAAGGTGGTCGGTGGTGTTTTAGTTAATTATTTGAGACGATATGGATCAATTTGGAAAAGGAGCGAGGTGTGGTGCAGCTGAAAATCAATCAAAGAGTAAATCATGAGTTTAATCTGCATTTTACTCACACATTTGTACCTTCTGTATGAATACTGTAGAGCACTGAGCCTTTTTCTGTGTCCCTTTTAGTTAAATAATCAAACTGCACGACTGACTTTAGGTGTTAAACAGTTTCTTTAGTCAAAAAATAGTTTAAATTATGACTAGAATGAGCTGTCTGAGGCTGAAAAGTTTGAGTAAGCCAATAGTTGTAATGCTTCAGGACTGAGGAGGTACAAGGCCACAACATATAGTCTTCATCTGTCTTTCATGTGTCTTTTTCAGTGTTTTAATTGTGTTTTAATATGTTTGTTTAGCCAACCAACTCTCTCCAGTCCTGCTCTGAAAAAAAGAAACAGGGGCACTTGAGATCCTTCTGATATGTTGTTTCAAAATGGTACAGTAACTTCAAGTTTGTGCCTTAAATAGAACAATCTGTCATAAATTAGTCACATACTGTAGACATTTTCAGAAATCTAACACATCATACCTTTATATACAAAACAAAGAACTGCCTTTAAGACAATACATCCCTGAGAGTGAATAGTGAAAATGAATCAACATTATTTGAAAACAATACTGCTGAACCAAATCGTCTGGCAATGTGTGATGAGGATAAATACAGAGACTGGAGCAGACACTATTTGCTTTTGAGCTGAGCAGCAGAGACGTGGGGACAGTGTAAAGCTGAAATCTTTGAGGTACTTAAAATTCGGACATTCTGCATTTGGTTTCAGGAGTTTCCTTCTTTGTCATGTCACTTGAAAAAAAAACAGTAGAATGGCAAGATGGGCAATGTAATATACATACACAGGTCAGTGCCAAAGCTATTAAAATATACTTTTACACCAGGCCTATACAGTACTAAGTTCACTGACACATATGTCACACTGCTAACTTTGTGATTGTTTAAGTCCCAAAGTGTTTATAAATAAATAAATTATATGTACAAACAAAAAACTGGAAGTATGAATCAGAAAGTTTTAGACCAAGTTTCAAACCACAATTCTTAAGGTAGAACAAGCAAATAATACAGTTTTTTTCAGTGCATAGCATTGTTTTTACATTTTTACAATAGGCCAATGTGGATTACATTTTTTGAAATTGCACTAAATGTTTGGGAATTTCTCTACTCTATTTACAATTTATTTAGTTCTTCTTTCTTAAACACTTTGGGGGTTGACATAATGTACTTCAAGTTAAAGAGGATACTCAGTCTCAAACGAATATTAGCCAAATCTCTCTCGCACAAGCATCATGAGTTTCTTCTTGCCCTTGTAAATCTGTTTCAAGTTGTCAATAAACTGTGTGAACTGAATGTGTCCATCGTGAGCCATGAGAAAAGTCTCTCTCGCTTTACTAAGAAACTCGATAAATTCGCTATAGTGTCTGGGGCTGATGTGTGTTAACCGTGAGTGCGTTGTGTTAATGTAAGCCCCAATTGTGGCGTCCAAGAGTTGCCGCAGCGGAGCTTTGTCTAATGACATGATCTTCCCAGAGTTCCTGCGGCTGTGCAAGGCGACCATTCCTGGGTTTGTTAATGTACAGCGTCGTAAAATGTCTGAAAGCACAGTGGCACATTTAACACTCTTGACCACCAGAGGAATGACTGCGGCCAGTTCGTTTTTGCCCAGCGAATGACTGAGAGCACAAGCCCAAAGTACATCATTGATTGCTGGGTGAGTGTCTTGGTTGTAGCTTAGGTTTAGGTGAGTCAAAGCTAATGTTGCTAGCTTGTATGCCCTCATGGGATACCCGCGATGCTCCATGTAACGTGCTATTGTAAACAACTGTGTGTAGTTCATCCCTGTAGTGGCAGCGTCCAGCACAATTTGGTAGGCTGTCTCAAAGGCGATGTGGTCCTTCTCACAGAGGGTCAGTGCTGAAAGGGCACAGTTTTGAGGGTCTTTCATGGCACATTGTAGAGCGAGGGTACGGGCAGAGTTGGACAGGTTCTCCTGCTGATGGCAGTCCAAATGGAGACGCACTATGGTGCTGTTGGACATGACTGTGCTTGCCACGACACTGGTGGCCTCGATGGGAGTGAAAAGTGTAAACCAGTTCTGCATGATGCTATCCAAGGCAAATACACCTACAGAAGCAGGAAAAGATACGTTTTCAGTATTATCAGGAATGGAAAAAAATGTTATCTACAATGCCAGCATTGTCAGGGTGTGTCCCAACTACTGAACTGTTTTCTAGTCCTAAATACTACTAAAAGACTCTTCATTTACAATTCAACTTTTCAGATGTGTTTTTAGATTTAATGGTGCATTCCAGGCACCTCCCACTTGGAAAAACCGGTGGAACGTCAGCCGCATTGGTAAATACCCCTTGTGTACTGGAAGTTAGTTAAGGAAATCCTACTTTACATAAGAGATCAATAGGTACGACAAAAAATGAATCTAAGCGTTGTCACAAAAACTATATAAACACTGATAACAGGTTATTAAACGTTTTACAAAGCCAGCCAACTGGTTAGAATTAGCTATACTACTTACAAAGGAGTTCATTGTAACCTATATACTGTATATATACAACTGGGATTTCCATTTTCTATTCATTTTTCACTATGTCAGTCTAAAATAAATAAATACTATAAGATCAGGCAGTGAACAGTGAGTTGTGAGTGGTTTTCTCTGACAACACACTAAAAACTTTATGAATCAGAAGAATATTTCACCAAAAGACCAAATTGTATTTATAAAGAGATGTGTTTGCTTGTAAGTGCTAAAGCTAAAACTTAGTAATTTAAAATAAAAGCTCAAGAGAAGGCTGATATTTCTTTTTAGGCCAGAACACTTAAAAAGAATATCATTGATGTCTAAATAATTATTACAATGATTGCTACAATAACGTACCAACTTCAGTTGCACACGTCACCAGCCACCGCACCATTTCTCTCCTTCGCCAGTTCAGAGTGGAGAGGGTCATCCTCATTACCTGTAGAAGCAGGACACTTAAGCTGATGTGTTTGTGAAGTATGTGTATTTCCATATTCATGCTAAATACTTTTGTACCTGAAGACCCAGCTCAAGAGAGACTTTGAGCAGCGTGAGGTCGGGCAGACTGTCCATCAGAGTGGCAATTTTGAAGGCATCCTGAGCAAGTTTGAAGATATGGGACGAGGAATGAATGTTCTTTTGGATTGACTCTAACACAGTTTCCAGTTTACGTGCATCACCTAAAGAAATCAGACTCAAGTAAATTAAAAACACTACAACAATTGAAAAAGCTCAAAGAACAAGAAACAAGTTTACCTTTTGCGGCCGTGAGCATGGTTGAGGCCAGTTCACACTGCTGTGACTCTATGTGGCTGAGAGTGAACCAGCGTGGATACCGGTTTGACACCACAGACATGATTTGCTGAGGTCTGGACAGGTCACCGGAGGGCACTGTGGACTCCAGAACTGGTAATCTGAAAGTAAATTAAAATACATAAATGCATAGTTAGTTTATCATTTATTAGTGAGTTTGCAAATGAAGTAGATCGGAAAATGACAAGTTTAGCATGTTTGACGCTCTTGCATTGTGTAGTCTTTGAGGTCGATCTAATGAATAAACTCACCTCATGGCCCTCAGTGCAATTTTGTATGCCAAATCGACATCATGAGGTAGAAGTGAAGTGAAGAGATACTTGGCAAAAGTGTGCATAGGGACACTTTCTCTGTAGAGCAATTCTCCCAAACCACTGTAGGGACCAGCTGTGCACAGAACAAGGGTTTAGTCAGCTGTATCTCCAGAACGTCAAACAAACAAAAAGAAAATGGTGCTAGCCACAAGAGGATTTGACCTACATATTTCTTTATGTTTTCATCTTTCTAAAAAGATTATATTGTAGTGGATGGCCAGAGAAGAAATAAAAAAGCTAACATAAAAAGTAACTGCATTGTATTTCACTCACCCTCTAATAAAATGGAAGCTTGCTTGCAAAAGACCTTCACCAAAGTCCTGTCTAACTCCAGTTCTTGTAGTTTGGCCAAGAGATGTTCTTCGTTGCGACACACTTTCTCCTGGGCGTAAAGTCCATCTGGCATCACCCTCTGCTGACCAAGGCCAATAAGGGCAGTCTCTACAGCCAAAGACACAAAACTTTCCCCTTCTTCTAAGAAGCTGCCCGAGGCTGAGGGAAACACAAAAGAGAAGACTTAAGGTGAGACAATATCACTTGGAGACTGGATTGACTGATTATTGAGAGAATTGTCTGCTGCAGTCTTCATTCTGATGACCAGCAGCTTCTACACGTCACGTAACTCAACTTCATCCACAGTTCTGTGTGAGTAAACTAACTACGCGCACAAATCTAAATATTTCTCTGTTTATTGTAAAGTTGCAAACGTTAACAATATTTGCAATAATAGACAAACCATTTTTCTTATCTTTTTAGGCTTGTGTCCAGTCTTAACCAGACGCAGTCTTACAACAGCGTCCACACAATACTAAATTTACATCAGCGGAGCAGGGCACATGAAACTATATATATATTTTTTAAATTAGTAATGAATTTAGTGAATAATCTTAAATTGGTAGATATTCCACCTGGTGAAGCCTGTGGCAAACAAACTTGCTAAGTGTTACCAGAGAATAACTAGAGAACACTACAGTATGTCTGTGAACTGCAGTTGATGGGAGATTATAAAGCAGACAAATTAGATTTTCGTCTTTGTGTAGGCCTACCTGAGATGTCCTGCATGGGTAATGCTGCTGCCTCCTCCCGGCCATGTTCTGCCTCCAACAGGGTACTGAACAATGTCCCAATAGGGTCCAGAGGATGGCCTACCCAACCCTCGTGGTTAGTCACTGAGGTCACACCTTTATGGGTCAGTTCTGCATCGAAGGAACATTGTTAATAATTTCTATGTCTTAAGTATTAATTATAAATAAATCATTTAAAATAAAACATACCTTTTTTGTGAGAACGGAAGAACTCAAGCTGTTTGCACTGCTGCCTCCTCAAAGTGTTCACGACTGCAATTGCCAAGCGCAATGCTTCTCTGGGATAACCATGAGATCTCAGGGCGTCTACTCTGGCACATGCAGTTGGAACATGCTCTAAAGACGAAAACATTAACATAATGAATGAGTTTGTCCCTTGGATTTATCAGTCAGTCATATTTGCCTGAGGTGTCTTACCGTGCCAAAGGGGCCAGCCTCGGCCGTCAAACAAGGAGTTGTGATGTTTGTCTTGGTGACAGTAGTTTGTGTAGTGGTCTTCAGTTATAATTTGCTGCAGATGAGAGTCCTGCCAGTGCAAATCACAGGCCTCTATGGCCCGTGTGAACACTGTCCTGTGAGGTTTTGAGTGAGACTCTGTGGAAAAAAATCAATATATATACATATAAGTATTGTATACCATATGCAAGAAGTAAAAAAGGCAAAGCTAAACTAAAACTGCACAAAGAAAGTGAAACAACATGGAATTTGTGAAATAATATATAACAAAAGGTAATATATCAACTATGGTTGGGTGTCATCGCACCTGGGTTACCAGCTGGGCCCTGGGGCAGTGCATTGGTCAGATTGGTCAGGTCGCTGCCATGGTTACCATCCTCCAAGGGGCAGACATCAACATTGTTCCACCTCCGGAGCTGCCGAAGCCAAAAGGCCTTCTGCTCAGGTTTACAGTGAGGGTTCAGCACCACACACATCCAAAGAGCCCTGTAAGACAACAAACAAAATAAAGTACAGTTAAATAGAAAGTGGAAAAAAAAAAAATAAGAATCAACAAAATACAAACAAACTGATAACTCTAGGGTAAGGGTGAAATGTTAATTGTACAGTGTTATTAAATAAGAATAAACAAAACGATTGCGAATAGTCAAACTTATGTTAGAGTCTGCACTTTGAGGATGAACTTGAGGATGGAGGAGAGAGCATTTGAATGTTTATACCTAGCTCATCCCATAGTTGCCTGTACTTGTCAGTCATGCTGGTCCCCTGTTGTCTCCACAATGCCAGTCGTGGGTCACCCATGAACTGCTCTGTGATCAGTGTCAACATGCGAGCACCATTGGAATCCCTCATCTTCAGCATTTCTCTCACCTGCAAGTACAAATGTGGACGTTAAATCATTCCTAGATGAATGGAGCAAAAGACCATCAAGTTCACTACAAAGGGCAAAACAACACTACCTTGCTGAATAGTAAGTTGAGCTGTTTCCCTGAGCCGTGGTAACCGCCCTGGGACAGAAAGAGCTTGACCTGCTCCTGAACCTGCTCCTCGTCCAGATGCCAGCAGTTCTCATCGTCAATACTGGCCCCTGCTGTTGGGTCAGGAGCTCCTGAAAACATACAAATCAATAAGTTTAAAACTGCTGCTAAGCTCATTTTCTATTGTAATTAACTTAAAGACAAATTATTGAAATTACTGTACTGTAAAGGAATAAACAACAAGCGTAATTATGTTAGTGTCAGCATACACCGTAATTCACCAGTTGCTGAGTTTGCAATCCTGTAGTGTTGGTTAAGCTGATGTGATCAATACCATAAACTTCACAGTAGAAGGTGAAAGCTTTCAAATACATCAAAATAAGCATGTAGTGTTATGATGGAAAAACAACTTTAACGGTATGAAACAAAAACAGGAATCTACTATTCATATATGTGATTAAATCAAAGTGAATAACTGATATTAGTGCTATATGTACACATTTAAAGGGTCTTTTAGCAGTTTGTCTTGAGTTGACTCACCATGAACTTGGTTGATCTCAGAGTTTTGAGACAGGATTTCGTCTGCTAGTTTCTGTGCTGTAGGTAAGACCTCTGTGTGATGTACAGTGATGAGATACTGGACGAACTTCTGCAGCTGGTCCCTGTTCATCTGAAAAAGTGTCTCTGAGATGGGAAGGCGTAGTTTGACCTGCTCAGGCTTCCGTACCCGGTACAATGACAAGGCTACAACGTGTGCACAGTAAAAGATGTCCTTGTTGCCACAGCTGCACGTCACTGCAGTGATTTTACAGCGGTCGAAGCTGATGCTCACACTGCAGACCATCTCCGGCTCAGAGGATGTGGCTGGTTCCTTCACAGTTCCACTGAGGTGAAAGCCTACAAAAACACAGAGACTGTCAGCGTCCCAAGGCAATAGGCAGCTCAAACACTCAATTATACACAGAAAAAACTGAAGGTATAGAGGAAAGGGGATTGTGGACAGCCACAGAGGTAAAACCAAACATTAATTTCCCTTCCAAAACGACTCCAGAGCTTACTTGACCATAAACACACCTTTGCCTTCAACCAAATAAACAGATCATCTGACCATCTGCAGAGAGAGCAACTATATAGACCCAAACTACTGATACTGATTTATTGAGCACTAAATGTTGATAGTATGTGGCACATATGTCTTTGTAACCCCGACCACACAGAGCACTTGGACATGATTGCATTGAGTGTAAATGTGCACTAGTGTCTTGCTTGTTTGGTACAGTACATACTTTACCATAATAACAGGTCATGATATAAGAGATTGTCACCAGAATGGGATAATGTAGGCGTTGATGTGCTTAAAACACTCATACATTCTGTATCACGTTCAGAGTGTGGAACATGTTGATGATGCAGAACTTGCCCCACATGTAAACTGTCATGTGGTTATCTGGTGCTGAAATACGAAACCAAAACACATCTGGATGCTTTGAACAACTTTTATGTTGAAACATTTACTTCATTTTTCAAAAAGTAAGACTTAAATCTTGTATTGTACTTAAGTTGCACTAAATTTAAACTAGTGTGATTATTTGTGTGTTTAGTGTCTGGCCCATAGCTGAACTGCTGACGTCACAAACCAGTGGGAGGGAGTCGGCTGTGCGCCTCAGCTGAGCTGTACACATGGAGCGGTTACACTTGGCGGTGAGCCAAAACCCTGAGCTCAGCGTTCTGTGACACGCTTCCTCTGAGAGCGCGCCTCATAACTTGCATAATACAGATCAGTGCATCGCATAGCAACTAATCTTAACTCCTTCACGGCCAGAGCACAACACTCACTCGCCTGCAAGCAGAGATTTACATCACATTCAATTAAAGTCAGCTTTAGTTTCACTCAGGATTGACAAGAAGAAAAAGGTGATGGATTCCAGGCATTTGCAGAACAAGCCTGAAGGAAAAATGAACAAGGTTTCTCAACAATTACACTGGAGGCACTTTGGTCAGTGAACAGAGGCTACAGGGGGTCACAACCTTCATTTAGCAGCAAAGCCCAAACAAAGGTCCCATCACACACACTTCACTCTTACACACACCAGTTACCCATTAAGTCATCCAAAGATGGCCACTGAGGCAGAAGCGAGAGCCCTTTGGCCAAGGTGTGCTTTGTGTGTGCACTTCTGATGACAATGGGGAACCTAATCTCTCACCCATGGAGATACAGAAGCACCTCTGGGGCTGTTGGAAAGAAAAGCAAACAACTAATCGATAATCACGGTGCACTGATTACCATCTGTCCTTAATGACTGGGTCCAACTTTGGATCAGCTTCCATTGCACTTATAGCCTAATTCGATAGTAAGAATAGGCTGTGGCTTAATACGCAATACCAGTTTCAAGACACACACAAAACAACAGTTGCTTCTTTAACATCACTTCTCATACAGAACAAGATTGCTCTAAAACTCTTAAATTAAACACATTTCTGTCAATTTGATTAACAACAGGGTATCAAATTTCTTGACAAACCAACAAGTATGTCAGCTGTAGGCGAAAGGCAGAGTGATGGTGGGTCAAAAGAAATTATAATAAATCCTCTCAACCATTTGAGTCAGAGATCAGACAACAACTGAAGAGGCCTTGGCACAGATTTTCTGTTAAATAGGCCAATGTGTCTTCAACATGTGCCCCCATAGTATCAGTACTACTCATCACAGACGATTATCTACTCTACTTTAAGAAAAACAACACTGCTGAACTGATTCTATGTGCCTTAAAGATCTGAGATGTTGAGAGAAAATACACTCTTAACATTCTGGCTGATCTTTATTTTGGTTATGCACTTTCCCCACCAGTGTATTAACATCCTCACAGAAGAGGTCACGTGTCATTTCCTTTGGTTACTCATCCTGTCCACTTTCTGGCTAAACTTAACGATAAAGATCTGCATCTGTTAAGACAAGCACACATCTGCTGCTGAACGCTGTGTTGCTTTTTTGAGGTCACAAAGCCGTTTTACGTTGACTTCTATCTGTTAACTTTGGGCCAGATAATGTGACACAATTCCTCTCTCTTCACCACTTTTGTGCAGAGTGGATCAACTTCCTGAAATTATACTTTACACCCAAAGAAAAAATACAATAGCCTCCCTCGTGCTGAACAAAGTAGTAGACAGTGACTCAGAGCAGAAGCATTTTAAATCAGGTTTGCCTTGTGAGCACAGCACAGTCATAACCCCCGGGCTCGTCCGGTCTTTGATGAACCAGCAGCGACCGTTGGCTGTTATTTCAACGTCATAACGGCACTTCTGTTGCAGGAAACGCCACTTCCCTCCAGCGTCACAAGAGGAGGGGCCCTTGCACTGACTAAACAGGATGAAGTCACACCTTATCATGGCACAGCATCAAGCTCTGCACACACCCGGAGCTCTCTGCTGTGTTTGGGCTGAGCGGACAGTACAGCTTGTTCTGATGGAGGAATGCTCACACAGCAGTGACTGAGCAAAGAGAAACACAACTATCATTTTAAAATTACACTACAATAATATAGATTATGCTAATGAGTGTATTTTATGAAGGGATTACATTTGAGCTGCAAATGTTCAAAATCTATTTATTTCAGGACATCTACAGCAAGTTATACATCTTTAAATTCATTCAATCTACTCCATATGTTTATAATTTTAATTTTGACTTCAGTGCTTCCACTAGATTTATTGGTTTAGCAGGGTTGGCTCGGCTGTGTGCGTGCTCTTTAGGAAAAATATATGCCTATACACAGTATAATTCAAGTGTATACATACTGGTAATAACTGGTGATTTTAATGCCACTTATAGCAGTTAAATACCTATGAATCATCTTTTAAGGCTATTTTAGGACATTTATAACATGAAACTAAGTTCTCAAACAAAAAAAAAAATATTGGTGTGCCCGGCCCTGCCTATACAGTAGGGGAAACTCGACTTGAGTGTGTGAAATCTTGCTCCAAAAAGGGTTGGGACAGACGCACATGCCATTTGTCCTGTTCACGTGACATCTTTTACAGTGGCTGGATAAAATTCAAGTTTCAACTCCACGCCTTGATAATAATTTTCCATATTGACAAAAATTGTGACTCAACTTGTAGGCACATACCAGGCATACCCTTTTTGTGTACCAACATACTGGCTGAGTGTCCTGGGCCTGTGAGAGCTTGTGTCCTCCCAGAGGTTGGGATGCTCTTCAGGCAGATTGTACGTTGTGAAAAGTTGGTGGCAAGAAACCTACAAGTCCTCTTGTTTGGTGAACCGGGTAATTTGATTACACCGGGCTTTTAAAACAGGCGGGACATTAAGATAAGCTATAAAGGAAAATTGAGCTTCACTTATCAATCACAAAAAAAAGATCAGTTTCCACCTGAAGACGCACTGTGTATTTATTATGGCTAATGCTGAGAGCAGCATCACACTGACTGTATTTAGTGGTAAGTTTGAGATTCACCACGAAGAAAAAAAAATAAAGAATGCAAACAAACATAGACATTAATACAGAATACCTTTAAATTATCAAAGGGCACACATTATGTTCTAGCATGGCTTTTGTTGACTTTTAGGTACAAAAAGTCACACCTTCAAACACTTTCTCATCAAACCTGATATGTGATGTCAGAGCGGGGATGTGCAATCAAAAATATTTATCATAACTTGTGTAAGTGTATTCATAAGCACTTATATATTTCCTTGAGTTGGTAAATTAGGTCCCAGACAGTTTCTTTACAATTATAGAATACATTTACAAAAGTCTATTTTGTGATATATGTCACCTATTTAGTTTTATCTCTTTACTTTCTGCATGTGAGAGGCACTAACGCTCTGCACTCTCTCTAAGCAACTTGATTTCAGTTATTATTATTGAATAATTCTGCAGCATCAAAATATGAGGCAGGTCAATTTGATTGTTTTGTGTAGAACTCTAACGCAATTCCTGATTTGGGAAACACATGACTAACATGTGTGCTTTACCCACTGACCTATATAAGGCTTTATCACACTTTTTTTGGTTCTGGTGTCTGGGATTCCAAAGTGGGGGCGCCAAGCTTTGTTTGAAAAAGAGGAACAATGCAAATAATGCATAATTTATCCTTTAAAGTGTAATTCTTCTTCAGTGTCAGAGTCATTCTTTAGAAGTTGCTGTAAACTGATGTACAGCAGAAGTCTGAGAATTGTTTTGGAAATGTCCTGATTTGTGAATGGTTTTGTTTGGGGAACTGCTGAGGTCTGAAGGGCATTCCTCCTCAGAGACCCTCTTTTGGGGCCAAGGATCCCAGGAGGCAGTGACACTGGCAGGCTTTGACTTGCTGAGGCAGTGTGGGAATGGATAAAGCTCCCTGGACGAGCCCCAGAGAAAACTACAGTCCCAATGGTCCAGAGCTGCTCCTGGCTAAGCTGACACTTTGAGTTTAACTAACCAGAAGCATTACCTTCCATGTAGGACGAGAACAAACAGGATTTATTGAGCTAAATGAGGGCAGATGGGGGTAACTAGCGGCTCCCTTCCTCCACTGCCCCTCCTCTGCTCGAAGTTGAAGGTTAATGATGAAATACTATGTCAGTGGAATACAGATCAGGGGCACAATAAGGATAATGTATCATTCCCTTTCACATTTATGTCACACACACACACTACGCTACCTTGTAATAAAAATAACTTGTTTCTCATCCACGTTTGATACACCAAGAATTTTTTCACCAAACACTGTAATTCATTGTAGCTGTAGAACCGTAAGAGAAAATAAGGCTTAACTAGAAGCTAACAGTTAGCAGGTGCAGGTGTGCTCTTCCTTTTGCAAATTTTATTCACTGACATCGGTAAACCTATTGTGACAGTTTATAATTCCATGGTTAAGGGTTGCTATAAATGTCTGAGCAATGTTTTTGATATACATGTGTTGTGTTAAAAAAGCTAGATTGGCAGCACGGTGGCAGAGTGGATAAAGCTCTCGCCTCACAGCCAGAAAGATGCAAGTTCAATCCTGCATGACTCTGGCTTTTCTGTGCGGAGTTTCTCCTCCGTGTCTGGGTGGGTTTCCTCCAGGCACTCTGGTTTCCCCACCAACATGCATCTTAGGGAATATCCTCCAGTTACAATAGTCCTGACTAAGCTTAATAAGAAGATCTGGAGATGGGTCCCAGAGCACTGCACTGTGATGCTCCTGAGGATGCCCCAGAGAGGATGGGTCAAATGCAGAGGATAATTTTCACTACGGGGATAAAAAGTGTACCGTAACCTTAAGCTTTTGAAACACACCTCTAAGATGGACTTATATGACACCAAAAAAAAAGAATGCAAATTTCTCAGTCTTAGTTTAAGCAGTTAAATTATAAATTTAAACATAAATTTAGATTTTTAAATAACAGTATTGGTCTTTGAATTGTGGGTCAACAGTCAATCAGACTGGACAAATGAACTGGCAGAAAACAACAAAAGTCTGCATAGCTTGCAAAGACAGTATAATATTTAAAAGTTAATAATATACATTTTTAAAGATCAATAAGAAAATTAAAATTGCTAATATTTTTGTCCTATGGCTCGGTCTAATATGAAAGCGCATGAACCATTTCTTCCTAAAATAGCCGTAAGCATTGCATGCAAGCAGAGAGTTTACTAAAATAACCATTTACAAAGTGCTGTAAACACTGGAGTCCATGCCAAACCTATACTTCATCAGGAGGAGAGACCTCAACAAGCTCTTGTTATGATAAACACACTGCAAGCCACAGAGGAGGGTGCAATTTTAGTCAGAGAGTTCCTCATTAATCAATCTAATTATTTATATCTTCAGAAAGCCCCGTCCTTCCTCAGAACTAACAATGATGAAAAGATAATGAAACTATAAACTCAAAGAAATCAGCTAACAGATGGACTACTGACTGGTTACGGCTTTATCTTTGCTTAAACATACAGCTTTTTATGCATTTAATATTTTCAGATACATTTTTAACCAAAACCTTTTGTGACTTCTTTCAACACAAATCCTACACAAGTCCCCTAACCTGTGAAACAACCCAATTCATGTCTTTTAGAAGAATACTCATTACACATTGTCCTGTAACGTCTGTGTCTGTAACTGAATATCCTAGTCTATACACAAAACCCACGGAAAGTGGGGGAAGCGACCAGGAGTGCAATGAGGAGTTTGCATTGCATTACAATTCAAATTAATGATGCAAAGTAATGGGATTACAGTCCTCAATGCCCTCTGAAGGTGTCCCGGTCTCAGAAGAACACAGGTGACAAACAGCATGACAAGACAAAGGCTATAAAGCACAGGCTAACATCATGAAAGAAGCTTGAGTCTGTCTTTTGGCCAGACAAACATCATAACACAAATCACAACCTTGACCAACTGCACACAGCTAATGTCATGCTCTAAATGCCTCCTACATCCAATTCTCTCTGATTTAGGAAAAGATGATGCTGGTCTTCCCACTGAAATCATATAAACTGGAATACTGAGAACCTCTCATAAACACTAAGAACACTTTTCTAAATAAAAATTATAATACATTTGTTGAGTTTCAAGTAAATTTGAATAATATTGTGGTCGAAACCATAACTGTAGAAACAATAACAAATCAGACATGGCTTATCACACTGTCATGCTCATTTTAAATTAAAATAAATAGAATATCTAAAAAGCAGCTTTTATTAAAAAATGAGTTTTTAAATAGACACGGGTTAAACATGGGCATAGCTCTTACATTCATATTCAAACTGCCCACTGCCTCAAGCAAAGCAGGCTCTAAATGCACCAGTCACACACATTCCCATTCACAGCATGCAGATTTAAAGCCCATTGTACTGAGCCTCCAGTGCGTCCCGGGCTCCTCATTGTCATTACACATTAAGATGACATTCACTTCAGCAGTATTGTGTGGTTCACACGGGTCATACAGTCTCAGAGTCCACACTGGCACCTGTGTGGACCGGTCCAGCTGGTCTTATCACTCACCCACTTGGAGCGCGTTGTCCACGCAGCCGCTCTCGAGCAAAGCGATCCCTCGTCGAAAAGGCAGCCGCGTTTCGTCGTCGGTGTCCCCGCTGCTCCCCGCGTCGTCCCCGCACCCGGTAAAAGACGAGTACATACAGATCTCCCGTTCACTCCTCGGAAAAGACCAGTAAACAATCCGCCTCTGAACAGGCTCTGGTATCCGCTCGAAGCGCTCCTCCACCCGCTGAAAGGGCCACTTCTCCGCCACTTTCCGCGCCGCGATGTCCACGAGAGTCTCCGGGCTCTTCGTCCTCGACTCGCCTTGAGAAGATCCGTCCATCCGCTGGGCCCTCGAAACGTCCCATTGTGACCGTGTCGGCAGCAGAGCCGCTTACTCAGGGGGCTGCTGCGAGCGCTCCGCCATGATAGATCCACTTTAGCGCGGACGACGGAGGAAGTCAAGCACCATATGAACGGGCTGGGGAAGGGAAAGGGTTAGCACGGTGTGTTTAGCCAAATCAACCTTTTAAGGAAAGACGGGGCTGGACCTCTCCGTGCGTGTCAAACCCCTTTGTTGACAAATGAAGAGCGGGGCGTGGCCTGTTCGCCTGGCTCGACTAAATGAGGACTAATCCTTTGTGAGGGCCATGGAGCTTTGATAGGAGCTGTCCCGGGTCGCGCCTGTCCTCGTCCTGCCGCAGCTTCACCGGAGGACCGAGGACATTTTCAAGAGACAGCGTCCAGGCGAGCCGCTTTGTCTGAAGGCAGCCCGTAAAGCCTCGGTGCCGTGGTCTCTGTGGGCGGTGATTGGCCTGTCAACACCAAGGCCTCGTGGTGTGGGGGGAGGGGCGCGAGACCGGGACCGCCTCCGTGACGTTTAAATGTCCTCAGGAATGTGGGTCTTTTGAACATATCTCATACAATCTATTATTTTCTTTTTAATCTACTTTTTCTGTCCAGAGTCACCCTCAAGCACAAGCACAACTGACTAACATTTAGTAGCCTAAAATTAATATTTTGGACACTTTTTAAGCTCTCACTACATTCAGAGGTGTGTTAAACAATATTAGAACAGGGTTAAACTATAAATCAAAAACAGACATTTTAGGTTTATCAAATATTTAGCTATTGTATTCAAATGCTTTCTTTTGACAAATGCTGTCTTTGAGCCTATGCACACACACAGACACACAAGAAAAAAAAAAAAGTTTCATAATGTCTTGTTTCAGAAAAACAACTAAATGAACGTCCTCTGTTGAAATGCCAGAGGCGGAGCCTATCAAATCAGTGGAGACTTCTATTTAGAACCAATATCATGGTTAGCAATGGACAAAAGTAAGATATTAGGCCTAATATTGTCACAGTTTCATACTAAATATAATCAACAAAAACATACATTAAAAGGAATCTTCTGTAATCTGGAAATAAAATGTTTTAAATTTTACAGGCTACATTAGGCCTATAAATATGCATGATAGTCTATGGTTACATTACAAAACAATAAGAACAATGAGGAATCTATATGGGAAACGTAGCTGATAAATGCACCATTTTAAATTATCAATTTTCTTTGATATAGTGCCACCTGCTGCTGCAGGACCGAGCTATCAGCGGCATCAGTTCAATCTGCTGCTTCATGATGCGTAACTCATTCACAGATAAGGCTGAAAATCTTTACTATTGCCTCATCTTACTCTGATGACAGCTTTAGAGAGGCACAGTAATGAGAGAGTTTTATCTCTCAGCATGGAGGGAACAGCAGGTGGCTGATGCACACTCTCCTAAAACATGTTTCAAAACTGAGGTTTTAGTCATCGGTCCTGAGCTCAGAAGAGAAACTTTTATCCAAATTACAAACACAATCTTTTAATCCATCTTCACAAGTAAGAAACCTGGGCGTTATTTTTGACTCTGAGCTGACTTTTATCCCACATATTAAAAACATCACAAAATAGGTTTTTACCATCTTAAAACATCGCCAGAGTCCGTCCATTCTCTCTCGGGCCAACACAGAGACCTGATGCACGCTTTTATCACCAGTCGTATAGACTACTGTAATGCCTGCTCTCTGGTCTTCCCAAAAAGACTACTTCAGTTTACAATTATTACAAAATTCAGCAGCTCGTGTCCTGACTAAGACCAGGGGGCGGGACCACATTACACCGGTTTTAAAATCACTGCATTGGCTCCCTGTGTGTTTTAGGATCGATTTTAAAGTTCTTTTACTGGTTTTTAAATGTCTTAATGGTCTTGGGCCTTCTTATCTTTCAGAACTGCTTTATATTATGAACCCTCGCGGACCCTGCGCTCCTCCGGCAGCAGGCTCCTAGTCATTCCCAAAGTCAGGACACACACTCACGGCGAGGCATCTTTCCAGTTTTACGGCCCCGTCTATGGAACAGTCTGCCGGAGGACCTCAGGGCCGCAGAGAACATTCAGGTTTTTAAGAGCAGGCTCAAGACCCATCTTTTTAGCTTAGCCTTTGATTAGTATTTATTACTTTAGTTTTACCTTGCATTTATTTATTTATTTTTTATTTAGGCTTAGGCTGGCTATTGATCATACGTTTTTAGTTATGTATTTATTTACCTATTTATCTTTGACCTATTTATCACTTTTAGCAAATTTAGTTCTCCAGTGTTTCCTCTGAGGAGCCTCTCACCAGGACTGTGGTCGGCTGTGGCTGTTGGACTCTGCTCATGGCCTGGAGGTTTGGTCTTGACCTCACCTCCTCTTTGGGCCTGGGCCACTGTCCTGTGGCTGCAGGCGGCTCTGCTTCTGTGCAGACAGCTCCTCTGATGATGCTGCTTTGGTCCATCTGTACCCAGCAATGTACGTATTAAATGTAGCAAAAAGTATTTAGTGTTTGTGTAAATGAGTGTGGTTCGTGTGTGGATGGGAAGAGGGGAGGGGGGGGGGGGGGGGGGTATCTATGTGGGGTGTCTGGGGATTGGGGGTGGGAGGCATGTGGGATTGTTTTTAATGCACTGTAAAGCACTTTGTGTTACATGTATGTATGAAAGCGCTTTATAAATAAGTTTGATTTGATTTGATTTGATTTGATTTACCTTCATTTTATATTAAGAACCAGGGTGGAGTTGCTGTTTTGTTTTTTTTGCAGCAAACAAAATGTAGATGTTAAATCTGGCAACTTTTCTCATAAATCCTTCGACACATGGTTAATATCGACATGCATTCTTGTGGTTGCAATTATGGTCCGTAAACGTCTTAATAAAAACAACAAACAACAAACTGCAGAGGACCACTCAAGCTCAGCCAATCAGAGCAAAGCATTCGACTCCTGATTAGATCTAAAATTCTTCATTAATCAGTTCAGACAGTAGTCAGTGGTCTAATTTTTTTCACATAAGTCCAGCATTTATCATTTTTATCATCACTTTTTTGTGGAAAACACAAAGTTTACTAATTTACAACTAAAAAGGTGAGTTACTCCAATAGAATAAAAGGAAAAATTGAAAACAAGCAATAGGTATTGTTTTTCTTTTAACATTTGTCTGCAAATGCAGATATACTGTATATATTTTTTCAAATGGTAAATGTTTTTTATTTAAATAACACTTTTCCACCTTTCAAGAGACAGACACTGGACAGAGTGGGTTAAGTGTCTTGCCCAAGGACATAAAGACATCTCACTTTTCTGAGCACTTATCAGGCCTTGCTTCTGAGATCTGAGAAGATCAGTCTTTAACAACCCAATGTGTTTTGGGTTTCTTTTTCCACAGTGACAAACAGCAGAAAACATACACACACAAACCACATTGGCAACTAAATAGTGGTACGAAGAATTTCATGAAAGTCTAACTAATCTCCAGACCTCAACCAAAAAGAAACCTGAGAGTTGAAAGCCCATGTGTGACAGTCTCAAAACATGACAGATCCACAGTACATAGTCCTAGTGCCACCCAAGAGAACAGTACACAGTTTTGAGTTAAACTTCCTTGATTGTTAACCAATTAATTAATTTTCAGCACAAATACATTGCTTAAAAATCACATATAGGATTTTCTGTTTTCTTTCTTCAGATTCTGTTTCTCATTGTTGAAATGTGAGTTAAATTACAAACCTCTGAAGTGGGACAACTTGCACACAATTTATAGGTGTCCATATACTTTTTTCATCAACAGTAGTGAACAGCTCTACTCATTAATGTTACACATTTCAGTATGGTGAACTTTGTTCACTTACCATGATGGCACTTTCTGATTCTCTCTATGAATGCATTATTGTGATTCATAAAACATTGTGTTCTACACTGTCCCCTGGACATTGAGGCATTAAGAATTGCTTAAGACTCCAATTAGCATGATTTCAATGGATGGACTCTGTGAGGTGAGACAGCTCGTGCGGGTAATAATGACACTATGTACCCTCCCTCCCAGGAATAATCAGCGCCATACTCACCCACCTCACACTAACCATAGTATCCTGTCACGCTGCGCCCTCATTTGCATCCTCATCAGTATGCATGAAATTTCTGTCTGAACTCTAATACCCTAACTGCAGCATAATACACTTTAATGAGCATAAAAGTGAGCATGACAATTAAAACATGCATTAATCACAAGATAAGAAGTGCTGGCAGTGGAAGAGGTGGGGGTTTGAGCACAAGAAGAAATTGAAATAGCAGCCATGAGCCAGTGGTGTTGATGGCCTAAATTAAATGAGGAGGAGCCAAGCAGGTGAACAAGGATGTGCCTTTATCACCAGCATTGTGATTTGCTCTTTTTATGACTGCATTATGATCTATTATTTTCTCTCTCATCATTTAACAACACATTTTCAAATGACTAGGGCTGTATTTGATGCAACGGTATTGCATCGAGACATATTGAGACAAACTCCTTGATATTATGCAGATTGATGCAGAGAGGCGTATCGGGATACATATTAAACTCATTATACATTTTACACTTCTGAACCTGGACTGCTGCTTTAAGGCTGAAACTATTGAGCTGAGAATGAAATATGGACATTAAAAGCAGTGTGAAAATACAATTCTTCTGCATTTTTGTACTTAATCAAAATACATTTATTAAGGAGAGAGATGTACTCAAAACACATTGAAAACATATTTACAGATACTTTTCTATAGTTTTTCCCCTACATTTTCTCATTTTGATCAGTGAAATATATCTTGATACATATCATATTGAGGGATTTGTATCAGAATAAACTTGAATTGGGATACGCAATTATATCAGAAGGCTCTTGGCAATACCCAGTGCCACAAATTACCCTAAAAAAACGATTTCATTGCATAATTTGTTTAAAAATAGCACAAATCTTGAAAATGTTTTTTACAATTGCAAATTTTTACAATTCAAGCCCTTCTACTAAACCGTAGACTGCATACATCAATAAAATAATGAGAGTGAGGGGATTTGTTCAGAACTAGAAATAATGAATGTTGCCAACTTAATACATTTCTAATTTTATTAGCCTTAATGAAGTGTGTCAACATATTAACGGACATTTTTACATTGTACTATCTATCTATCGTTTAATAAAACTTGACAGAATGAGAAGTCGCCTGTAACCACGAACAAAGATAAGCTCACAAGAGTAGTTGTTTGTAAAACTATAAATGAGGTAAAAGCTCTGACCTGCACAATCAGAGATTATACATGTTTAGGGCAGCAGGGACAAACTTAAAGTTCATGTCCCATTCTGACATCTAATTGTTTTAATGAACAATAAGTTGCAAATACGAGATTGCAGCAAATAGAAACACACAATTAATTTAAATATTTAATATTTAACACACAGAACTTTCCATCCCAGATACAAAAAGCCTTAAACACATCTGTGCTTATTACTGTAGCATTCAGCATTGGATGGTATAGTTCAGGGTCCCCAACCACCAGTCCGGGGCCCAAAACCGGTCGCGAGCCATCTGCTACGGCCCAGAGGATCTTTTAAGATGTATTTTATTTTTTATTTTATAGTTTATCACTGCGTCCTTGTGCTTTGCTATGAAACTATTGTGCCATTTAACCAAATAAACTGCAAATTAAAGCAATAAGAGCTAAAAATATACACAATAAGCATTTTGCATAGTTGTTATTTTCGCTACCCAACCTCAATCGGTCCCAGAAAAAAAATTGTGACTGTATCGGTCCTTGCAAGAAAAAGGTTGGGGACCACTGGTATTGTTGAAAACAAAACAGTGTAAACTGAAGAAGTGCCATCTTAAAGTTGGGGTGACTAACTTTTTTACTTGTAAACTCCACTAAAAAGCATTATATGAAATAAATAGACCTCTGAGTACTGTCTGAATTGAATAATAAAGAATCTTAGTTCTAATCAGAATGCTGCGCTCTGATTGGCTGAGCTTGGGTGGTCCTCTCAAGTTTCAATTTGCTGTTTGTAAAAAGGCGTTTATAAGCCATAATTGCAACTAAAAATAAAAACACACGTCGATATTAACCATGTCTCGAAGGATTTATGACAAGAATCAGTCAGATTTAAAACCTAAATTTAAACCTTTAATGCAGTAGATCTGTCCAGTCTCATTGTGCCTGGTTTGGTCATGAACATAATCGGTAAAAGCAGAACTGAAATGTTTAAATGCTACAATTCTATTATCTGTTACATCCAGGATTGACTGCATATTACAATACAAAAGTTTAAAGTGATATCTCCACAAAAAACAGAAACACTCAGTTTTTTCCTCTTGCCTTTCCCTTTTGAGGACATCTCTCCTGCACCATGTGATTCAGCCCCATCAGATCACATCCAGTGTTTGTACTGTTGAAACTGATCCCTGTGGTATCTCCTCTAAAGACCAGAGGAACCAGCGTTCAAAAGAATTAGGAAGGGGAGAAGGAGACAGAAAGGGCTTGTTCTGCTTCAAAATAATACAGCAGCAAACAAAAGCATTAGTGTAACCGGGGCAATACAAGGATAAGATATAATACTGTAGAATTCTTAGATTACAGTCTTCATCTTTGGTATTAATCATTATTGTAGCCACTTAAAAGGGCTTTAGGAGGGCTCCCATGTGGGATCTATTCAATACAAAACCTTCAGATACTGTACAAAATAATGAATAATATCTATTCGTCCAAAGAATTACTCGAGTTACGATTTAAAATTCAACAAAATGTCTGTACATTTTGTGAAAAAGATATTGAAAGCACTGATCATCTCTTTCTTTTGTGCTACAATACAATATTTCTTGTCCAAATTACAAAATGGTTAAACAGTACTTTTTTCATCGACCCTGATATCTATAAATAGAGATTCCATTATATTTGGCATGCTGTTTGAATCTAAGAAAAAAGAATTCTGTATATATCTCTTTTGATGTTTAGTCAATTTTTTCATCCATAAATGTAATATTTAAAAATGCTCCCCTAATAGAGGTTATGCACTTTTTTTGCTTAGCAACATTTAGAATGAGTGGCATTTCTTCAATGTATTTCTTTGTTGTTGTGGCAACGGCTTGTCTGCTACAACTTGTCTACTACAACAGTTGATGATTTAGGACATTTTAACTGCAACAAACGGACTCAAAAACCTATTTTTAAGAAGAAAAAGGTAATAAGTTCAACTGAGTGTGATTTAATGTCTGATAAATGTGAGATTCTAAAGTTTATCTGCTTTGCTACAACTGTTGACTTGATTTTCTCTTTTTACATGTCAGTTACAAACCCAGTGCTCAGTAGACTTGTTGTGGGTTGAATTTGTTACCAAACTGTAGTTTATTTTTCCTGTTTTAGCTGTTTATTGAACTCTTACAAGAGAACATGTCCTTTCTCTCCATTAACTCTCATGCATCTTGCCACTCAGCATGAACATTTAGAATGATGTCACCTGCATAACCTCTATTTATTCTTTTAAAAATGAACTCAAATTATATGTAAAATATTTGAACTGTATTAATAATCCTAAACCTTAAACATTGTATTTACGCAATATTCCCTTGGACTCGATTGACTCAGACTGAACTCCATTTATCTTTTGCAATGTTTTGTCTCATATTTGCACTTTTGATTATTTTTTCTCAACCTTGATGTATTGCTGCAATTATTCACAATTATTCCCTTATTTTAAAAGTTACAATTGTAAACATTGCCTTTAGGGATGGGACGATTCACTAAAGTCACGATTCGATTCAGTTTTCGATTTTGCAGCCACGATTTTCGATTTTGTTCAATTTTGTTAGTTTATCTGGATTTTATATCTGGACATTTTTTATTACCTTAGGACACAAATAAACCATAATAAATGACATTTAAACAGTGTCAGAACTTGTGTTTTATCATTCAAACAGTAATAATTAGTGTCCATATTTAGAGGTTCACTATCATTATTATTGTAATATTGTGTGTATTATACAACTACAGAGTGTGTGTAAGTCAGTGGCTACATGAGCAAAACTGATCGATTCTGGCCTTTCGATTTGATAGCTGCATACGTCAATTTTTGAAGTTTTCGATCGATTTTCCATCCCTAATTGCCATTTTTGTTATATTGCACTTACAATACAATAATACACTATAATAATAATAACAAAAGCAACAACAAAAACTTGCATACTGTACTCTAACATTTTGGATCTTGATTTTTACGTCCAGCCTCTTTACAATTTCATTAAGGTTTTGTTTGCTTAAAGCCAATAAATTCTGCACCAAAGTAAGACGCTCTCAAGCCCCTTTTTGTCAAATTACAAAATAAATTACTTCAAATTCAGATAAAATAATCTACATTATCCCAGTTTTACTCCACAAAACCAAAACAACAATATGAAGATTTGGACTGAACTCAAACGATAATAAATGCTACATTAATTTAGGGATGTCACAACATAGAATCTACAATTATTGGATTGGATTGGATTATTGGCATCGTAAACAAACAGTAAAAATTCACTTTGAAAAAAAAAAAAAAACTAAAAGACACATTTTCATTATTGAGTGTTTTACAATAAAGTTTGTTCATTAGAGTCAGTTTATTACAGTAAATGATTAATGTGAGTGTATTTTTTTTAGAATAGGTATAATAAAAATTGTATGATGTGGCTTCTAAACGCAGGTGTAGGAGAAAAAACAATAGAAAAACACATTTAGTTCAACCAGTGCTTTTATGGTATTGCTTGCTTGTGTTTGACGGTTCTTACATGAAGAGAAAGGCTGAGCATACAAACAATGTCTCGTCTTTTTAACTACCATTTAATCTTTTAAATATTTTAGCACAATTGACACAGAGTAGAGTAATAAATGTCTAATAATGACAATGTATTATTTCATTTTTTTCATATTTTGTTTATTATCACCGTTATTCACATGACAAAAGAGGATGAGATAACAGCAGGTGGATTACAAAGTCTTTATGCTAAACTGGGCAACAATAAACAAACTGTCTAATCTCGTCTAAGTTCAACGTTTTACTAAATTAAATGATTCTGTTTAAAATGTTTTAGCTCGATTGTTTATTGCATTTACACCAGGCGAATCCTGAAACCAGAGCCGTACCTCTCCTCAAAGTCATCTCAAAAAGCCAAAAACAAAAACACCTCAGATCTTATGTAAATCTTTAAACCAATAATTTTTTAAAATAGTTGCTGCTACACGTATGAACAACAGCGCCATCTTTAGGTGATGATAACTCTATTAATGAGTTGATTCTGGTGATTACAGTATAGTACATTCATATATTTCACAGTGAGTAAATAATCATCAAGCAAACACATAATACTATATACTGTATAATATATACATGTATAATATAAAATATCAAGAGGAAATACATTTTATAAAAATGTATCATTGGTAATTTAAGAATATAATTTAATTATTGTAAATTTAAACTTTAATCTGCTTTAAACAGGATCACTAGTGTTTCTCAAACTGTGGTACCTGTCACTGATGGTACTTGAACTGAAGCCTTCTTCAGTTTGAATAATTCCTTTATTTAGAGATGCATTTATTCATGTTTTGGTCCTTTTTTGGGGCTAAGCATCCTTTTATATATTTATTTATTTATGACTTAATTTTAAAACCATCATGAGCTTTAACTTAGGTTTGATATAGTTTGATCTGGTGGTAAACCAAAATATTATCTTACGTGGCACTTATTGTTGTTAGAGCCATTGTTCTAATATAATCAACTCATGTGTCTGGTATTTATATGGCATAATTATGCCACAATCAAAGAGCTTGTTCAAAGTTCTTTTATTGTCATGACAAATACTTTCCTTGCTCTAATAAAATAACACAAACCCGTTTGAGTTATTTATGAAAACAATCAGAAGTGGGTTGTATCAGTTACATTTACCTGAGCAATGTTTTGAAAAAATTGTTCTTTTGGAGTGCTTTTCTATCAGCGTACTTTTATTCACGACTTGAGCAACATTTTCTTTGAAGCAATAGTACCTTGTTTTTCTTATAACCATGTACAATTTTATACCAAGCTAAACTTGAATAGAAGCAGGATTTATATTTGGATGTTTTTCTGGGCTAAAAGGTCACTGTGTAACTCTCTGGAGGTGAAAAACAAAAAACATTGTAAATGTGGATACATACGTTTATGCCATGATGTGAAAAAATACAGTTAAAGGAAAACCTACAAGAGGAGGCCCTCGTCTGGGCCATATAATTGTCTTGTGACCAAACAAGTCCACCAAAAGTAAAGATGTGGATTTTTATTATTCTTGTAGTGCATCAAAGAAATTGAAATGACGAAAAAATGCTTTTATTCAAGTCTATTTGGTCAAAAAGTTGGACAGTGTGTCTTTAATCTCCCAAACATAACACTCTCCCTCTAGAAAGATTGTTTTCTTTGAAGTCATAATCTGAGGACTGAAATAAAACTGATCCATCTCTATGAAGAATGCTCCAAATAATGACTGTAACTTTCTATTTTAATGGGATTATGCAGGTCACAGGTGAATTTTATCCTGCAGTGTTACAAAGTGTCACTTTTAATAAAAGTAAGTTTGTTTGTCACATTTTGAAGTTTTAATTGAAAACACATTGTATAGATTTCTAATGTTAAGGTCAAATGAAATTCAACTGAATTTAAAGTTAAATTTAAAATCTACACTCAAACAGTTCCTCTTACAATTTCTCTGACTTGAAAAACTAGTTTTCACTGAATACTAGGGGTCCTACTTTTTTACTTTTACTTGAGTTGTAACGTTTAGACTTTTTCCTTAACTTTTGGCTTTTAGTTTGTATTTGCAAGTGTTTTGTAAGATTTACTTTTTCCTGTTAATCTTTTAGAAGACCAAAGGTTTCGGTTGCTCCCAGGGAAACTCGTCTCTGCCGAAATGACCGTAACAGGCTGTGTTCTGGTAAATGGGCCTCTTTAGACCCAATTCCCTACAGTTAAAATATAAACAGATGTTAAACCACACTTAATAACACCACACACATTACACAGCATTTAACTTACTTTACGATCACTCCTGGTCTCAGGTCAAAGTTCTTCTGTACAATTTGCAGCAGCTCATCCTCATCTCTGGACGACGTTCCGTAGTGAAACACAGAGATGGACAGAGGATGGCTGACACCAATGGCATATGAGATCTAAAAGTACATGTTACATAGTTAGAAACATATATACTTATATACTGGAGCTGCAGATAATAAACAAATTACCTGCACAAGGACCCTTCTGCAAAGCCCAGCTTTCACCAAAGACTTGGCCACCCAGCGAGCAGCATACGCTCCAGACCGGTCTACTTTAGAAAAATCTTTTCCAGAGAAAGCCCCTCCTCCGTGGCCACCCCAGCCTCCGTAGGTGTCCACAATGATCTTACGTCCCGTGAGGCCTGCATCAGCCTGTTTTTCAATATCACAAACGTCAGAAACATGCAACAGCACCTTCCAAATTTAGACTACAGAACACCCACCTGTGGACCACCGTACAGGAACTTCCCACTTGGAAGCAGGTGGTAGATGGTCTTGTCATCCAGATACTTGGCAGGAATGACAACTTTCACGACTTTCTCCATGAGCTGTTTTCTGATCTCCTCTAGAGTAATGTCCGGGCTGTGTTGCACTGAGATAACAACTGTGTGAACTCGCTGTGGCTCCATCGCCCCCATGTTGTCTTTATATTCCACGGTCACCTGAAACAGTTACTTTTATATCTACAACCCCCAAATCTCTTCTTACAATTTGTACTTCACTGTCTGCAGCTGACCTGGGATTTGGAGTCAGGTTGTATCCACGGACACTCTCCATTACGGGACAGCTCCTTCATCCTGTAGTTGAGTTTGTGAGCCAGGAGTATTGTCAAAGGCATGCACTCTTCTGTTTCATCTGTGGCGTATCCAAACATTAGACCCTGCATCACAATGTTATTTAAATATAAATCACTTTAAATAGAGCTTGTTTTATTTAGTCTTAGAGCTTTTGAACCTGGTCCCCGGCACCGATGTCCTCTTGGTCTCTGCCTTCAAAGACACAGTCGGAGATCTCTGCACATTGTGGCTCAAGAGCAATCAGCACGTTGCAAATCTTATAGTCAAATCCTTCAGATTAAACAAAAGTCAACAACTTAATTATGATCTTGTCGGTATTGGAAAAATGTTAAACTCTGCACCTTTAGCTGAGTCGTCATAACCGATCTTCTTTATTGTATTTCGGACAACAGACTGAAGATCTACTATGGCCTTGGATGTAACTTCACCAACCAATAAAATCATGCCGGTCTTTGCAACACACTCTGTCGGAAAAGATATTCAGTATGAAATGAATGAATAATGCAATGTAAAGCATAATCAAGTCTTAAACAAGTTATTTCCAGAAATATATAAGGAATTTGAGCATCAATCTGATTAGCAATCTATGGATGCTCCAGAGACTTCAGACTTCAAGTTGAATCTTTCTGTTTAAAGGTACACTATGAAACTTTTAAGGAGGGTTGTAACTTACCTTTATATTTCCAAACAGAATTGAATTAAAACTGTTTATCTCTCACTAGTCAGTACAGGGTTGTAATGATTAATCGACTAATCGTGACTCATCAAACATAAACGAATAACTGTAAGTGTTTTTTGATATTTGTAATCACAAACCGGATAATAAAGACTCTAAAATACATCTAAAAACATTTTTTATTGCAAAGATGGCTGCATTATTTTAACAAAACATAGAAAAACAATGAACTGTTACTGATTTTAAACTAATAGCTGTTTTAAAAGATATATTTAAAAAGTTTCATTGCACGTTAGAAGTAATAGTTTGACTTGTCGATTACCAAAAATAGAAAAAATATTCACAGACTAGTCAACTTCTGAAATGGAGCTCAACTGTGACCACCCACTTCCTGGTACAGACGTTTGTTGAAAATCTACATAGGGATTTTGGGATAAATAAATAAATAAATACAATTAAAATTATAGAATACAGTAATACAAAAGATTAATTCTGCAGCCTTATAAACTACAAAGTTATAAATTTGCTTTAACTCTGGCGGAACCTGCTTGTCTCTACGGGGATAAGCTAAGAATAAGGGTAAAGGCAAAGCTGATATAATTATGGAGAAGTGGCATATCCTCCAGAAAAGTTGCATAGTGTACCTTTAAGTCAATCTGAAAATGATCTTAAAGATTTCGACTGATACTAGATTACACTGTAAAACAAACTGTACGCACCACAGGCCACTTTGGAGTCTGGGTCCTCGCGCAGATATGCATCAAGCACAGCGTCGCTAATTTGATCACACATTTTATCTGTGAATAAGACAGAGTTATCTGAAGCAGTTAAACTTTTAGGTGTGTTTCGTTCTGACACGATAAAACCTTCAAAGTGCATATGACAGGTTAGACTACATTTTTGGTAAAACATAGTAAACATGATTATGATTAAAATTTGACTAAACATTTAGCGTGTTTTCACCCAATATTGTCTTTTGTCTAGTAAATATTTCATATGTGTACCTAGCAACCACCTATGGACCAAAATCAACATAAATAACACAGAAGTGACAATGTGACAAATTATTTGAATTTGAGTTGTGTATAAATTGTCTTGCACTTTTTGACGACACATGTGAAGGGAATCTGTTTTAGAACTTAAATTAATTCCTGTAATTTTCTTATTTCAGTTGTAAATTTCTTCATAAATTCCAGTTTGACTGCTGTAAAACTATAATCAATAATTACCACTTAGACAGTCAAATGTAGAAAAATTTTACAATCTGTCATATGGGTTGCATCAGAATGTTTAAAATTACAGAAAAGAGAAAAACTGAGCAAAGTGAAAACAGCATTTCTACTTTCCATAATTACACAAATAAATGTTTTTTCGCACTTTGACTATTGGTGTGAAATAAAAGGAGAACATTTAGCAAATTCTCTGGGCAGGTTAAGACTTGGACCACTATTACTAATGCTAATAATAATTTGAATACAGCTGAAAATGTCATCAAATGAAAAGTATCCATTTGATGATAATTTGAAATTGCACAATGCTTCAATCCACTTTTAGCCTCCATCTGTTCTTCTTTGTCAGTGAGTGAAATATTAACCAAATTTATTATCTTTTATAGTTATTGTCTATTGTTGCTCAGAACTACCTTTGTTACTTTGTTGTTATTGGACCTTGATATTCACCTGAATGTCCCTCTCCCACAGACTCTGAGGTGAAGAGGAAAGTTTTCCCACCGGATCTTCTTGTATCCATAATCTTTGTCTGCGTCTACAAATAAACAATAATAGTAATAAATACATTTGTAAATACATAAATACACTCTCAAAGACAAATCAAATGTCTGATTAAAGATGAAATACATAATTTTAATGCTCCAAAACATTAAGTAAGTATTGAAATCTATGGAAAACGACTTAATAATGCAACATACATTAAATTTTGTCTGAAATTACAGCTTAAGAACTTCTTTTTACAAACAGCAAAGTGAAACGGAAGTGGACCATTTGAGCACAGCCAATCAGAGCGCTGCTTTCGACTATAAATCAGAAATAAAATACTCTATTATTTGATCCAGATAGTACACACAGTAGTTTGATATTTTCACAAAGCGCTGTGTTTTCACTACGGTTTTTGGTGGAAAAGGTCAAGTTTTCTAAGCTACAAGAAAAACGTTAGGTAATTCAGTCTTAATTGTTGTGCAAGTGTCCAACAACAATGGACTTACGGCGATATGGCAAAAAAATATCACAATTTTTTCTTGGGGCCAGATCACAATTTTGATTTTATCACGATTCTTGTAGATTGCTTATTCTCCTATTGTCTTTGGTGTAAACACAATTCACTATCAACAGCTAAATCCAGCTGTCAAAATCTGACCAGTGTTGCCAAATTTACAGAGAGAAACAAGTAACTTCACCCCTTCAATAAAAAAATGTATAAAGAATTGATTAATAACATTGTGTGTTGCTGCAAAACAAGTGTTTAGGATTTTGCCATGTGTTTTTCTTACTATAATTATGACTTTTAGAAATGAAAACATACTAAAATTCCATGTTTCAGTTATATAAATTGATATACTTTAATAAATCAAACTTGAATAATTGCCATGCTTAATTCCTGTTATGACTTAAAAGCGCAGTTCAAAAGAGACTACAAAAAATAAGTCCAAAAGAAACTTGGATTTGGCAACTCTGAGACTAAGAGTAATAGATTAGAAGAAACAGTCTATATTTGAACAGACAGATGCATCAAACAGAGAAAAAGGAAATCAGGATTTCATCAAAAAAGCACATTGTCACAGAGGCGAGCTCATGATTTGATTTTTATCACAATATTGCCCAATGAACTTCAACGCTACAGAGTGGGTGCACTGCAGGTTAAACAACTTGCAGCTCGTTTGGCCTACTTGTTTCAAAAGACACTTCATTCATGAGTAAATATTTTTAAAACGTCTCTTAAATGACAGACACGAGTCCGCTACTCACTGCTGCTCAAAACAGGATGAGGAAATGAAGTGATGACTGCACCCTTATTGCCTTGCAAATATCTGCACCGACCAACACAGTCCTCTGGCTCCTCTTTATCCGTCCAGCACAGGCCTGCGTCCAGTCCTCACAGCTGATGGTAAGAAGAGTTTGTTTTATTATTAATAGACAATTCTCTCTAGTTTGACAAAGTAGGCCGACTGTACCAAACTTCAGCTGTAGATTAGTTGAGTTAGAGAGCAAGAGTCCCACATGTTTCCTTTGAGACAATGATAAAGGGCGGACCTGTCAATGAATAACTAACAGAGAGCAACCTTCACTGGACATTTACCCTGCTCCTGCTGTAGACCTTAAAGCGTTGTGTTGCTCATAAAGATGACTTTTCTGATGTGGATTATTGCTGAATCGACTTGGCTGTGACAGGAACAGAAACGGTGCTGTTGTAATGGTAAGTTTGTCTTTAGATTATAATTCTTGCAGGCTACACAGAAACAGGTCAGTTAAGGCGGTTAGTGTTTTCTCTGCTTGTAGCTCTCACAAACACACAGGTCTATGCAAACTGGCACTTTGTAAGCAATTTTTCAGGAAGTCAAGCGTAGACTCACTAGAAACTTTGTTCTCTTTTCTGCTCTTACTTCTGTAGCTTTTACTGTTGAAAGAGAAAATGTAACCTTTATCGTTTCTTAATTCTTTTTTCTTTTAGGCTGACCCAAACACTCAGGCGCCTTCCTCTGGCTCATCTGCCAAGCTTGACCAAGTTCAAGGCCAGGTGAACGAGGTAAAAGTTATTCTCAAAGACAATATCAACAAGGTGCTGGAAAGAGGGGACCGGTTAGATGATCTCATCGGTAAAACAGACGATCTACAAGCATCTGTGAGTTGTGACCTTTCTCCTCTGTTGTAAACCAAACCTGCTGATGACACTCATTTGCAAGATCGAAAACTGACCTAGGAAGTTGAAAGATTATGTGATATATTTTATTTTCAGGCTGACTCCTTCCAAAGAACGTCTACTCGAGTCGCCAGGAAATATTGGTGGAAAAACATTAAGCTGATGATACTAATCGGTGTGGTTGTTTTGATCGTTGTCATTCTGATTATTTTGGCTGCCACAGGGAAGTTATAAATGTAACAGATGTTAAGTGTATTTATCACAATTCAGAGCACTTTTATTGTACTGTAGACCTATAAATACTGTAAAAATCAACATGTTTAAATCAGAATTACTTATAGTCTACATCTGTAGCATTGGCTTGGACTCTTCCATCTGTTTCTCTGGTACATATTATAAAGTCGTGAAGTTAAAGATGCACTATGTAGCTTTTGGCAGGTGGTATGTTTCTATCGCAGGGGTCTCAAACTCGCGGCCCTGAGGCCAAATGCTGCCCTCAAGATGATTTCATGTGGACTGCAGGATGACTTCTGATTAATATTGATCGTGGCCCACCAATCAAATACCCATAAATAATTTAACAGGTCTGCAAAAAGCACTGGAATGGAGAAAATTGTATAAAATTTGTCCCAAAATTTCCTTGGTCAAACAGCCCAATCTTGATTACCCATTTATGTTAACTTCTTTATTCATATAGGAGCCTATAAAACAACATAAAATACTGCATGTGGACATATTGTAGTATATGTTATATTGGACCTAATAGGAGAATATTTCTAAAAAGAAAATTCCAAAAATTCTCATGGAAATACATTCAGTGATATTTGAAGGTGCTCATTGGTGATTGGGAACACAAAACCCAAGACCCAAGGCACTCTTCATACAATACAAGTTAAAAAAGCCTTTAATTTACTGGAGCTAATACATTGTTAAAATAAATTAGAATAAAAACATGCTAATTAACTCCCCACATGTATTATGAAGACTGCCTTGGGTCCCCTTTGCAGGAGAATATTTCTATTGAGAGTAGGTGGGTTTATATTTTAACATGTGGCCCCCATGACGAGCTCTGATCATTTTGGCCTCAGCTCCATTTGAGTTTGAGACCCCCTGCTCTATGGAGATGTTATTGTTTAGTGCAGAATGTCTCCCAGTATGAAAATATACTGATCTTTGTGTATCCAGTCAGAATCAGTTATGTGTTCTTACTGTGGGCGGGGATGTCTCTCCACAGATTTTAGCCTCAAATGCATAATGGTCCCCTGCTTGTTTCCATAGAGATAGAAATATTTAATGCCATACTGTGGAACACCACCAGACCCTAGAATAGTTACATAGAAAAGTAGTTTAAAGTAGTTAGAAAGCTGCTGCATATGTGGTGACAATCCAAGTCCAATCCACTTCCTCAGACTCTGACAAACTTTTGCTGTTGTTTTGAACCCCAGTTTTGACTACTTTACTCCTCACTGTGCCTGTAAAAGGAGTCCTGGTCTTAACAAAGATTATGGCTTAGAGATAACTCAATCCACTTCAGAAGATGAGAGCAATAGAGGTTATGCAAACGACATCACATCATTAAATGTTAGCAGTGAGTGACAAGAACAGTCAATGGTAAAGAAGAACATTTTCTCCTGTAAAATGTGAAAAAACAACCATAGTTTAATAATAAATATAAACCTCTACGATTCAAATAAATATAGAGTTTGTATTTGACATGTAAAAAAGAGAAAATCAGTGAAAACAAGCAGAAAGCAGAAAAAACCCCACATCAGAATCACACAGACTTCGCTCACACTGTCACTAACAGACTTTAAAATCACACACAGTTGAGCTCATTACCTTTCACTCCTTAAATAAGATGTTTTTGTGCGGAAGAGTTCGAGCTCGTGTTCCGAAGCTGTTTCAGATCACGTGACAGGAGTTGCATGCGCCTCAGTGGAGTGCAGTTCCGCCGGACACCCAACAGATGGCGCTGTTCTCCACTATATTCACATTCAGGGCAGGAGTTTTAAAGTATTTCACTGATTCATGAATGTTTGAAAACTATCCAAACAATCTTTAAAGGAGACATATTCTGTAAAATCCATATGTCTAAGTTTTTAGCCACGTTATAACAGTGTCTCTCAACATTAGTTCACTCAACTTGTATTTAAATTGACTCATGCATGTTTGAATAACCTTGTATTGTTCTGCAGCTGTTCAGAAAAGCCCTGTTTTCACCTACCACCCATCCCCGCCCATTTGTCTGTATTTACTTGCTATAAGTAAAAACAATCAGAATTCAAGTAAAAGAGTTCAAAAATCATTTAGCCAGATTTCTCTAATCCAAAATTTGCAGCTTTTTAAAGTTTTGTTTTGCAATTAAGAGCCGTGACTTAATTCTGCATTTTGGAAGAGGAAGTCAATAGACCTGTTCCTACTTCCAAGCAGTTTTAGATGTTTTTTTTTTTATTTACAAACATAAAATGTAAATTACAATTACTGATCTACATAAGTTATAGTTTATTACTAAATGCACAAAAAACACAATCCCCTTTAACAGTCTCAGACATCCTGTAACAGAGAAAATGTTTTCTCTCTGTTGCTGGACGCCTGACACTTTGTCACTCAGTTTGTCAGTGCATAACCTCTACTGTAGCTTATGAAGTAGCAAGTGTAAATACTTACAGCCAATCAACACAAACTGATCTACTGAGTGGATTTCAAGAATATTAATTAAATAAGTCAATCTACCAGCAGTGCTAATGTAGCTGTAAAAACCTGAATGAAGCAGAGTCTGAGACTTTAAATTGCAACACTCCAAACCTTCAGTTGGAATATTTAAATGACTTTATTTTCTTTATTTCATTAGTCATACATTGTATATGCTGTATGTTTACTGTTTTACTTGGTTAAATGTGTATAATCATAAATCAACAAAGCTGTATGTGATCGAGCCGTTAAGAGTAAATACATTTTCTATGAGCCACACATCATGATTATTTTTGTTAATACAGAAATGAAGAAAGCAGATAATGACAATGACAGTGTTTAAATAAACACAGAACACAAAGACTTTAGTCTTAATGAGACATTAAATACTCTGGGAAGTAGACAATGAGATTGTACTCATTTTTTTCATTCAGTCATTGCTCTTTTCTCGAAAACAATCATCTTGGCAAAGGTTCCTCCCGCAGACAGACGTCACTCAACACACCTACATAAAACAAAGAAAAACACTTAAATGAGAATAAAATCATATATTATGAAACTCAAAATAAAGCTATTTTTTAAACTAAATTCATAAGCTAGAAATCCCCCTTAACACATAAAAACTTCCATTTGTCAAAGGACACATTAAGGAAAAACGTTACATGCAAATTTCTGAAAATGTATTAACACTTCATTTTCTTCTTGTTTTACAAAAAATAAAAATATAAAATAAATAAACAAGAGAAAACTTGTTAGAGTAAAATACTAGAGAAAACTTCTCCATTGCTGTCAGTAACAAAATGCAGTAATACATGTACAAAAAGCACTTTATCCCCCACCACAGAAGAGTCCAATGCACACCAGGTTTTAGTGCAAGGACTACAGCTAAATAAAGAAACAAGCATTTAGGCATTATGATTGCATGTATTATAATAATAATGACATTATGAACTGGAAAGTCTCGAGAATGTTGAACATAGCCTTTAAAAAGCAAATAGTTATTTTAAAAAAATCAAATATAGTATTTATGTGTGGGGGAGTAAGGGCCTGTAAAAAATAACATTACATATATTTGTTATGTGTACGTTTTACATTTAAAACATTAACAACAATTTGTAGAGAAAATGACGACAAAGCTGGAAGTGTCCCATACTGTTAAGTTTAGAAATGCTGATACAGGATGTTGTAAGACCATACCAAATGGCAGCATTCGAGAGCTCATGCGTCTCATACCCGGTCCGCATTGAGCGGGCCCTGAGAGTTTCTGGGAGTCAGCTCATGGCCTGCAAGGAAGCTCCGCTGGCAGGTACAAACAAGGTATGTCAGAGTTAGGAGACAACATTCTTTTTCTGATACCTCGCACAACTTTGCCATCCATTAATTGTAGTATCAGTTCTTTACCTGTTAACTTTACAATTAAAAAAACAAGAAGATGCAAAAAGGCAGCAGAAGGCCAGCTGTGTTAAATGATAATCAGCACATCTATGTTACCACTACTGTAAGTACTTGTGGGTGCTGAGAAAAAGAAGTAAAATTACCCCATACCAAAGTGAACGGTCTGTCTTAGCTTAAAGCCATGGCTTCATAGCTGTACATACCTACAGTCCTTCTGGTTTTTCCCATCAATACGGCTTGTAACTGTTCGAGTGACCACCTCGCCTTGGCGACTTGCCGTATCCACCTGACTCACCTTCAAATGTTCACCAAGAAAAAAAGAACACTTAATAGATACATCTGAACATTTTCTGACCGCTTTTGAGTCAGTTGCTACTTACTGTCATAGTCACTGTATCCACCGTAGTAGTTGTTGTACCCAGAATAATCATAGCCACCATATCCTCCGTAGCCCTGATTATAGCCATAATTTCCATAACCTTGGTTCCAATAGCCATAATTCTGGTTCCAACTTTGATTAGGACCTGTAAAGCAATTAAGGTGAAACCATAATTGTTTTATTAGCGCACATGTAATATCATGTCATGTTTTTTATTGTTAATCTCTGACTGAGCCGATTTTGTTGGTTTGTTTAATGTATTTTGTACACACCACCTCTTCCCCGAGCCCGAGATCCTCCTCTGCTGCCCCAGTACTGCTGTTGCTGGTACTGCTCCTTTGACATGGCAGCCTTGACTTCACACTGAACAAACGGTGTAAAATAAAAACGTCTCTTCAACTGCATTTTGGTTAATAAACTGAAGAAATCATACCTTGCTTAGACCAATGTTATGGAACTTTTTCTCCATAATTGTCTTCACTGGTTCCTCCTCTTTGAAAGTTATAAAACAAAAACCTCGTCTTTTATTAGTTTTATTTTCCATAGGAAGTTCAATTGACTCCACCTGTTAATTTGGAGCATGTGTTATATAAATATTCACCAAAAATAAAACACTTTGCTTAAACACCTACTGTATTTGACGTACCTCTCCGAAAGCCTCAAAGTACTCTCTCACTTTGTCTTCTGGTGTGTCTGGTGAGAGACCTCCAACAAATATTTTTTTCACTGGTTCTTTGCCCTTCATTGCTTTGGCCTTTTTGGGGTCAATTACTTTTCCATTTAGTTTATGCTCATTTTGTGAAACCACCTAGAAACAAGAAGAAGGAAAAAAACATTAGAGTAAGGATTGAATGTAAAGTTGTTTTATTTTGACTCATGGTTCGTACCCTCTCAACACTTTGAGGATCTTTGAAAAGGACAAAACCAAAGCCCCTTGAGCGTCCTGTCACCGGATCGAGCTTCAATGTGCAGTCTAGAACCTCGCCAAATTTGGAAAAGTAATCTTTTAGGTCTTTTTTAGTTGTATCCCAGCTCAGGCCCCCAACAAACATCTTCCTGAAAAAAAAAAATCGAATTGTATTGAAAAAGTAATTAGTTTCATTTTTTTTTAATGTAATAAGTTGCACTACTTAATTACTGCCCCAAAAAACTAACTTAATTGCATTACTTTGCATTAAAGGTGGGGTAGGTGATAATCACACTGCAAACACAATTTAGGTTTTAAATCTGACAACTTTCTCTCATAAATTCTTCAACACATTGTTAATATCAATATGTATTAAGTTTGGGTTGCAATTTTTGACCTAAAACCCGTTGATTTCTCTTTTAAAATTAAACTGGAGTGGACCACTAAATCTCAGCCAATCAGAACACTGCATTCTACTCCTGATAAGAACTTCAATTCTTTATTATTCAATTCAGAGAGTACTCTGGGTTATCATTTTTTTCTTAAAGTGCTGCATTTATCATTGACTTTTTGGTGGAAAACACAAAGTTTACTTATTTACAACTGAAAAACTTAGCTACCACAACTTTAACATTTTATTAATGGCATTTAAACAGAAGTAAACAACAAATTAGCTGCTTAAATAAGCTCAAGTTAAGTTAAATCATCATTAAAAATGACTCTGGGCCTTGATCCAGCTGATCTGTGTCTCTGAGCCGTTCAGTCTCACACAATAAGTCACTTTTCTAGATTTTTTGTACTTAAAAGTAACTAGTAACTAGAGCATTTTGTTAGTATGTTCACTGTAAGTTACACTACTAGTTACTCAAAAATGTAATATAGTAATTATAGTAACTAAGTTACACCTAAGTAGTTACAACTAAGTAACACTGCAAGTTAAGATTGTTGAAATCATTTCTTAATTGAATAATTGTAATTGAACAATAATTCACACATGTTCTGTAAAACATACCATAAGCTAAAAAAGTATAACTTGTGGAAAAAAATTACATCTATACACTATTACATCTTTTATATTTATATAGTACACTCAAAATAATGATGATAATATTGATGATGATGATGATGATGATGATGATGATGATGATGATGATGATGATGATATGGGAATAGAACGGTGCACATGATAGAAAAGCATTTATTGATCTATTACTTTATTTTAAACAAAATGATACATGAAACCCCTTAATGACATCGGGCATTTTATATGTGTTACTATATTTGTAATGAACTGTATTGATAAGATCGTAGACTGATACGAACCCCTCATCCTCTTCGTTTTTACTGGCGTCGATCCTGGAGCCCTCGGCCTCGGTCCCCGTCAGACTGGACTCACTGCCCACTGTCATTGGGTCGTCGCTATTTGCCTCCCCATCCTCCTCCATCCGCATAAGGACCGAGTCTTCGCTAAATTCGTAGTCCTCTGACATGTTTTAAGTCAAATCTATTTCACAGACAGGCCTGACCGTAGAAAAAAGTACAGTCCGTTAAAATATTACGCTGTATCCCGCTAGTCGCCTGAATGTTTTGGATACAGCAGCCTCGTGCAAAGGAGCACTTACGGCTGCAACGTTTTAAGATGTGTCGCTGTTTTATTAAACTATTTCGACCTAAAAAATAAAATTAGATTGTTGCGTTGTTTTATATTTACTGCGATGGAGACTACTGCCCAGTTGGAGATATCGCCACCTACAGTGTCGGAATAATAAGTTGCTATAATGACTAGAGAGGACATCGCCATGGTAACCTACAGCGACAAATGTCAAGTTCCGGCAGCCATCTTATGTAGGGAAGGTCTACTAAAGATCTTATACAAACTAATAGTCTGATGAACTTTTAAACGACTTTTTCACTTAAATACTTTGATAATTGATCCTTTTCGTATTTGTACATATATTTATGCTTGTGTTAAATCAATTGAATGTGAAAAAATCTTGGAAAAAAAAAAACCCAAAACGTTTAATTTTAGCTATTAAAATTTTCTTTTATAGTAACAGCAGTGAACTCTGCATCAATCAGAATAAACAGAAAGTCAGTGAACTGGTAGTGTCTTCTCACAATAAACTACAAGTAACGTAAATTATTGATCTACACATGTCATAGTTTCCTCCTAAAAACATAAAAAAGACAACATATCTCTATTATTATAAACGGCACACTCAAACATAGATAAATTATTAAAACTTGATCATTGTGCTGTTTCTGCTACAATCGCAAGATGGCCGCCACAATTACCATAAGGTCACTCTAGCTAACGAACGTTTTCCACTACTCTCGGTCAAACAATTATAATTATTTTCTAAAATTACCAAAAATATATACAAATATGCTGAAATGGAATTACATCATTCTAAGGAATAATATTAGTAATAAAAATAATAAAAATAACAGAAGTCTTTTGTTTTGTGGTGGATGTTCAGCGCCACCCACTGTACTGGCAATGCAAAAGCACTGAACATGTGGGCCACTGACTGCTGCACAGTGTCAAAGAGCTGCTAATTACAGCTACTGCTATAGCAGAGAAAGACCCGTGGTAAATGTATAGATAAATGCTTTTTTTCAGGATTATATTAGCGCACCGACAGTTAGACCTACTGCTGCTTTGCTCAACATTTCAGTGTAAGGAGCCTTTATCAATGCTAAGCTAGCTTTCTGAATACACACGAAAAATGGCTACTGTCTCTATACCTGTAAATACAAGTGTACTTTTATTGGATATCGAAGGAACCACAACACCGATCACTTTTGTTAAGGTAAAGTGTGTTTTTGTTTCATTTGCGTGAGTTTTTAGCCTGATAGTTCTCTGTATGAATTGCACAAAGCTCATTAAAAACTGGCTGAGATTTATCTATTGATTTCTGCTGTTGTGCTTGGTGTGGAGGAGAAGGTTGTGGCTTTTCCTTCAGCACCTGCAGAAAACGTGATTATACGCAGTCTCTCTTTATTTATCTGACACTTAAGTATTACTGCTTTGAAAACATGTTTGCAGGACATACTATTCCCATACATAAAGGAGCACCTAGAAGATTACCTGTCAGCTCACTGGGAAGAGGACGAATGCAAGCAAGATGTCCACCTTCTTAAAAAACAGGTAAATGGAGTCCCTTAATTTTACAGTATTAGTTCATCTGTTTCTGCAGATTGCATTATTACTATTAAATAAATGATGTGTTGAAATTACCACTAACAAATGCAATGAAGACCACAGCAAGTCTCAGCACCAGTTCCTTCTTTACATAATTTAAAGCCCCATTGATAAGACTGAACCGATAGCAGAGCAAAGGGGACCTATTATGTAAAATCTACTTTTCTGAGTTTTTAACCATGTTACAGCTGTGGTCTCTCTGCATTAGTATGCTCAAAGTTTTATTTGGATTGATTGATTCGTGCATGTTTAAGTAATCTTGTATTGTTCTGCTGCTGATGCTCAAGTGCTCAGAAAATCCTTGTCCTCACCTACCACCTATCCCCGCCCACTTGTCTTATTTACTTGCAATTACTCAAAAATAAGCATTGCGAGTAAAACATGTAGGGTTCAAAATGGTCATGTAGACACTTTATTTATGATTATTTTTAAATCTGTGGCTTATTAAAGTTAAATTTTACAATGAAGAGGTGGACTGTTCAGTTTTGAACAGGAAGTCAATGAACCTGTTTCTAATTCTTAAATGTTTTAACCAATTTTGGTGTTTGGCAATGAACAAAATGTGAATTACTGTCCTACTTATGCCATAGTTTCTTCCTATATAGGGAAAAATCACTGTAGGTTTCCTTTAAAAGTACTAGCCAATGGTACATATTCATGATTGTATACAACACACTTTGGTTTTTAAAGATTGGATATGGAAATGTCATATTACATGGTGCTTCAAATTTATTTGAGTTGATTTAGATATCTTAAATATATTTGTATAGGCTATAATTTGGTATTTTTTACTGTATTCTTGTTATATGTTGCACACTAGCATCGTAGCAAGTTTCTAGTTTGTAAATTTGTTTTGTTCACTGACAATGGCAATACAATCTTTTCTGATTCTGATAATTAACAATTCAATTGAAAAATACAACAAAACAACAAAATTATTTTAGAAGGTGTACGAGAACGCGCTTATTACATTTGTGTATTTGTTTGAAATAAATCCTTGTTAATGTGAATTTTGAAGATATATTATATATATGGATATTGCTGTTTTAAAAGGGTTTGTGTTAGTGCCTTTTCCTGTTCAAGAAATGTCAGATTCCAGGCAGTGCTTTCAAGTTGGCACTTTATTATATTAGGCCACATTGTCAGTACTGTTATTTTCATTTATAGTCTCGATACTGTTAAAATCATTAGGAGAATGCCCCAGAACACAGTGTTTTAGAACAGTAATCCCAAAGTGGGGGACAAAACCACTAAAAAGAGTGTAGTAAAGCACACATGACAGTCATGTGTTTCCTACATCAGGAATTGAGTAAGAGCTCCATCTACAAACTGAAAATGAAATTTTACAGGGTAAACAATCAAATCAATCTTGTCTGATGTGCTAGTGCTGCAGAAATGCTCAAAACAAGTCTGGATTAAAAACAGTGTAAAAAGTCTCTATCTGACATCACAGATCTGGGGCATTCAGAATGGTGTTTTGAGGGGAACTAAAGCTATTTCACAGACAAAACTTCAGCAGTGTTTTGATGAGGAAGCCATTTTTAGAGTAGCAACAAAATTTCAAAAACTCCATTTTGCATAATATGTTCCCTTTAAGATTTAATTTTACAACTATTACCCAATATTTAACCTGTTTTTATTGTAGGCTGCATGTTTGACAAAATTTTGGTCATATAAAGCGAAATAATTCTACTAAAATATGTGAATTTCAACCCAGTTTTAATGGTTTTCCAACTTAAAATGATTTCAGGCATCCATTTTATTTTTCCTGTGGGGGTCATTACATGATTATTTATGGGGTCCCCAGTCTAAAAAATCTAAAAACCCCTGTAGAACTAAGTATTGATGCATCTGGGCAAACTCAAAGCACTACTTCCTGGAAAAAAAAATTGTAATCTACTGGATTAGAGCATACCTGATAGAAAAAACGTTTTACAATTACAGTGCAATGTTATTTTCTCATCACTAGTGTACTCTACTAGGTTTCATATATTTTAAAGAGGGGGTTCATGTGATCTAACAGTACTCAAACCTAATGATGTGTATAATTAAGTTCTAGTCAGTCATATTTAAATGTAATTTTGTTTATTTCGTGTACGTAAAGCCTTGTGTTGTTTCAGATTGAAGAGGACATGAGACAAAACCGTGCTTGTCCTGTTCACTCCGTGGACCAGACCGTGCACACAGATGAAGAGAAAGCCATTAGGGAAGTAGTAGATAATGTTCTGTGGCAGATGGCTGCAGACAGGAAGTCTACTGCACTCAAGCAACTACAAGGACACATGTGGAGGGCTGCTTACACATCGGGGAGAATTAAGGGCCAGTAAGTTAGTTGTTGATGTACTATGATGACTTTTTTTTCCCCCACATGGCCATTTCTTGCTAATGGTTCTTTTCTAAACAGAGTATATGAAGATGTAATTCCAGCAATCAGAAGGTGGCGTGGAAAGGGTCTTAAAGTGTACATTTATTCATCTGGGAGTGTGGAGGCACAGAAGCTTTTATTTGAATACTCTGTTGAAGGAGATGTTTTAGATGCAAGTATTTAATTTATCCTTTTACATAAAACATTTCTTTAATTGAAGCAAATAATCTTAATCTGTTTTTTTTTCAGTTACTTGATGGCCACTTTGACACTAATATTGGTGCCAAGGTAGACAGTAAAAGTTATAAAAATATAGCAGAAAGAATTGGCTGTGGACCAGATGAAATCACTTTTTTGACAGATGTTTCTCGCGGTGAGTAGAATATTAGCTCTGTTTGAAGAATGAAACTAATACCTTTTATTGTTCTCAAATAGACAGTTGTGTTTTTCAGAGGCTAAAGCAGCAGAAGACGCTGGAGTGAATGTGGTGGTGGTCGTCAGGCCTGGCAACATGGAGCTAACAAATGAAGAGAGAGATCACTATAACATCATAACGTCATTTAGCCAACTTGAAGTGTTGGGATGATAAACCCAATTTACAACTAATGCAAAGACACAAGTCAGTGAAAATAGTTTGTTCTTCGTCTTGTCCCCAACAGATGGAGCGTACATGCAACTCCTCACCTTCATGTTTTATTAAATTATAATTTTTAATACGTTTATGGTAAAATGTTACATTTGTCAATCAGAAAGTGTCTTGTAACTTTGTGTCAGGGGTCTAGATAAACTGCTGAGTGAACTACAACATAAAGGTGCTTTCAACTCGTATGTGCCATTGTCTTTTTTAACCGTTTGTAGAGATAACGCTCAAAGTAAAAAATAAACCCCTTGATTGTTATGGACAGTGGATGAAGTGGTAGAGACATTTCCATCAGTCAATGAACCATTTTTAAGTCGTTGTACAAATCAAGTATTTGCACAAACCACACTACATGTAAAATAGACATAAGTTTAACTAAATTTAAATTACCTACCCCTAAAATGTATCTATGCTTAAGGAATAAGACCTAAAAAAACACACTTTAAATAAATACATTTTATTAAAATTGTGACTGTAGTTAAAATATGTTTACCGACAACACATGATAAACGGTAGCCCTCAGTTGAAATGAAGCAGTTGTACAATTATAGTATATAAAGTCTTAAAAACATGCATTTAAGAGTTAACTGTGATTACAGTATTATCTCAAATCAGTATCTGATCTCACCAATAACATTAGAATTTTTAAAAACAAAAACATGAAGCAGGAATATGTTTTAAATGAATGAAATAAACAGATCAATAGTGTTAACATGCTTTTGTTAATTGTTATGATTTCACCTTCAATAAATACTTCAGAAAATGTAAACCAGTTCATCCTATTTTCTTCAATCGGCCAACTCGCGATTCAATTTGTGTTGATCGCCCAAGACAGTTTTCTTCTTTTGTATACAATACAAAATCTAAATGCCAATGATCAAACCAGATTTTTCATTGATGATAATAAGATAATGATGATGGTGAGGTTAAGACAAAAGAGTTTCCAGTACATTCTAACTGAACAATCAAACAATTATCCCTTTTTGCATACATAAAAAAATAACACTGTAAAAACAGACTTTGTCCACTGGACAGTTGAAATAATGAGGTACGTGCGCTGCTCAAACTCCCAGTTTGCTGGCTTGTGTTAACACTACCTTGAGCACTGGCATAAAACCGGAAATCTCACTAAAGTTGCTGCTGCTTACAATGTGTGTGTGGATACTGAGGCCCTCTGCATAGGATCGTGACTCAATAGTTCTGGCAATGTTATGAAGACCCCCTACAATAGCTGGTGATAGCTGCAAAGGAAGAAAACAGTCATTTTCCAAACACTAAACGAAAAATTAAGATTAAAAACTCACCGTTTGCTCTCTTAGTTTGTCATAAAGTGTTTCCAGACGCTTGTTCGCATCGTCAAGTTTCCTCTTAGTTTGCTGAAAAGTAAAAACAATTTAGTGTTAAAAATTCATATAAATATATATATATTTTAGATAGTTAGGCAGTATAGATTTTGTGCTAATTATGAGTCCAAATGTCTGTTTACCGGGTCTGCAGCCTTAAGTAAGCACTTTTGGATAAGGCCCTCAAATGTGATCTTCAAAACAAGGTGCTCATCTGGAATTGGTTTCTTTGAGATCTTCTCAGCGGGCATTGACCGAGGAGGCTGTAATATTACATGTGACATTAGAGAAGAATAAATACTTACTAAAATGTTATAATGAGACATAATGTAAGCAACACACCTGAATAACATCACCAATAGGTGCTCCAGGCGCTCCTTCAGAGGTGGTTTTGGGCACTGTGTTCATGAAGTTCGTGCCAGAAGGAGGCAGTGGTTGCTGCGATCCTGAGAAGGGCGTCTGAACAGCCTGTGGGATCTGACCCATGATCTGAGGAGACCCAGAGGGAACCTGCTGAGACTGGAGATCGACCCCCATGGGAGCCATGATGGGGGCGGTGATGGGAGCAGGGGGGGTGTAGTTTTCTGGAACCAGCTGATAAATTTACAAGCATTTATTATTACATTCAACCCTTTATAACTAAATAAGTAATAATATAAGAAAAAGACTTATTACCTTCTTCTTTGGACCTCGGCTCAGCGTTGGAGGGTCATTCCAGCCATTCTGAGGTCCTATTATAATGACAAAAAATTCCTTTTATTTCACTTTAACAACAACAACAAAAATCTAAAATTCCTGATTCCATTTTTAATATGATTTTTTTTTTTAATTAAAACAAAAATGCCTTTTATATAAAAAAGCCCAACACCCAAATTTAACGAAGATTATATTTATCTCTAACTTAAGACATACATATTATATCATGTCACGCATTATTTAAAATAATTTTGATGAAACAAGCTGTGTATATGTGGAGCATACAGTGATTAGGGCCATGCAGACCTGTTCTTTGAAAGGTCGGTATCAGTTCAGCGCCAGAGTCGTGCTGTGTACCTGGGACAGACGGCAGCATGTAAGAGCCTGGAGATCCAGGACCACCATGCTGGAAGGATGCCATTGAGGGAGGAGGAATAGCACTAGACGTCGCAGTGGAAGTTGGTGTAAACAGAGAAAGATTGGAGGAAGAGGAGAGAGACGGGCATTGACTGTTGAGAGGTGAAGGCACATATGCAGTTTGAGACGGGACATGCTGAGAGTATTGAGGTAGAAAGCCTGGAGGGTGAGGAGGAGCAGCGGCTTCAGCCACAGAGGATGAATACTGATGAGTCGGATATACAGTTGAGCCTGCTCCCTGTGGGTACTGGTTAACCTGGGCATAGCCTGAAGTTATCAAGAACAAACAGAGTTTGTTAGCAAGAAAGTAAACAAAATACGGTAAGTTAATTTGACTACAAAAGACATGCGAAAGTCTTTCATGCTGAAGAGTTTGTTTGGAGAAAGAAATGTATAATATTGATAAGTCTAGAGAATATGTTATGTTTGAAAGTCTAAAAGTTCAGTTTAGTGGTATTGCCATCACCCGAAGGTGCACTGTGTCACATTTCTGATTCGAAGAATCTGTTACCTTCTTCTCCCGGTGTGGATTTTTATGCTTCTAATGCTTCTTGAGTGTTACACAGTATGGCATTTTAACAACTGCTCCCAACAATGTAACCAATGTTTTACCACAACAAATAATTTTAATACAACAAAACACCTACTCTGGTATTGATGGGAGTGCATGAAAGGTCCAGAGGAAACAGAAGGAACTGCAGCTGTGCCTGTTGGTGGCTCCACCTTAACAATTAAAAAGATATATATATATATAGTTACTGTATAAACACAGGTATATATGGTTATGGTTTACTTCTAAACACAGTGTGTCTTTTACAGCACATGCATTGGAAATCTGAAAGAAAGGGGTGAAAAACACTGGTTGATAAAATTATAAGTTTGACAAAATAAGATTGAGACACATCTGCACTGCATGAAAATTTATTTTAAATTGATTACTATACTTGTTATCACCATAAACGCCAAAAAAAGTCTTGTTTTTACTGCATTCTCTTTTCTGTTTTTGTGTATTGTGATGCACTCACAGCATCACTGAAAATGAAGGTCATCCTAAATGTTTCCTCCAGATTAAATAAAGGTTGAACTTAAATTACTCTTCAGTAACTCAGTCATTTCACAAAAAGGTAACTAACATAATTATAGTTCATGTAAGCCCAGCAGGATTGAAGACCAGGAAGAAAACATTTCTCAGCAGTTAGACATTTTGGTTCTGTCCTAGTTGGACATGGGCATTGGGTGTAAAATGTATAAGTAATTGTTTCCATTACTGTTACCTAGCAACAATACGTAAGGCGAAGACATCTCATTTACACAATATTTATTATTTTACAAGCTAAATATTATACAGCATCATTATTTTCATAGATACTCAGAAAATGTCCCTGCCTTTTGTGTATTCCTGACATAGACAATGTTTTTTTTTAGTTTTTTTTTTTTTAGAACGCTGCTTCCTGTAATTTTATTTAGAATGCTTAATACCTTTGATGTGCCTGAGGCAGTGCCAACTGGAAGAGGAGTAGGTACATGGGGTAAGGCTGTTGGAGTTTGATTACTCCAAGAAGTGACAGTGGAAGCAGCCCTGACCTGAGCACAAAGACCACAGTAACAACAAAGGCACACCACAAAACCAACAGAGCCGACAGCCATTCGCCTCAGAACAGCCAAAGTTTAAATTACAAAGAATTAAACATTTTCAACATGAAGTCAAATCATATAGACTTTAAGTTGTAATTCAAACTATGGCTAAAATGGAAACACAGATACTTGAGTCAATGATAACAAACCAACAACCTCTTGCCTGAGGATTGGGGGCGAGTTATCAGTGGCAAGTTAGTATGAAATTTTTAAATGTCACAAACTATACAGGAGATTGGATGGTACAGCAAAAATGCCAAAGTAAATAGAAGAACAGTGTAACTCACAGGCTGGTAGTACTGAAGTGGGGCAGGAGCAGCGGTGGTACGCTGGACAACGGAGTATGGATCATTGGACTGAGCCGCGGCAGGAACCTGCAGAGGAGGCACCTTTGAGGGGGCACTTTGAGTTTTGAAAGGCGCTGGGTCCTGCTGACCTAAAGCACAGTTCAGACGATCACGAAGCAGCTGAAGACACACCTTTAGAACCAAACAGATCAAATATGAGGGTCACAATTTTCTAAAAAAATTACATTGCACGAACACATAGAAACAGTACATACATAGTTGGGTTCATCAGGTAGTATGTGACGGCAGTGGACAAGCATCCCTGAGAGGCTAATAGGCTTGCATAGTCACTCATCTTTTTAGCTAGCAGGATCCCAACAGCAAGAGGGCCCGAGTTCTGAGTCTGCTCTACAGCATGTCGCATTACAACCACTTTTTCCATCAGGTCCTGAGGGAAACAGCATCACTGTTACAACACACTCGATATATCATTTGAAATATATGCTACATCGTAATTAGCTTTGCACAACAGGCTGTAAAGTATTCCCGAGTGTTTTGCTGCTCCCACTGTTGCACTTGTATTATCTGTCTGTGTTCCACTTTTTCCAATCAGTGAGGCCATCCCAGACTGAGAATGGCTGCTACTAGGGCTGTGCAATTAATCAATTTTCAATTTCAATGATGATTTTTGCTATAATCGTGGCTGTTTTATAATCGATAAAAATTTAATAATCGAGTAAGCGTGATTACTGATGCTCAACCTTCTCTCTAAGATAAAAATCATGTGAATTTGTAATTTCAATTGTCTTAAGTAATCGTGATTATTATTTTTTCTATACTGAGCAGCCCTGGCTTTTACTCAACACAAGTGTGCTACACATTTCAATCTGGCTAGTGCTATGTTAACATCACAGTGCGACTTTCACCTGCAAAGAGAGGGGATCGTTTCCTTGTTGTGCCTTAATCCAGCAAGACACCAGCTTCTCCAAATTACCAGCACAGATGTAACAAAGACACGCCTGTGCTTGCAGCTGAGGATCATTTGCTTCCTCTAATCTGCTTCCAAGGAGATCTAATAGATACATGTAATTAGAATTTAGGAAATCCAACATAAAACATTAAAACTGGCATGGAATACGTACCACAGAGAGAGGAAAAGTCCTGAGCCTGAGCATAAGTCATAACAGCAGCCAATGCTTCCTTCCAGTTTTGTAGATCACAAGTTCTTAAAATGTCATTCAAGTCTTTCGTCACCACTGCACTTATAAGCTGTATTATGCATGCACACATTATGAAAACATTAAATAATTTAGATTTGCTGTTTATTTGAAACTTAGAACTATGTTTCATACCTTAGTTAACTTGCTTTGTGACTTTACAAATATTTCTTTTGTGTTTTCTTTAAGAGCTCAGTTCCTCCAGCAATAGCCAGGATAATGCTGTCGGCCATTCGGTTGTCAAGTAGACAGAGTTCCACCGCTCCTTCAAAATCTCCAGTCAACAAAGCTTGTGTGATCAGTCTATCAATATCTAAATGCAAAGAAAATAATTAGACAGGACGATATTTAGCCTACTGGTACAATTAAACATTGTTATAGAGTGCTGACTGATAACGCTGCAGAGACAAAGTTTATTTTGTTTATTTACTGCTGTGAACTCTATCTACACAGCTCATGGCGACAGCTGTTAAGTTGGGGGTGTTTTTTTGCAAGTGCAAGGTTCCTCTACTTAAAAAGCCCCGTTTTGTGAGATGTACTGTTATTCACTACTAAATGCATACTTCAGCAATAAAAAAGAAATTATGACTTTAATAAGTTGAAGGTTTTGCAAAAACCAACAAAACCCAATCCAAATGTTTGACTGGCATGTACTACCTAGTCCACTTCCTGTATTACTAAGGTATCTAAAAATTAATAAATTATTGACATTGATCTTTTGATCAAAGCAATCTCCACAAGGATCTCCATGTAAGTGTTTTTGATCTTTGTAGAACAAGATGTATACTTCTAACATCTTAGTTTTTCATTTGTTTGTTTGTTGTAAAATAAATAAAAACATGATCTCAAAAGAAACAATACCTTGACTCATGCAAAGAGCCGGGTTAACTTCAGGAGCAATAACCTTCGGCATGCCGTCTTGTGGTGCCCTAAGAACGTTGCCAATGACCATTTTCTCACAAGGAGCTTGAAATACATTTTCAACAGGAACCTGAGATGTTTCCTCAATACGAGCTTGTAGAACTTCAGCAAAAGGATCTTGTGATGGTTCTTCACTAGGGGCTAGAAGAACTTCAGCAAAAAAATTCTTGGGTCTCTCTTCAGTAGGTGCTTGACTAATCTCAGCAAAGGGATCCTGTGATGGTTCCTCGTTGGGAGCGAGAACTTCAGCAAAAGGATCCTGCGATGGTTCCTCGCTGGGAGCTTGGATAATCTCAGCAAATGGATCCTGTGAGGGTTGTTCCTCACTAGGAGCTAAGAGAACTTCAGCGAAACAATCTTGTGGTGGTTCCTTGGTGGGAGCTTGAAGAACTCAGCTAAAGGATCCTGTGATGGTTCCTCAGAGGGAGCTTGAATAATCTCAGCAAATGGATCCTGGGGTGCTTCCTCAGTAGGAGCTTGACTAACCTCGGCAAAAGGATCTTGTAATGGTTCCTCACTCGGAGCTAGAAGAACTGCAGCAAAACAATCCTGTGATGATTCTTCGCTGGTATCTTGAATAATCACAGGATCCTGGGGTGTTTCTTCAATAGGAGCTTGGAGAACTTCAGTCAAGGGATCCTGTGACGGCTCCTCACTATGTACATCATCACTAGCATCTAAAATGCCATTAATTTCCTGCAAATATGACACAACGTTATTAATTTTAGCTGTTTATGATTACACCTACACATGTCTTTTCTGGTGGCATTTAGTACCTCCTCCAAACTATTTCTTCATCATTCCATTGGTGTTCAGTAAAGCCATCTGCTACCTGGTTATGGTCAACAATTTCGCAATCGTGATTCATAAACAGAGAACTTTTTTCTTCTGCTTTCACTTCTTGTGTTGCGTCACTCTCAATTGGATGAGCAGAGATTACTCCGGTGTGGCTGATGGTTGAACGTTTGCAGCAGTCAGCCTCAGGATTATCTGCTGCAGTGACAGTAGTATTGTCTGCAACAGGCTGTGCGTCACTTTGAGGGGGGATATCCATCTGTACAATTTAAACACAACACAAATATTAATAACAAGTAATGCAGGGCAACTTAAAAAGGTAAATTATGGGCCGAGTGTTGAATAGGATGTTTAGGACTGTGTCAATCATAATGCTTATTCATGATTACTTTTACAGTTCACCACATATATATGATTTGTCTTGTTTAATGTTATATTAGAAACTATACAGGAGATGGGGATGGTACAGCAATTTGTGTCAGAATTTACCTCAGGGGCTTCTCAGTTAATGCAGCAGAAATCTGTAAAATAAAACAAATCAATAATTCTTTTTACATGTTAAATTTTATACGGTAAACATTAGGCTTTGATTTAAAAGACAAGCCAACCTTTGAAGCTAGTTCTTCTCTATTGTAGCCAAGAAGCTCCAGAACATTGAGCGAGTATCATTGCCAAAATTAGCCTAAAACAAACAAACAAACACACACATTAAAAAACAGCAGCAACTTAAACAAATAGGATCATGTAATAAATACCTTGAGGAAAGACCAAACTGTTTTCTCAAACTCATTCTCAGCAAAGTTGATTTTTCCTTGACAAAACTCCACAAATTGACCTGAACTGATAGTGTCCTGTAGCTGGTTAGAGCGCTTTATTAAGTCTGTTTCTGTGACAACCTGGCTGATATGCACAACATGAGGAGTGGGTTGCTGGGGATTAGATTTTGCATTCTCCAAAGACGCCAATTTCCCTCCAAACTACAAGTGAAACGATAAAAAACAAATACACTTAATATTATAAACCATTTTTTCTGAACAGACTTAAAAACTAAAGCAACTTACAGCAAAAGACGCTCCCACGGGTCGCCTTATCCATTTGGGTGGCTTCTTTAAGGGGCAAACTGTAGATGAAATGGCCCCACTCTGAGGCAGCTCCAGTGGAGGTAGAGTTTGTCCTGTTCCAAAGGGATCTGCGTTTCCAAATGAATTACTTATCTGAAATGCGTGCAGACCAAAATTTTAATTACTCCACCATAAAACATTGAATATGTGTAGTCAGAGAATGTAGATATTATAGCTTGACATAGGAGTATAAATAGGTTTTAGTTGTGTACAAACACTAACACATTTTAGTTGCCCTGTTGACTGGTGTGATTCACATTGGCTAAAGTATGCAAACAAAATCCTTACCTGGTCCACGTGTCTCTGGCTCTGAGCTTGATGGGTTCCTCCCATAATAGAATATATATTTATGCAGCTATTAAATCCAGCTGTAGAAAGCAAGGCAGGGTTTCTTGGGCACCACTGAATGTCAAAACACCACTGGTTGCCTGTAGGCTGCTCATATATATCTGGAGAGAAAAAAAATACAAGTCCAATAATTTACTTTTAGTCATTGTAGCTTTTAACGAAATATAATAAACCATTTACCTCTGCAGTGTTTGGATTCCAACATAAAATCCTACAGTCCTTTCCACAACTGAGCAGCAGTTCTGGGTCTGCAGTGCTCCATGCAATGCCCAATACACCACTACAAAAGAATGCAGAACATTAGTTTTTGATAAAAATCAATAATTAAGTTCTAAAAGAACCAATCTCTTTACCGTGTGTGGCTTTCTAAAATCTTGAGCGGGGAAGAGGCAAAACGCAGATCCCACATTTGAATAACAGGCATACGGTCATCCTCACAGGCCATAACTAACTGCGTGGCAACTTCTGGATTCCAGGCCATCCCAGAACAATGCATCTAGTGATGATAAAAGAAATATTAGGTATTGTGTACATTTTAATAAAACACAAAATAAAAAACAACCAAATAATAGGAGGAAACATACTCTGTTGCTGTGATCACAGACTTTAATGATGAGGTCATTTTTGCGCAGATCCCACACTGATGTTCGTCCACTTGGGCTAGTAGAGGCCAGGATGTGCTGGACTTGTCTGTTCCATGCCACACAGCTGATGTCCTCTTGAGGCTTTATATAAAATGTGTTAACTGCGTGCATTGCTACCACTAATTTATTAATGTATGTTGATAATAATCTACCTGTGTCTTGGGCCCAGGTGTCATTGGGGATCCAAAGTTATTAATATCCCATATGTAAATTTCTGATTCATTTCCACCTGATGCAACTAAGTTTGTCTGTCAAAGTATATAGCTACAGTATTACTTAATATTCAAAAAGTAACACAATTAAAACAGCACATTTAAAAGTTATACCTGAAATGGATTTATATCCAAAGCTCTCACTGGCCCTGTATGTAGGTCGCTCTCTGCAATGATCACATCACTGTCCCCAGACAGAATCTTCGCAGGGTCATAAAGAATGACATTTCCATTTTCTCCTCCAGCAACAAGAACCCCAGAGGCCAGACCCTGCCCATCAATGCCATATGGACTCCAAGCAAGTTTGTGATATCTAAAGCAAAGTATATAATGAGTATTCTAGCCTATAACAGACAAACCTTTGGTAAATCTGCAGTTCTTGGTACCGATGTGAGGATGAGAGTGTGCCACATGACTTCATGTCTAAAGATGGGTCTGCCAGGTTTAACTCGAAGAGCTCCAAGGATGCACTGGTGCTGAAGGAGGCATCTAGCTGTTGTGCTGAGGTCCCTAAATAAGACAAGTATTTTCAGCGGCATTATTGCTAGACTGTGTGTATGACTTAATGTATATTTGAACAACAGATTTATATAATGTTTGCCTTTAATGGATACATCAGGAGAGTAACTTGTATATTATTCAATATGATCATCATGAATAATAAATATTTCAATATATGTTCATACCTGTGGCTAAATAGATGGGATGATGCTGGGCAGGACTCCAGCAGAGCATGGCTGTCCGGTTTATTTCTTTGAGTTTCATCTCTAGAAGAAAAAAAAAAAAAAGTTCTAGCAAATATTTGCAGTTTGTTTGTGATCATGACTGTTGCTGCTGCTCTGGTCCAGGTTCACACAATAAAAGGCCAGCTATGTAATGGAATAACCAACTGTTTGATATAGTTTATAACTTTTTTCCCCAACAGATTACAAAACAACCCATAATATATTTACCAGTATTTATGAAGTCAGAAGAAAAGGGTCCAAGAACAAGTAAGGGAAGAGTTTACTACGTTATAAAATTATTATTACATGTAAAACCTAACTTGTTATTGGAGAATTCTGTGAAAATTATTCAAGATCCTAATTAGGAGTGAAGGGGAAATATAGACTTTTGTTTCAGTCCGACTAAATCCTGATAATAGCTTATGCACCGTTTATTACATTAGAAAACAAAGTTTTGTGGTTTGCAAATACCATTCAACAAAAAGTACAGCGTGTGCTAGCTACGTAAGCTAACAGCTGATCTACAGAGGACAAGAGCACAGCAAGTGGTGCACAAGAATGCTTTAGGCACAGAGTTGAGTTAGACCAATGCAAGACAAGTCCTCAAAGTTTTCTGCACTTTGTCCCCCCCAATGGACAGAGACTATTTTAATTAGCTAACACACTGTAGCGCCAGCTCAGAATTAGAGAAGTTCACTGTTAACAATGTTACTTGTGAAAGTATCTTACCTCTTCTTCTGCGCTCCTCGCGTTAAACAAGCACACTGAGAATGTCATATATCATAAGCCCACACTTGTGTTTTCCTTTCGACAGACTGCAAAAAGGTGACTGCAGTCAGGACACCGGTCAGTGCTGCAGACCGATTTCCACGTACACACTGGTCCATCAACGTGGCACTACAGAAACACCCACCTAGTGACAGTAAGCACTAGAGGGACATGCTTCTGTTGTCGCGGTAGTTGCAGCGGCCACCATCTTGCAAATGGAAAGGCACCAAAATAGAAACAAATGGTAGCTTAAACACGGCCTTTTATGCAGAAATAGCGTTTGTGCGTTTTACTACGTGGACCATCATCATTTTTGTGTTCACTTCACAACTGTTACAGAAGAATTTATTAACCAAAATGCAAAATCGGTTTGTTTTTTTCCCACATTACCTGGTTGAACAGTAGTACAAATACAAACAGGTTAAATCATTAAAGTATTTGGACAATTTTGTACTTAAAGTTCAGCTGTGTAAATGACTGACTGCTGAAGTTGGAGGTTTGTTGCTGAGGTTACCATAGATACATCCTCTCTAGTCATAATTATGGCAACCCAAACACTTCCGGGGGACCCCACACGCGGCCTCCCTCAAGACAGTTTACTACAGAGAGCTGTTTGATATTACAAAAGCTTTTATTTAGTAGTAACAAATACACATAAAAATACAAACACAATTTCATAAAGCTTAAGATTAGATTTGAATGCTTTAATAATTTCCAGTGAATGTTAGTGGGTCAGGGCAGGTGGCATCAGCTTCCAGCTTCTTTCAGACACTGAAAGAAGAGTTTCATTAGCAATAGAGATCGGTTTGATCTGTAATTCTGTCAATTAAACAACCCTCATAAATAGAAGTTTTTAAATCTTACTCAAATGAGTCAGATGGGTAGTGATTGGTGTAATCAAAGGGTTGTTTACTTGAATGGTAAAAATGCAAAATATACTTACCTACATTCTACAAAGGTCGTATGCCTAGAAAAAGAAAGAGACAGATAATTACAGAAGGCTTACACGTGTTAACCCTACAGTCTTGGCTTTGCCTCAACACAATTTCTTCAGGAATTTACAAACATAAACCAAACAAAGCAACTAACTGCCTGCAGCCTAGACAGTGTTTAACATTCAACTAGACTTCTAACACTCACCACAATCAGAATATAGCCCACGCGCACTGCACACTGTCACCAAAAGGAAGAGCACGTGTGCAGTCTTCTTTTGTTAGCGTCAACCATCCCTGCCACATTCCTGGGCTGCCCCTAGTGGAGGCAGATAACCACCTTTGACCAACCACACTATGATTTATTTCACAGGCGTATCGAGAGGCATCTGGCTGCAGACCTGCATGAGGAGTCCCCTGCCTCGCAGACCTGCACCAGGAGTCCCCTCGTCACGTGACCTGCACCAGGAGGCCCTAAGGCCCGGATGTTCGCCCACATTATGCAGATACTACAGGACAGTATGTGGCGCTATGCACTTAAAACATTATTTGCGTCCCACCAATAACGTTGAAGAAAACTAAGAGGAGCCCCGATATTCATTGTCGCCGTTTGTTAACGGTGTTAACAAATCACAAACGCGGGTACAAGACGGTATGTGCCGGAGGGACAGACATGGGCTGGTTGCCATAGTGATGAGTTTATTGCTGTTGCAAACCATGCGCAAACGGTTATTATTATTATTTTTTTAATCTTAACCTTTACCCAAACCTTTTTCCTAAACTTACCCATTACCCCAACCCTGTTCCTAACCTTATACCTGTTCTTCTAAACTTAATGCCCGTCCCTGATCCGGACCCGACTAGCATTTACCAAGAAGACCGCCCAGGGCCAGTTAGTCTATTACAAAAGTTGTTTTGTTGTGTAAATAAAACTTTGTGTCGATATTGTTTTTTTACAGGTGAGTGTATTACTTTTATGTCCAGCTGTGAAAGTTATCGATTCTCATCGAAACTGATAGCCTACTTGATCGATGCAAAAGGGAAAAAGTCTTGTCATGGCTGCAATTTCAAACATCTCAAAATTAGGTTTGTTTCGCTTTACTTCCTCTCGGTAGAGGTGCTCCTGATGGAGGTCTGCAATCAGAAAAAAAAAATAGTGCATAAAAAGTGGAACTTGATCGATAAAAAGTAAGCCTAGATACAAGTCACGTAACGAGGGCCCTCCTGGTACAGGTCACGTGATGAGGGGACTCCTGGTGCAGGTCTGCGAGGCAGGGGACTCCTCATGCAGGTCTGCAGCCAGATACTCTTGGGCGTATCTCTTGACTAGAGTAAATGTGGAACAAGTTCACAATTTAAACACAAAGCTGTTCCCAAGAATAACAATAATGTATGCTAATTTATGTAAAAGCTCAGATTTGTTCAGGGGAAAAATAAGTAATAACATATTTAACTTAATGTAGTGAACTGGCGTAACAGACCTTGTTTTTGACTGATTGAGGCTAGAGGGCGCACTATAAAAGGGGGTTGTTTGGCCTACCTGACTCTCCCCCTCGAACGTCACATCGCGAATGGGTACTCGGGCGCAGCATGAAGTTGGTGGAGTTGTTTGGGTCGTGTCGGAGCGTCAAGCCGGCGACTGTGTGGCTTAACGCCAGCAACTGGGTGAGTACAACTTTCGTGCTTTGCTGCTTTGCCAGCGTTGGTCCGGCTGCCGCATAGCTGAGCATGGTCAGAGGCTCGGGGTCTCGGTATGGTGCGGAGAGCGCTACGCATTGCTTTTCGGGTCCTCACGGCGTGCCGCCTCCTCCTCTAGATGGCTCTTCACTCCAGTCAGTACTGTGAAACTGATGTGATGATTGTAATGCTGATTGTAAATGAAGAAACGACACAAAAGTGAAACTTGGACTGAAAGAAATATGAAACTTGGACTGAAAGAAATGTGAAACTTGGATTGAAAGAAATGTGAAACTTGGACTGAAAGAAACCACATGAATGTGAATGATTTTACTTTAATGTGACAAACAGTCCCTTTGTAAAATAAATGTCAACATTATTTGTTAACTTTGCCTTCGTCCAGTCAGTTTAGCTTACCTGTGTGCCTTAGTACTAGTTCTGTTGTTTTGGGCGTCGTGCCCATGGCGTTGTTGGTCTCTCCACGAGCGTGGCTTACCTCCCGTGTCCGCTCGTCTTGCCACATTAAGCAATAAAAACAAATAAATACATAACAATCTAAATATTAGTAATTTGTTATTCTTCTTCTTAATAATAATAATAATAATAATGGAGTATTTTGCAATTGAACTGGGTTGCTTGCCTGTGCCTTCATGAAGCTGAACAAAATCAACCTTTTATTCTAATTAACTGCATATACAGTATGTGATGTTAAAAGGTGCACTGTGTAACTATTTGACCAAAAACAAACAAACAAAAAACATGTTTTTGATTCGCTAAATAATGAAAATCTGCATCTTTGAGGGGGCTTGCATTGTCACAAAATGAACATTAATTTGTCTAGGAGGAAGTCCTCATTCTGTTTGTTTCCATCATTCCTTTAGTTAAATATATTTTTTCACAATGGCATAACACATTTATCCAAAACAACAATTGTTTAGTTGGCTTTTTAAACAGTATTACTTTCTATTCTGAGTGCTTTTTTGTGACAATTTTAGTGCAAACTGAACACATTTTAAATCAAAACCGTAGCAAAGTTTATTAACTCTGGGAAGTGTTTGTTGGTGGTGCCTTTACCTGCTGGTAGATAGAATACATACAAGTGTCATTATGCAGTTTGAATAATCATCTTTAGAAGAAGAAATAGCCTTACAAGTGTTCTCAGTAAAAGCTATATTTGATTTGAACATGTTAACCTGGTACCGGGCGGATACAGGTTTATGAAATTTTAAATCAAAATCTTACATACGGTTCCTTTAACAATAGAAATAAAAACACAACAGCAACAGAACTACCACATAGTTTTCCATGATTACAAATCCCACAATTAAGTGCCAAAATAGCAAATATTTGATGTCTTTCATAAAATGCTAATATCATTTGTAAAGGTTGGGATTATACCTGTGTGTGCACATTTACTTGTGTAACAATTTATTTCAGATAAAATCAGTATTCATTTTCTTTTGGTTAGTGTAGACGTGGTTAATAGTTCACATAGCACTACAAGCTATTCAATAATGGTGCTTGACAATGATTACAAATACTTCAAAAATAAATATCAAAGATAAATGTTCCTTTTATCCACTATAAGCAGATATAGTGATGACATAAAAGTTACAGACAATGCATCTTTTTTAAAATCCAGAAAAAGACAAAAGGATAAAAAGTTAGAACAAATGTTTGGGGAAAACTATATGAAGTGAATATCAGGATAGGTCGTGAAGTTTTAAAATATCCCCTTTTTGTTATAACATTCAGATGAACAACTACTTGTGACGCCAATTTGCTATGAACATGTTCATTTAGATGCCCATCAATAGCAGTGTTTTCCAGCCGGCTTCACAAACAAATGATTCCTTCTCGTGTAGATGAAATGCCGTGTTTGTCGTCACTGTAAGCCCAGAGGTGTCGAAAGCAAAATTCAGGTCTTCTTAAGTCCAGCACAGTCCATTAAGGTAGTTAATATATATCCAGACCTAGCAGTTTATGGAGGCACAGTCAACTTTAGCTTTCCCTGCTGAGCTTATGATCCTCATAAGACAGTGTCCAAACTCTTCTAGGATCATCCTCTCAGCTTCGGCCTGAGGTTGAAGAGTCTGTTCTGATCGTTTGGCACGCTCTAACAGACACTCACACGTCGCTTCGAGAACTTCTTTTGTCACAAACGTGTACGGTAACCTGTATAGAAACAGAACAGATACACATTTTCAATTCGGTTTTATGTATATGTATACAAAACTTATACGTAAGCAATTACAATAACGGTTTGCCATAGCTCCCTTGAAAACACTATGACACAGTTTCCATTTACTTTTTTGATGAGGAACCAAATTTACCTCCACACAAACTATTTTTTCCCACAATTAGTGGATCCAGAAAAGAAAGTCCATGAAAGGACTGGGATTTTTGTACCTCTGCGCTTTCCCTGCAGCCTGGCCCGGACAAAAAAAGGTGGATAGATAGCACACACTGGAACAAAGCTTTTATTGTTGAAAAATAAACTGAAAATAGTTCAGATACTAGTTTTAGTATTGATTAGTAATAAATACTAAAACTAGTATAGAAACTAGTTACTCATTTGAAATACTGAGAATAATTAAACAAATGAACACAGCGTGGCCTTTCCTGAACAGCTGTAGCTGTATCTACAGGAGATTTCTACAAACTACTAAAAGAACACAATGTTTAGTGAAGAAAGCCCGATTGCTTTGTATTGAAAATGCCAGCTGGTATACGGCAAAATAACATTACCCAATTTAGACACAAGGCTGTTTAGAAACAATACATCTTCACCAATACTGTCAGATAAAGTTAAGTGGGCCTAATGAGAATAATGATTATAATAATAATCTGACACATGCAATTAAAACATCGAAGACAAACAATACCTTCCACCTCCAGTGGGAATAACTGGAGTTGTTCTCATGAGCAAGTCTGAGATCTGGGACGAAAGCTTGGTCTTGGCGGCAGTTTGCTGCTGAACTCGGACTTCCGCTGCATCCGCTAGATGCATCAACGTCTTCCTCTCTGGACTTTCCTCAAAGTTTTTGCAGCCAACACATTTACAAATGGATGAGCACATAATTTTCGCCTTTACAAAAGACAGAAAAGTAGTCAAGGTTAAAGTCATGCTTTGTGTTGTATTTGAGCCACATATGAGGCAAGAGTTTACAGTTCATTTTGAAAAATGTCTCCTCTACCAATTTATGAACAGCATTCATTTAAAAATAACTAGTGAGGAAGCAGAGGGAGTGAAGATGCGTGAGGAGAGGTGCAGAGGAGGCACTGTATGTGAGAAAAACAGGTGCATCAGAGCCACTTCGGTGACACAGGAGGGTGCATGAGAGAAAAGGAGTTTTTGTCATGTGTTTGTTCTTGTCATTGTTCACACTTAAGAAACATGAGCAGGAGCCTCTGAGCAGCTGTATCTGAACTAAAACCACTGTGTTCTTGAAAATGTACTTTTTCAAAATTATGAGGTTACTTGTTATACTTCAAAAGTAATTATAGCATTCTAACACCTCTCATGAACATTTATCAGAGTTGATAATTTACTATTGCTATTCATTGTTTTGTGTTGCATCATATTGCTGAAGCACTTAATAGCAACAGCAGAATGAAGAGAATGTGCTAGTGCAGAAAAGCTCACCTCATAGCACTCGCAGTAGTTCTTGAGACAACCCGATCGTTTGCAGTTACAACCTTTACTGTGCCGACGATCAGACTCTCCCTCTTTGCCTTTACCAATTTTGGGCTTAAAAGCCTCAGGATTTCGGTCCAAACATGTCTGTAAAGTCAATACCAGTCGATTACATACAGTATGTAGTGAAAGTGTAGTGTAACAATGTATACGCATTTAATTTTTTTATATGCACATAAAACCCAATAATAGCAGCTTTGCATTTCCAATACTCTTAAAAAAAAAAAAAAAAAAAAAGACATACTTTTATTGCCTTGAGCCGCTCTGTTTCATGCTCCAGGTTATTGAAGCAATTATTACAATTACAGTTATTGCAAAACTCCCCATTTGCAAAACAGTCACAATACCTAAAAACAAAACAAAAATTCACAGTTACATTAGAAAACACAAAATTTGAAACACAAGCCTGTTATTAGTTATGCATACTTACAACTTAAGACATTGCGACTTGGTGCAGTTGCAGGGTTTTCTTGGTCGTGATGTGGATTCTGTTGTTGAAACGCTGTAAATAATAAATATAGAACTTAAATGAGAGACAGCAACCTTTCTTTACTCATAAAGTGAATCTTAAGGCATTACTGTTCACTTGGCTGCCATTGCAATTACTGTAAAGAAGTTACTGAATACAGTGTCATGTAATATTAATAATTAATTATTATACTGTATATAAACGATGTATATTTTTTATTTATCTTTCAATCTTATCTAAAATTATCTTTTCATTACATATCTAAATAAACTACACACTCAAGTCAGTCCTGTTTTACCACAAGCATGTAAAGAAATGTAGTCATGTTTTGTGACCATCCTTGTTCCATCTTCTTTGTAATAAACTTGTGCTAATATAACTAAGCCTGAGTGTTTTTCAGCCCGAACTGGAGCAAATATCAACCTGCTACAATAAAAAATAAAAACATGTTTTTGTCATTTAAATGTTTTGTTGCATTCAGTAAATAATAAAAAACTACATCTACACTTGCATGAACACAAAATTGACTATTATTTGGTCAAGAGGAGGGCCACCTCTTGTGTTTCTATTGAAAGGCTGTTAAATTTGCTGTATTTTTTCACATTATGGTATAAAAACTATCCTCATTCAGAATGATGGTTTTTAAGTTTTTAGTTCTACTGTTATACTTGACTTTACATCTCCGGAAAGTTATACAGTGCATATTTAAGCCTTCATTTAGACAAATATTAGACCATTTAAGACATTGTAAGACCGTTGTGTTAGGAGGAACTAACTTTGGCTAAGATTGAAATAACTAATCTCTTGGATAACAAACAAACTCAAAACAGGTTGGTATATTTATGGTAAGTTTGTGGGACTATGGTATAAGCGGAATAAATGTGTTGTGGCTTTCCTAACTCTGTGTCCTTCATTAAACAGTGTAACGCACTGCTTCTCATTGTTTAATCCTTACTTACTCATGTGCAGAAATGTAAAATAATCAATAGAATTAAAAACAAAACAAAACAATGCTTTCTTTACCCATTAAGTGGTAATCTGGCCTGTGTCTGGATGCTGCTTGGTGCAGAAAACCCAGAGCTGCTGGCAAGAGTTACAAATGGAGTTTGCTGGAGCTGTACAATGAGAAAGTAAAAAAAGGTAAATGTGCCATTTCAACATAAATTCAGTCTTTATAACAAAAGCAGCTACTCCAACCTGAGTGACATATTGAGCGGGCACAACTGCATATCCCACATTGCCAGCTCCTGGAGCCGGTGCTAGTACAGTTCCTGGGGGCAGATTGGTGAAATTGGGCTGAATTTGTGGTAGGGGAGTGGCTGGCATAATAAGGCGCTGTTGGGTTTGAGGAGTGGATACGACTTGAGCCGTTGTTGTTAAAGGCTTTGGGGCCACCTGCAAACAACAGTTTGTTTTAAATCAAAAGCAGAAACAGAAACCAAAAAAAAAAAAAACCCAAAAAACAATAGAGAAACTGTAAAAAGAAAACTGACTACTAACCTGTTTCACAGACTGTGCAGGGACAATTGGGACAGACATCCGAACGGCTCCTGCATTAACCAGCATCGGTTTGGCTAAGATATTTATATTTATATTAAAAATTAATTTTTAATAAACAATAATGTAATTGTCAGTAATTGTCACCTGTCTGTACAGAATTTGTGCTGGGACCACTGGGTTGAACTGTGCTGCTGGCTGTTGTTGCTGTGACAAGGCGGACGTAATGAAACCTGCTTCCCGGCACTTGAATCTGCTGCACATTTGGTTGTGTTGAAAGTGGAATGATGGTTTTGAACTGAGAACCTCCAACACTACCCACTGCCACAGACTGGACAGGTTTCACATTCTGAAAGAGAGAACAAAACCGAAGGAAATTAAAACATACATTTGTGTTGGCAAGCAATCGATCTTTAAGCTATCTGTTTAATGTTGACAAGGAGCTGGTTAACCTTGCTGGATTAGTCTTACTTGTACTGTTGCTTGGCTTGTGACCACTTTGACTGGTGAAGCTGAAGTAGACTGCTGAACTGCAAGAATCTGCTGGCCAAGAGCTACATTTACAGGCAGAGTAACTGTTTTCTGAGGGGCACTCTGAGTTGGAGATGCCACAGATACTACAGTTACCTGCAGAAAAAAATGCAATACAAAAAAGGCACAGAAAATTAACACAAATACCATGAATGCCGTTTCAATACTTTGTCTGGGTGATGTCTGTCTGAATTTCTTAATATACGTAGTTGCACAAGATCTCATTTAGCTTTTATGCAAAGGCTTACCTTACTGGGTGTCTTCAAAGGGGAAATGGCAATCTTTTTTCCTGGGATACTCTGTAAACTTGTGTTAAGAGGTTCAGTCAGAGTAATGCTTCTGGCAGGCAAAACGGGCGAGCTCTGGGTTAGAACACGACCTAAATAGGAAATAGGAAAATGCAGTAATGTGTGAAAGCACAAACTGTAAAAAGTAAATGGTGACAATAAAGTCTTACCTGCAATAACTGGAGACTGTGGACTGGCCCCTTTGTTGACAGTTTTTGTGATGATAAACTTGATTGGAGCAGATGATGATACAGGCGTCTTCTTGGCAATCTTTTGAGACATTTTTAAAAGTTGGTAACATCTTATTTTTGGACCATTCACAAAAGGAATACTACGACCTAGTTTTTTCAATTCTGATACAGATCCCGATACTTTGGAATTAGGTATCTGTCAACACCCGATATCAACTGATACAAACGTAAAAACTGAAATAGCTCCTTTTTTTTCCTTCTCAAAACATAGGAAATTTGATCATATTGTGTTATGTAACTTTTATGTATAGTGTAAGTCACAACTAAACAACTTAATATGAATAAAATGTCAAAAATTATCAGACCTTCTGGATCAACATCAGCCAGTAAACCAGTCTGATTATGCCAAATTAAAGGCACAACAATGGTATCGGCTGTACTGATATCATGGAACCGACACTCGATCCAGCAAAATTTCCTGGATCAGCACCGATATCTGATCCTTGTATCGGATTGATACATCCAAGTTCACTATACTAGTGTAGTGCAGAATAGTAGTAATATTAAACAGTATTTAGAAATGAAAAAATAAAATACCACAATTACAATCTCATACAGCACTGGTATTTTAATACGAAAGGGGGATGCTTTTAATTCAACTGAAATCATAAAGTGCATTTGCATTTTTACAAATACCAGACATACACATTCTATTAAAATTCATTCAGGTATTAAAGAATAGTTATAAAGACTATATTTAGTGTAGTGTTTACTGTATTACAAAAAATCTAAAGCATCATAATACAGACCTACAGTATATAGTGTAATTGTAACAAAAATGCATTATAGCTCAGATAAATTACAAAAGTGTTTACCTGTACAGTCTTCAACTGCTGGGCCTGTAACGTAGCCATTTGATTTGTTGTACCTCCAACAATTGGTTTCAGTTCAGTTCTTCCACCGATTGTCACAACTTTAAATTGTGGAGTTTGGGTTTTAAGGTCTCCAGATGTTTGGCCAACGACTGCCTTACTGCCAGTGGGTGGTAACTGCAAAACTATAGGCTGGCCCGACTTTCCAAGGGTTGTGACCAATAGTTTCTGCCCTTCTTGTTTAATAACCTGATGAGAAGTAGGAACAGATTTTGCTGTATCACCAGCCTGTGCTGAGGCCACTTTGTTGAGAATAATTTGACGGTTTGCAGCAGAAATTGTGAAGGGGGAAGTAAGTTTTTGCAGTCCACTTGTAGATACAGTTGTTCCAGTAACACTGTCGGTAGTTTTGGTGGTGGCAGTGGAGGTGGCCAGTGATCGCTTGACCATGGGGAGAGATGAAGATTTACTTGAGTTAGAAAGTGAAATTTGATTTTCTGCACTGCTACATGGTGAAGGGTCTTTTGAGATGGGAGTAACCACTGTTCCTTCTTCTGATGTGACACCTGAGGAGAGTTCACCTTCACCAGTTTCCATTGGAACCAATGTCTCGTCAATGGCCTTGGACTGGGCAGTTGCACCATGAGCTTGGGATTGAGGCAGGTCCTCTATTGCCTCAGTATCCATTATCTCATCTGGGAGGAGGCTGTTGAGCTCTGGAGACACCACATCCATGACTGCCACTTTATGGGTTGTAACTAAATGAAAAAGATAAGTAAATGTGAGTTTAGGTAGGAAATAAATCATATAAAAAAAAAATGGCATGGAGCAAAAACACAAATGACTGCTTTTGAAATATCAGAAATCCTTAAACAGTACAAACTAACAGAAAATTTCAAAACTTCATATCTTTTATTGTGGTTCAAGTACATTGTTTATTTTCCTGCTGCCTTGAATTTGTCAAAATCAGTTGCATTACACTTTCCCGTGACTTGCTAGGGTGCTCGAGTATAATGAAAATAATATTCACGATTATTTAAACAATTATTTGCTTCTAAAGTCCACAGCTAAACCTGTCATTAAAAACATCTGGTAATCAAATAATTTTTTGGGGGTTAAATGCACACTAAAACTTAGTATTTTGTTTTCTAAAAGCCCAAATAAAATATAATCATATATTATGATTGATCAACATGAGAAAACAAGAATTTAGGAAAATTATTATTATTACTATGATTTTTTTTTTTCATATTTTTCTCCGGCCCATGCATTTCTATTTAATTTTAACCTCTTATCTAGCAATCTCTTTAGAACTGCTATTAGGTTTGTTTCAAACAATTAACTAAATATCAAGACATTTTTAAATCAATTTTAAACAAATTAAAAGCTGAAGGGTTTGTTTTATACTAATATTAAATAGTATTATTATTATGTACTTTTCAATCTGCTAATAAAGATAAAAATTGCCATTATTTTGTATTGTTAAATGGTTGTTCATTAGACCTCTACTAACCCTAACCCTCTATTTGAAAAAAGGAAATCAACCAACACTTAAAGCCCAGTCAAAATAATGACTATATTGACATAAAAATATCCATTGAGATATGAAACTTATTATTATTACATTATTATGCACGTTAAGCTTTATTATTGTTATAATTATTTTAGTACAAAGATATTTTTAACTGTAGGGGCTGTAGATAGTTGAATTCACATTTCCTCGACTCATATTGGCACCAACTAATATACTTGGTATAAAAACAAACATTATTCTGTTTACTATATGGTTCCTTTATTAAGGGTTTATTGGCTCATCAAACTTTAAGGTCAGTGTTACTACATTTTGTGTAGTGATATTCCCTACTTTAACATGTGTTGTTATGACAAGCTTGTCAAAACTACACAAAAACAGGCTTGTCTCGGTCAGGACAGAGCGTAAAGCAGCTTGTTGGCTTCGACGCTATTTCAGGCCAGGGTTGGATTTCGAAAGATCCGCCATTTTTATATCGTCATCAACACAGCTAGCTTTCGGCTAAAAACAGATACTAGCTTAATCTCATAGTCTAATAACCAAAGCTTTTGCAAAAACAGATTAAACAAAAAAGTGGTCTTTCTGCTGCTTGACCATCGCATTTGTTATTGTATGTATTTTATTATTTATTACTACTCTTTGCAACGGGTCATGGAAATGGCGCGAAGTTGGATTGCGCAAAGAACTATTTAATAATACAACTAAAGAAAAATTAGGGATTTATTTGATATTTTAATGGATTTTAGGCTGGACATGGGGTATCATCAATATAGTATTGTTGTGTTTTTACTACTCTCTTAAGGATTAAAAATTGTCAACTCCAAGTTTTATATAAATCTACTATGCACTTAAAACACAGGTACCAAAGCCGAAACTAAAACTAAAGTAGGCTATCGCCGCCAGGTCCTTTGTCAGGCATATAGACTATCGATCGTGCTTGGTTTTTACCTCACACAGTGAATTGACTAACTTTGTCTTTCTATGTCTCTCCTGGAGTTGGCTCATTATTTATATGTCTTCAAGTTCTAGTCTAATGTTGAGACAATTTCACACACAAGGAAGCTAAGGGCTGGACAAATGTCGCACATGGGGCCCACACTTTGTAGCTGATCTTTTTATTTGTATACCTGTCTATTACTTGGAGGATTCGGGTGTTGGGCCTCGGTGACATCGGCAAGAGCAGAACAATTGCAACTTTATTATTCTCTCTACTTTGTAATGGTACACACTCAGTTTATAATATAAAATTGTTCTTCTCTTATATTGTGTAGATTAACATATGCTGCTCATGCTTGAGACACTTAAGACACACAGGTTATTTGCACATAGGACAGCAGTTACTGGACAACCCCATGAGAAATTAGGCGAGTCTTAGCTTTGTAGATATATACCTTGATCAAATATCACTTAGTGCTAATGTAACTATGGCAATAATATCTAGTGACATGTTCGTGCGCTTGTTGGTGCTATTTCTCGTAGATCCGCTGGGTATTAATACTTTTGTTACATACTCGCAATTATAATTTGTGTATAGTATGAATTTGATTCTGTCTTGGCTGCTATCTAGAACTGAAAGCCGAACTTGTCATTGGAATATATGATAATGGCACGAGAGACTTAGGAACAGGACGCTATATATGCAATGAAAATTAGTCAGACGCAAAGATGAACAATCTTTTTGTCTCAGCGACAACATAGTGGAGGAACCAGACTGCAAAATCAACTGTTTAGCGGGAAACTCTCTGGACTGGCCGGCATTTGCACCATTTACTTGAATATAGGCTCACTATTATAAAAAAAAAATAAATAAAAAGAAAATAGACTTAATATTATTATGTGTATTTAATTGTGAATTAACTACGACCGAGCGGGAACCATCAAACAACGATCACAGACACTATACTTTATAAACAATTAACGGTACTTATTTTTAAAAACAGTATGCTTGTAGTTAGGCTGGTGACTTCAACACACTGGCTCATATGGTCAGGCCCTTGTCATGGATTTGTTTTTCCTCCGGGCCTCGATATGTAATTGACCTTCATGTCTGAAGTTTAATATTACATCTGCATCTAATGAAGGATTGTATTTAGTAGGACGTTAAGATATAACATAGCTATCACACCTGAATAGACAAGACAGATGTAAATCGAAACGAACAGTACCTCTGCCTCGTTCGAATTACGTAATAACAATAAACAGGAGCGCACGGTGCTTTATATAGTGGGATATAGAGAAAGCAAGGAAAAGATTAGGGTGCCCTTTACTTTATTAGAGAGTCTCATTTTATCAACAAAAGCCAAAGGAATATAAGTTTAGATCTGGAGTTAAACAATATGGGTGGATTTATTGGTCTTGCAGTTTCGCTCTAGGGATGTTGGTTTATTTATAGTTGTTGTTAGGAATTGGGACCGAGTAATTTGGAGGGACAGGGAGGACTCTTCGCTACACTGTTTATACATTGAGGCGTAACATTACGTAGAGGTATATTCGATATATGACCACGCACATGATAAATACCGAATTGATGCTGGTTCTACGCTCTGGGGCAGATTGTGTATCTTTAAAACTCGGCTATTAAGACGGCACAATATTACTCAGGGAGTGTGAGATCATTTTATACATGCCTTATCTGGAGACTAGTGGATACAGGGACTCTCTCTATATATCACTGTTTCATAATCTTGTATATAGATTTGTGCCTTATAACATATATGATGATATCATTGAGTGCTGCTCTCAAAGGATTAGGAGACGTAGCTGACTCTGCAAACTAATATGTCCAGGTATATTTTAGCTAGTGTCGCGAAATGGGGTCACATAGATTAGTAGAATCCACGATGAGGTAACAGTATACACACTATAACAGCAAATCAGTGTAACTAATCACAAAACAATTCAAACATTTGGCTTAAAATATGCTACAAGGTCAAATACTACCTCTTAATCGAGTTGTTATGCTAAAATGTCAAGGGGAGCTTGTAGTATTGTTGTATGTTATTTGCTCATTTCGTAAACTTGTAAACATGTATAACTCGATTCATTAAGCTGTACTTACTATTCAGTGTAAAGTGAGGTTCTTTTGGTCACTTTGCTAATTGACTTTTGCATACGCATATCACGTAGAGCTTCAGTGATAGTTTATTAACCATTCATAATGTTATTTAAATAACGTGTTTGTTTTTACACATGCGGGTTTAATTTAGTGTGGGGATGAGTACAGGTCTCTCTAATACTACATTTTGTTACAATAGTTTTAGTTTTGAACACGCATTATAGTCACTTTTAATCAAAACTAAAACTGTAGTATGGTCTACTAAAGTTGGATTACTAATAGGGACATTTAATTAGTACTATTAAATTTTTAGAAGCTCGGAACTTTTGTTGACTAGGGTTCTCCACCTGCAGTAATGTAAATATCAGGTTTGACGGATTATGCTTAAATAGTTGTTATGTTTGGCTCAGACGTGCAGGGTGGGACATTGTACCTATTTAATGTTTTTTTGTTCGTGAAATCAGATAAGGTCGACGATATATTTTTATTACTGTATCGATTATTCTAAGGGTTTCATCTTCTGGAGGTAGAAACACGGTATGTCACACAGTGTCTATTTCGGAATCAGAGACCCAAACTGGAATCCACTGAAGGGCATTGGTTGAAGGCAAGTAAGAGCTCCTTATATTTGTATGTTTTCTGTGTGGGTACATCGTATGACCTCTTAGGGATATCTCTCGCCTTTTCAGCTCATCATATGGTATTATTTACTTGTTCAGTGGTCAATTGAAAGTTAGCTCCTGGGACGTGGCTTGTGTACATACGGCAATTGTAGTGGCGCTTCGTTTTTTCGCGCCTTACACTACTGCCATACTGTGGTGTGTGCTTCTCTGACTTTGTGCCAGGCTACAGCCAGCTCTCACTGCAAAGGCGCGTCATTTTCTCCATTTTTACTGTTTGTTGCGAACAAAGACTCTACCCCATAGGACAGGAACTTAACTGTTGTGCAGGGAACTGAATTGATTACTGCTTACCGATACAATCCAGTTGCATCATCGTATCTATCTAGTTATTCTGGATATGGTTTTTATTTTCATTGTGCTGGTTTTTGGGACGGGATAATGTCTAAATCCAATTCTTTTCTTACCTTAAAATCACATCTCAATCATTTTATTTCTGGTGTTGGGTTACTAAGTCAAACTTTCTATATCATAATTAAACATTGTGAGAGAAGAGCAACCTTCAAGTGCAAGTCATGTCACATGTATATCTGGAACAAAGACTAAGACTAAATTATGGAGTAGGACCAAGCTAAAATACAAACATAATTTTATATGGGTGAAGTGCAATTACTCTGGAAGAGAGAAATTCGCTTTTACAATAGTGTTGTAATTTAGTTATGATGATTCTGGGTCCATCCATCTTTAAAAAAGGCTGAATTTAATGACAGTGTTATTCATTTTCAACTGAAAATCTTTTTTAATTAGAGATCTTTCAACAGCACTTTTGACCTGCGCAAAATATACGAAATAAACAAAATACATGATTATTGAGATATAAAAAAATAATAATAATTAAACGTGGACCATTAACAATATGTTGTCAGCATTTATTCATTGTTACTTTATATTCACCGAATCTAACATTGTTAGGTGGCCTCAATCAGACAACATTTAGCAACCATTTATGAAAGGAAGGAGACTGGAGAAACGCGCGTACCCTCCATCAGCCACATCACACCCGTCTACAACAGCTCACTGGCTCCCCATCACACACCTGCACCACAAGCATCCACAAGTCTTGACCTCCATAAAGATGTTGGAATTCCCTTGGGAAAGGGAACAAAAGTAAGTTGGTACTTGGTTTTGCTTGCAGAGTGTTTGCTCAATTTTATTCTGTCTGTGTCCTGTCACTACTACATCATTGGCCTCTTTACTATATCCTGGTTTCGTTTTAGATCTCCAATATATCACGATTCGCTTCTCTGATCTCCAATATTCGCAGTTTACTCATGTCTCTTGATAGCTCTGAAGCTTAGATCACCGCTAATGAGAAGAAGGCAGGGCTGTGTATGCTCGAGTGCCTTGCTAACGCCCTGATTCGGAACACATCATCTCTCAAGGCCTTGATCCATATTATACCGAAACCACAGGACAGTTTCCACATCACTGGGAGCACTTCGAATTCTGAACACAGAACTCAACTACTGAGGTTAGATACTATGGCATATTTTTATTACTGTTACACTTCTACAAAGCTATCGATATCTGTCCTTTGGTTTTAAACATAGTATGGCTTTAAATTCGGGAAATACAGTTTATATGGTTTAAATCTATTTGTTAGCGTTTTGGTGATATATCATGTCTTGTAGTTGTATATTGTATAATGAGATGATATAGGATGAATAAGTTTATTGAAAGGGCTGGACAAAGATCAATGAACTATGTATTCTCTTTTAAGTATGATAGATACCAGATTTGTTCAGCCGACTCTGAGGTGCAACGAATTGAGAAGGCAACGCCATATTATGGGAAATACAAATGTCATTCACTTTACAATTTGTACCATTTGGGCATCTATCTGCATGGGTATGTATCATAGCTGTACATATTTGATGACACTATAATTTGAAGATTTCCGAGTGAACCTCAGGAATTTCAAGCAAAGGATATGTTATATATAACTACACAAGACCATTCATATTTATTAGTATTTAATACTATATCATATCTGTGGATTGATGGTACTTTGCTTCACGCAATGCCGTCTATGACCTAAGATCTGGGTCTCGGAGAGACTGGCGCCCTCCTGGTTACATATAAGAATAAAGTGGCTTCTCTTGCTCACCCTGTTTCGTGTCTGCAATGAGGGTGAATTTACATAGGACAAATATATATGATTTATGGACCAAAATACGCATATTATCGTATGCATGATAGCACATGGTTTGCATAGAGTTTGACTAGGCAACACCTCGACGTCACTTACTTAATGCCAGCTACTTATCAGAAAAGCCACAGTGGATTGGAAGAGAAGTGGAGTAGTGAATTGAGATTTTAGACTGTTGAGGCTAGTGGTTGGTAGATCGATGATAGTTTTGGCACGCTGTTAGTTGGTAGGATTCTGGTAATGAGAGGCAAGACTTCAGTGCTTGTCGGTGAATAGGAACGATCAGTACGCATCTAGCCACACACTTATAAATTGTATCTAAGGAACATTGTAAATCTCCAAAGGATCATAAGAATTAGGACATGGACGATGAGGAACATAAAAGTAGCTCATACCGTGTTTTCTGAAGGAATGTGGGTGTTGGCAAGTCTGGTAGCTCCATGTTCCACTTTTTTGGTTGGTCTTTGGTCCTGCTTTGGCCTTGTTGTTGTGGTAAGGTACCAGGGGCATGATTTGGAGAACTTTGGCTTATTGCAGCATCCTGAGTATATAAAGAGCTTAGACAACTTTCAATTATGCTAATACAGTTTATGGATTAGGGATATAAATTGATGGAAGTGAGGATGTATTTGGATCAATACTGCAGCGCTTTATAGAAACGGCGCTAAGCTTTTACAATGGAAAAAGTCACAGAATGATAGAACGGATTGTTCTTATTATATTGAAAGCTCGTTTAAGTTTTAGTTAACAGTATTTTATGAGAATAAATTATTTAATGAGTTCTTAAGTTAAAGCTCTATAATAAGATTAGGCTTCTCAACTTAGATATCGAGAGATACATCTTTGATTTGTCTCAATATTTGGTATACTATCGTTTTGTGTTCAGAGATCATCTTGGTTATAGGTTACACGATAATTTCTTCCGCTAGTGGATTAAAGATTTCCTCACTAATACAATGGTAATGTTGAAATGTTTTTTTATTACGCCCAGAAGCGCGTTTTCTCGAATGGCGTACTTATCAAAACAGAACAAGCGTCTTTGCAAATGATCCTACGCATAAGCTTTGTTGCGCACTTGTAACTCTCTTCTATGTTTTATATGGATTTAATTTTGATTTTCAGGTTACAATCGACAAGTGACGCGTAGGAGAGTGAATATGGATGGGAGACAACCTATGACCACTTGGAAAACAACGAGCAAAATCCAGACACTACAGAGAAACTAAAATACGCTACAGGGGAGACATTAAATTTGATCCATTTAATTCTTAACAGATAGGCGACAACTGTGTAATTTCATATAACTTCAATATCACTATATAGTAATGATAATGTGTCCAGTGTTTTCATCGCTACAGTACAAAGATGCTAAGGCAAATGTCTTCCTCGGGTAGTTTATGTCTGTGTATTGCTGTGTTTTTTGTCTACAGGATTTTGATGGGTAAGAAACTAGTTTATGAAATACTACATAATGCAGTCTCATAGGTTACAATATGTTGAGCCTAACATCAGGTTTGTATCTCATGTTTTAATAGTGAATAGAATAATACAACAACAGTTGTATCTATATGGTTATCTATACGTATATATTATTATTAAAAAAGTTTCTTATTGGAACTTTTCGATTTCAAAATAATAGAACATGCAACGATCCGACTAAGCCCTAGCTATTCACATTTAAATGTATACTGAAAAGGAAAGCAGGATCGCTCGACAGAGTACTTATAATAATAACTATTTTTATATATGGGATAGTGCTGTTGGTCTTGAATCAATTTGGAACAAGTGTATTCCGAGGGACCACACACTGCTTTCACTTTGAGAATCAATCTTTGAATTATAGACGGCAGTTAATCTAAGGACTGGAAAGTTTGGACGGATTGTCAGCTGGGCACGGGGGGTAGTACTGGCAGGTTTTCCCTCTTGGGTACGGTTGTTTAGGTGAGAACGGGGTTTTCTGCAGCATCATTCGAGCTGTTCAGCTTAGAAGATACAATAAAGATCTAATCTTATGCTTCTTCCCACGCACATGCTCATGAAAATCAATATCAGAGGATAACGATTTCTGTTACGCTTATATGGAGTACTTCGATTTGATAACAGTGTGTATGGGTTCCAGGTTACATATTAATACTATAGGGAGGTTTCTACAATTTAGTTAATAATTACATAACATAACTGTAAAAGGGCAGAGAATCAATTATTATTTATAATTAATTTTATATTTCTTGGGTGGTGTGTATGTTTGTAACATTCGCTAAACACATAGTATGGGTAGCAAATGAACTTGCTAACTATGGGCCTTGTCTAGAGCGTGTGAAAAAATATATATTAGTTTCTCGAGGGCTAACATAAGGTAACTAAATCTATCTGTAATCTAACTGAAGTGCCATTGTCCTTCTGGGATATTTGAACTTATTTGGGTATTTTTGATGTTTTTCACTTAAACTAGTGTCTTGGGTGTCTTGTTATTGGCATAGATTAGGATACCATTTCATTTTCTACTATTTATCTTGTATTTGTTTTCTTATAAGGTAAGTCAATTTAGTGAATTGAAGAAGTGTGTGGGATAACAAATGTAAACTAGAGGATTGTAGGCGTATAGTTGTGTGTATGATAAAAAACATAAGAGCATAGACAGTAATAGATACATTGATAAAGTTTTAATTGCTGGGTATGGTCTAATTGCGGGTTATCTGGGTTAAATAGGGTGTAAGGTTGGAGATGAAATCAAAGAGCTTTACTTAAGGTACTTCTTCAAAGGCTTATAATTTTCAATGTATTGTCACAATGACGCAGCTTTCAATATCAAACATATTTCAATAAAATTTTAATCCGTCTCCAAAAAATAAAATATTGTTAAGAGAAACATAAATCAAAAAAAATTATCAGAATGTAAATTTAACACAATAAATAAGTAAAATAAATATAATAATTTAAGCTTTGAGCATTACAACTACTCGCAAGTCAAAACGTATACACAGGAGAAGGGCGGGCTATATCACTGATACACAATTTTAGGCAAAATATTTAAGTAGCAATTTGGATATACAGTAGGAAGCTGATTTTATAATATCAGTATTAGGCTGGATTGAAGACAATGCAAAATCGAATGATTTTTCTTAACGACATAATTAAATGCTAAGAACCTTGAGAAAAGCATCTTATGTCTCCTTTAACTTTAAAGGTGAGCATCAGTGATGGACATGCGCACAGCTGATGAAGAGGCACATCTCCACTGACGTCACCACCCTCTGAAAAAGCTGCTAATTTGAAGGTGTCCGGGAGAGGGACATAACCCGGTCTCTGCAACGCTGTGCGAGGACCAGAGCTTCAGGACAAACTTTTGCATGTACTTTGACAAATCTCTGCGACCTTAACTAACTTCTTAAGCCCACTGAGCACACCACTCCAAGTCAAGATTATAAAGGCGACTGCAAATAGAGCCTTCTGCTGGACCGCATCCAAGCTGAGTAACTTTTTTTTTTTAGTTGACTGTCTGCGAGGAGCGACACTGCGGCTTTGGAGGATGTCTGAACGCAACAGGAGATGAACACACAGATTGGAAGAGCGCTACATCTGTGGAGCTCAAGGCTTTTGTTCTGTGCTCTTCCTTTGCATTTGGGTTGAAGATGACGATGTCTTGAAATCTTGGTAGGCCTATATCTTTAACTGAATATTAAACACATTTTATACAGGATGAGCATGCTTGGATGACGATCAGCGAGCTGTTGTAAGTTGAGTCAATGTTCTTTCATGGCATGCACTTTTTAAACAGACTCTGTTTACCTCTGCCTCATTCTGCCGCATATTGTCAAAGATATGGCTTAAGTTCGCATTTTTGCTTTTAAACAGTTCAACAGGCAGGGGATTTTTTCTTTGCAAACAAATCAAACTGTCTGATGTGATGTCACGCAGTTTCTTGTGGTTGCAGGCTTGCAGCTCTCTTTGAGTTTATGCCGGTGTTCCTAGGGCCGCCTGCCAACTGTCTGGGTCATGGTGGCCAAGTGGGAAGCGCTGCTGTCTGGACTAGGCGAGTCTGAGCCGTAGAAATATACAGTGCTCAGAAAGTAGTATCCTGACATGCTATTAGGCTCTGAAAGAGAAGCTCCCACAACAACAATGTTCTTTACTTTTACCACATCATGTTTAACAGTCTAGAAATAATTGGCCTACTTCAGCCATCTATCAACGTATTAATTAAACTAATTATTTATATTCTAGAAATAAGTTTCTCAGAAGTGTGAGGACTGAATGCACTAACCTGAGTCAGTGAAACCTTGATAACCAACACATGCATTTTTTCACAGAAACTCGGATGGATTGTTCAGGACAACCCCCCCATTTAAAGGACTACCCTACAAAGGCAACTGCCTCTGGTGGATTACAGTGTTTCTACCAGACATGACTTTAGACGCCAAAAAGACTTGGAAGCTTTGGCTTTCAGAAGAAATCTGAACCCTGGATGAGCTAGAAATTGGCTCACAGACACTTGAGAGGCAGACCAGGGTCTTGTAATGGTGCGTCCTCAAACTATTTGTCTGCCTGTAGACTTTCTCTAGCAGCTTCTGTCCCACCCCATGTCACACGCTGCCCAGAATTATGGAAATTTTGTGGAGGACGCTGACTTGGACATTGAGCCTGGTGGTGATGGCTGCTAGTGAATTTCAGGACACCAACAGGTTGTCACATAATTCTCAAGGTAAGGCAAACACTAACCTTTAATTACTAATGCAGAAGTGTGCTCTATGAAACCTAATTAAATTGCACATACTTTTTATGTAAAAGAGGAGTTCCTGTCATACCTGCAGCACTATCAATTGACAGTCCCTGTACGAGTGGATGAAAATGGCAAGTTCTTGAGCTATACTGTGAAACAAAAACGATCAGGTCGATGGCGGCGTGATTTGAGGGATCCATCAGTTGGACCACAACCTCAGCAAGACCCCCTCGAGTCTCGGCTGTTCTATAGCCTGTTCGCTTATGGAAAACACTTTCAATTAAACCTGACACTCAACCCTCACTTGATGTCAAAACATTTTACTGTGGAGTATTGGGGAAAAGAAGGTTTGGAGTGGCAGCATAACACAGTAGACAACTGTCACTATGTTGGATTCTTGCAAAATCAATATAGCACATCTAGAGTGGCCCTCAGCAATTGCAAAGGCTTGGTGAGTAAAGCTTGTTTTGGTGTTTTAATATTTGTACGTTGTTATTTTAAATATTATCTAATGATCATTAGAGCTTTTCTCCTCAAGCTCATTAAAGGACACAAGTGCAAAGTTTATGCCACACTGTTGGCATTGATTGGAACTTTATGTACAATATAGAAATCTGCTTTGGTCGTTTGGTGCAACATGTTCACCTGACTTATACCAAAAGCTAACTGGCAGAGCAATGTCAGCAAGTAAAAATATTGTAAATAGCAATTATACAATAGGCCTATAAATTTAAGAACGAAGGATGAACCTATATATACTGTATACAACATTGTTACTAAAGAATATGCTGATATGACAACACTAAACACTAAACTGCTTGTCACATTGGAGATGTTTTCACTTTGCCTGGAATGATATATAATTTGACATAATTGTATCTCCATTAAACCAAGGCACTAGTACATTTGTAAAGGGGGCAAGTCTCCCCACAATAAGAATGTATGTTTTCAAGATATTTCTCAATAAACCGTTACACCTGTAATTATTCAGTTGTAGATATATTCTACTATGTCAAACTGTAACTTTTCAGACTTAACCATAATATCCACAGAGACAAGCAAATGGTGAACATGAAAAGTTGCACTTACATTTTAAAAAAAACTTTACAAGTGTATTCTTTGTGCTGGTGTGACACTGGTTGAATTTTCATCATTAATCATATTAGTCCCTATTTTTTGCACATGTAAAGTCTTTGAATACACTGAATTAATCTATAGTGTCTTTGTTCTCTTTTATTTTGAAAGCATGGTGTCATAACCACAGAGGAAGAACATTATTTAATAGAGCCATTAAAAAACATATCCTTGACAAACTCGCATGAATGGAACCTGGATGAAGCACAGCAGCATGTTATTTATAAAATGTCTGCCATTCCCTCACCACAAGAGCATAGCCAGGATTTCAGCTGTGGCATTTCAGGTTGGTACACCTCCATCTGGGTTTGGACTTTGTGTGGGTGGAAATGACGCTTTAGAGTGATTTAAATAGATGGCTAGAGGAAGCATTGGTTTGGTTTTTGGTAGACATGACCAGGCTTCTTGTGTGCCGTGTTTAGGTCTGGTCTGGATACTTTTCAGGCTGTCTTAGACATCCATCAAATGTAAAAGGCCTATTTAAATTTCACCCAGACGTTTATAGAAATTGTTGGCATTTTTACAAAACCAACTACTACATTTTTAGATTTTAGTGTAAAAATCTGATGTTGAAATAATATCTCAACTTGGAAGAAAGAACCAGATGGTAAAGCAAGTATGTGGGCCATGGTCTTGTAAGATGGAGAAAAGGCTGTCTTCACCAGGAAGCTTGCATGCCCTAACATGTACCATCTTATAGCTTTTTCCCAGAGCATCTGGGTCATAAAGCAAAGGGCTGCGCTGTAAGGTTCAAAGGGGCAGATTTCCTGTGTGCATTTCAAATACTTGGGTATAACTATTGTTTCCTCAAGAAATGCTAGTCATTGTAAAGTCTTATGTCATAAATTGGGGCTAACTTTTACTCCACCTGTTTACAGATGTCAGTGCATCTTGCCAGTCAAGAACATCTTACAATGATCACATGTCACAAAATGAGTTGTCCAATAGAACCCACAGACAGAGGCGCTCTGTCAGCTCCGAACGCTTTGTGGAGACTTTAGTTGTTGCTGATAAAATGATGGTTGGCTACCATGGACGAAAAGACATTGAGCACTACATCTTGTCAGTAATGAATATTGTAAGTGTTTTGTTTTTGTTTATGGTTATATTTGTTTATTTGTTTTAATCTAAGGACACAAATGTCTGACTTTTTGCCTTTTATTCTTTTCTGGAGGTCAGGTTGCCAAACTTTATCGTGATGCCAGTCTTGGAAATGTTGTTAACATTATAGTACCCGTTTGATTGTTTTAACTGAAGATCAGGTATGAAAAGTTTTTGATAGAAGTGTAGCAGCATTTCCAGTATTTATAACATGCTGTTTCATTTTAACTAGTAAATAACTTCTATTGTAAAGTGCACGTAAAAAAAGTTTTAAATGTCTCCTTTTGCAGCCTAATCTAGAAATTAATCATCATGCCGACAAGTCTCTGGATAGTTTCTGTAAATGGCAGAAATCTATTCTCTCTCATCATAGCAATGGCAACAGTATCCCTGAAAATGGCATGGCTCATCATGACAATGCTGTACTAATCACAAGGTAAGTCAAGCTGTGCATATGCATAATAGAGCTTTCAGTAAATTCAAGTGTGCTGCTTACATTTACCATAATCTTAGACTATTGAGCGCACCTGAATATAAGCCGCACCAACTAGATTTAAATAAGAAAAATGATATATTAGTATATAAAGTATATTTATAGGCTGCACTTGTTAATAGTAAGTCTGTGAGAATCTATAATTTTGTTGCATTGTTGTATAAGCCGCAGAGTTCAAAGTTTATGAAAAAAGTAGCGGCTTATAATCCAGAAATTATGGTACCCTTCTCATTGAAAAACTTAATCAGACCTAAATTTATTCCCATTAAGTACCACCTACATTAAAATATCTCATCTGGGTTTAGTTTGGACACTAATTTTGCCTGTAATTGCTAACTAGTGTAAACTATTGTTTTGCTTGTCATAATTTATTGCTTTTGTGCAAAATCAACAGAAATCATGGAGTTTTGTCTCCATGAAAGTGGTTCTCCATGAAAGTGGTTCTGTTTTTTTTTCGAAGTCAGGATGTCTGTTGAATTGGAATTTGAGGCATTGTTGTTTGTTTAAAATCTGGCTTGTCATTTCACTAAGAGACACTGGGGTGTTGGGAAAATAAATACAAAATAATTAACTTCCTGAATAGGGTCAGAAATGTTTCTGTGGGAAAGGGGGCAAATTCAGAGTGTTCACGACTTAAACTGGTTCTCAAAAAAGAAACAAAACTTGCCTATTGGACAAGATTACTTCCATAAAAAAGATTTTTTTACGTGGATAGAGTAAACCAGAGTAAATAGATGTTATTAGTAGGGTTGGGACAATGTATTGTTTTGCAGTATATTGCCACACAATTCGGTTTTGTTGCAATAAAGTGCAGAGTTAAAGGTGCTCTGTGTAATTTTCTGGAGGTGAAAAGTACACAATTCATTAGAATTACAAAGAAAGAACATTCTGAATAGGTCTAAATACATTTTATGACATAAGGTGAAAAAATATGCAGCTACAGTAACCACTTTATGGAAACAACTATGAGCCGCCCTCCTCCAGGCCAAATAACTGTCCATATTACGGAAGAACCCTGTTCAAAGTACAGGCGCAGATTTGTATTATTTATTTTGTGCCAAAAACAATCTTAGCAGCAAAAACATACTTAAAGTCTATTTTTTAGAATTTTAGACTTAAAGTCTAAAAGTTACACAGAGCACCTTTAAAGAACATTTAAATGGACTGTCCTTTGAGACTCGATTACATTCACATGTGAGAACAGACAAAAAGCTGGTGAATTCAGGTGAATCAGGATTTCACTTAATTCTGGGCAAAGTATTGCAAGACTAATATTGAGTCACAATATACATGTATCTTTGTATGGCAGTGTATTGAAACCGTAATACATAATGAATCGGCCTCATGTATCGTGATCATATTGTTTCGTAACAAAAGCGTATTATCACAGCCCCAGTTTTCACACCCAAATAAATCAGGTACTGTTGATAGTACAACAAGTAAAAGGCATTTATGTGATCAATACTGATGAAATCAAATAAGATCAACAAAAATATCTAAAAAAATTATTTATTATTAATCTCGTTTATGTTTGTCTCACAGATACGACATTTGCACCTATAAGAACAAACCTTGCGGTACCTTAGGTAAGTTGGTGTTAGATTATTAGCAACATTTTCTTTCTTTGTCCTCTGACAAACCAGCGTTACAGCCAGACTGTTGCATTAGTGTTTAATGAGATGCTAGGTTTCCCCTGTGTTATTTTAAGTGAAAGTCTTGGCCATGGTCATCACTATTCAAGTCTGCCTCTGGTTTATTTAGCTATTTTTCTTTGCCCCTACAGTTGGCCTGTAACCTCAGTATATCTAAGGTGCTTACTCGTGCGCTGAGAAAGATAAAAGGTATCCATTGGACAACTAGACAATGAGATGAAGGAAGAGAAGAAAGGATAGTTTAAAGAGAGTAGATGGTCGTAACAGGAGGAGATTATAGGACATTCTAGGACACAAAGGAGTTGAATGGAAAATGGAAGAGATGAAGACTGTTAAAGATTAAGTTGGTGATATTTCGGTAGTCATTGGAGGAGCCTCGTGTTATGCCTTGGCCCAACCATACGTTCTTTCCCTATCTCATCTGCAGCAAAAGCCCCCTGAGGCATCACAGTATATCTTAGAGGTAATATTGTGACTTCAGGGCTGGTTTGACAGATTGACCGCATTTGTCACATTCCCCCATCCCTTTAATTGCCCTGGCATCTGCTCTGTTTCCTAGTTGTCTCACCCTGCCTCCGCCCCTCAGGGATCATACTCCCAGGTCACCTCTCTGCCCTTTAGGGTCGCAGACTAATCATGGGTCTTGAGATTATGCACAATTCACTTCTGGCAATTGGGAGAAAACACCTTAAACCTTGACTCTTGTCTTCACTCTATTACTTAATCTCTCCAGTAATTCATGTGACCTTCTGATTTCCAAGAAACTGGTAATTTTAGTCGAATTATAAAAGTGCTTCCTTGATGATGCATCGCTACAAAGCACACACCTGTTGTGTAAGTTGATCCACACTGCTGTCATCTGTAGATATAATCTCTAAAAAAATGTATTTCCCTATCTGACCTGCGAAGCTGTGACTCCCGATTACTAATGCCCTGTTAAATATAAGGAAGAAAATATGTATAGTTAACTATGTTTTTTGGTGATTGTGTTACTAGGTTTGGCCTCAGTCGCTGGTATGTGCGAGCCAGAGCGAAGCTGCAGTATCAATGAAGACATTGGCCTTGGTTCTGCTTTTACCATTGCGCATGAGATTGGTCATAAGTGAGTTTGATTTATAATATACAGGGCCTCGCATGAAGCATTACACCTTCAAACTCCATCATACCTCAATATTTTCTGCTGTACAAACTTTGGCAATCAGACCTGCTGGTACGATGCTTTTTTCTCCTCCAGCAGACTGCTTGAACTTTTATCGCCACATTTTTCCTCATGCAAATGTTAGTGTCCACATACCTCTGGCTCCTTTTTCTTGAATATAAAGCAAAATAATGATGATGTATTAGTCTATGTATCCCCATCTGGGGAGTTCAGCAAGATGGCGATTTCCTTTATTATGTCTCATGTCTGCTTCTGTTGTGGGGCAGTTGTAAAAATAGTCTCTGCAGCTTCTAGAGGATTAAAAAAAAAACCAAAACACTGGCGTGGTGGGGGGGTTCAGGCGAGTTGATTTATTTCCAGAGTAGAGTAAAATGTCATATACGCCAGTCTTAGATAAACAGGTTTAGGCTCTGCTTTGTGGTTTAGTTTGGTATATACATTAGACACAAAAGTGAGTTTTGACATCTTGTGGAAGCATGAGATACTTTTACTTATGATATCCAGACATTATGGCTGCAGGACACATCACAACTGAATCAAAATTATGGTTTGAATTGGATTGGACTGTTAGAGGCATATGATGGAGTCATTGTTTTTGAAAGAAATATATAAACTGACCACTGTCCTTTCAACTGACAACATTTCCTCTAGCAATTTAAGGTCAAGGTCTACTTGAAAGTATAGTGAAATAAAAACATTTTAGTTTAATTATGCTGAATAAGTTTAATTGTGTGCTAACAGACCAGTAACCACAGGGCTATATCAGGACAACATGTCTGCTATTTCATAATGTAACTACTGAACTAAACTAACCTCAGTCTCATTTTTAAATGAACAACATAACCCGTTGGTTCCATTAACTTATTTACAACATATTAATGATGCATTTGTTTTCTTTTCTTCTTGGGCTTAGGTTTGAGTCATTCATTTATCTCAAGGGTTATTGGGGCTCTGTTAGTGATACCAGAGTGTCTCCCTTGTAGCCTGCTCAGACCTGCATAAGCTGATTGACAAGCCGAAATCAGAGTGGTGATTAGGACTTTCTTGAGCTCCAGACAGGGTTTGACCCTTAACCCTGAGATCTTGTCCACACAGCTGGTTTAGAGTTGCACAACTCAAGTTACTTGTGGTCATTGTGGGACCCAGTCGCTAAACATCTATATGCCATTTGACAATTTCTTTTTGAATTTACCTGTTTCAGTTTTGGGATGAACCATGATGGTATTGGGAATTCTTGTGGTACCAAAGGCCATGAGACCGCAAAACTGATGGCTGCTCATATAACTGCCAACACCAACCCGTTTTCCTGGTCTGCCTGCAGCAAGGACTACATTACCAGCTTTCTCGAGTAAGTGGAGAGAGATCCCAATGTGGATTCTGGTAAGCACATGAGTGGCTTGTGTGGACATTTCTATAATGTTTGTGTTGCTATACTATGAGCTCAAGGTTATCTATAACAGCACAATAACTTAATTATAAAGTTTATTGTTGAACTATTGGTTTATAGCAACTCTACCTATATCTACCTAGCTTCTCAGTACACAGTGCAACACAGAATTTTTTTATTGTGATGTCTACTTTTGTATTTCTCTCTTTAAGGCAACACACAAAATTCACCAACTCTCTTATTTCTTACTGCTGCATCAGTAAGCTACCATTAAAACTTCCTGTTTTAATTTTTGATTTTTAGCCAGCATTATTTTAATTTCATATTCATTTATTTAATTCTATAATATGACTTTATAATGATCGCTATCTTGCTGATCCATAGTACAGTAATAAGTCACATTTGCTGAACACACTACTTTTCATTTTCTGAGCTCAGCAGGAGGAGACCTTGTGATGTCAGTCTGTGCAGGCTTATACACTTATGAGTTTATGGCGAGACCCTTCAGGAAAGATTATTAAAGTGGCCGCGGTTGTCAAATGATGTTTCCGGCCGAGAGCTTTGTGGGCAGCACTTGTGGTAGAGATGACAGTGCGCTGTGCCAGCTTTCAACTTGCATACAAAGAGCTGCTTCTCCACTTCTCTGTTGGGTTCCTGTCCAGTTTTGGCGCAAATATCTAATGGGGACACTGCCACCAACAAGCAACAAGAGCTGAGATTTTATCATTGCCATAGATTCCTTATACTTTTTTTTTGCAAGAATGTTTTAAAATCTATTTCTTTTTCAATTAGCATCAGTCACAACTAGAGCTGGGAGATATATTGAATTTTAGATAATATTGTGATTGTTGCTTTGAAAATATGCAAAAAATAGAATATCGAGTGTATTTTAAATAGTAAGAAATGCTTCAAAAATAGTTGTTTAAAGAAACAAATGAAGAGAGTTACAACATTGTAAATCATTAAATAAATGTAGAAGGTGATATTTTGGTCACTTAATCACCCTTTGGTGCCAATTTTTTATTAGTTAGATGCACAATGCAAATTTATTCAATTTTTTTTATTTAGCATGGAAACGTCTGACTTTGTGGTCTTGTGAGGGCAACTTGGGTCAAATATTTGGTCAGAATGTTGAGACACTGAGAAAGAGGGACCTTTTAGTGAACTAATTGATTGATAGCAGATGTCTTAAGTTGATCCAAAATGTATAGTCGACTACAGCCTAACTTTTCTGAATTTTAAACCTCAACTAATACACTTAAATACCTTTTCCGGTTGGAGATAATGGCATCTTCGAGATCTGCCAAAAAATTATCCAGATATCCATTTTTTGTCATTATCGGCCATCCCTAATCACAACTCACAGTCATTACAATATTAGTTACAATTTTCTTTCCAAATCTCTGTTTGATATATCAAACAGATATTTTTATTATTTTTTTTTTTTGACTTGCCTGAAGTCTACCATTAACACTTGTACCTAAATACTAATTAGAAATAATAGTACGAGTGTCTCTTAAATTAGAAACGAGACACTGTCCTTTTCTCTTTATTTTATGATCAGCTTGTGCATTCAAGATTTGTCCCTCAGCACATACAGTCTGTGTGATTTTAGTAGCAGTCCCATAAAGCAGAGCACTACGTTATTGTTGTCACTCTGCCCACTTTTCCTTTCCAGAGTTGGGAGGCCATTCTCCATGTAGCAGCTGCCACAGCTGGAAATAACACTGTGTTATAGTAAATACTTAAGGTCATATTCTCTTTTCGAAGGAATGTGCTGCCTCAGAGAGACAGTAACCACTACTACATTCCTCCCTTTTTCTCTGCAGCAAGAATTGTTTGAGTCAATCTACTAAATTACAGAGAACAACAATGGACTGAATTTGATTTCAGCTGGTCTACAATAGTTTGTTACCTTAATAAATGAATCTGATATTTAAAAGGTTCAGAACGACTTATTTCAAAACCACTAGTTCTATTTTTGTAGCAAATATTGAAGTGTAGTACTTTTTGAGGATAGACTAAAGACAGTCAAGTTAGAAAGTTTAGTGGAAAGTAGATTAACAAATTTAACTTGACGGGTTTTTCAGAGGACCAATAAAACACTGACTCTTTATATTGAAATTATTCTTATTTTAAGTTTGTATTTTTGACAGCTCAGGTCGGGGAACATGTCTGGACAATGAACCCCCAAAACAAGACTTCCTATACCCAACTGTGACCCCGGGGCAGGTGTACGATGCAGATGAGCAGTGTCGCTTCCAGTACGGAGCCTCTTCACGCCAGTGCAAGTATGGGGTAAGAAACTGTTTGTTGTTACAACTACTTCAGCTGATGCAGTTTTCCTAAAAAGAAGCTTTATAGTGAACGATTCTATCTGTTCACTGTTGTTGTGATGACTGACAACGATTTACTACATATCATTGCTTAGATCTGAAAGAAAATTACAAATTTATTTAATAAATTATGTAATTTGACTGCACTGAGTCCTGACTCTCTTTAGCAAAGCCTTATTTAGAGGTGTGCAATTTATCGAATTTTAGATATTATTGTGATTGGTGTTGTAGTAAAAATATATATTTATATTTAATTGTTCAGGTAAAGTTAGTCAGTAATATTTTTGTCAGTTGATCACTTTTGGACATTTGTATTAGTTAGAAAGCACATTGCAAAATGCCATTAAACTGCTGTTATTTTTTGTCTTTTTCTTTAGGAGTAGCTAATTAGAATGCAAACATCCGAGTCTTGTGAATGCAGTTTGGGTCAAATATTTGATCAGATCATTGAGGCACTTACTAGTTTTTCTAATCGACTGGTAGCACATGTCTTAAGTCGACCAAGAATGTCTGTAGTCATTCAACCCAGTCAAGCCCAGTTTTTCTGATAATTAAACTTCTTCTTGGCGCTTGGTTTGAAATAATACCGTCTGAATACCGTAATCAAGATATGTCCAAAAATTATCGAGATATTAATTTTTGTCAGTATCTCCCAGGTCTAGCCTTAATTCAAGCTTTCTTTTGAAATGGGACTAACTTGCTCAGACCAGCACTAAAACAGACGCACAAGCCAATTCAACAGAATAGTGAAGGCTGGAAGTATGAAAGACAAATATCCTTTGATGGTTATATTTGTGAAGCCATACACAACCTCAGCCTGTTTTATTGCCAGCTTGTTCTCTTTTGCCATAAATCCATCAGGTCCACATCGACATTAGTTAAGGCCTGGACCACTGACCTTTTAACAGGGCTGGAATAGTGAAAGGAGCGGCAGGGTGGCTTATTGGAAGCAGCTGGCAAACAGGAGGTGCTGCACTGTGATAGTGGCAGTTTGCCGCTTTATTTAATCTGGATAGACTCATGTCCATGGCATATTTACTGACCTTCAGGGTCAGAATCTCCACACAGCTTCATAATTCTTTTTCATTGCCTTGTTCTTCTGCCATACACAATTGTCCTGTAAATGCCTTTGAAGTGGTTATGTTGGATGACCCGCTTCAGTTTAAAGGGAAATATAAGAGCTGTTCTTGTAACATGTGCTCATTTTATTGGCTTATTTATTTGGGGGCAACTTAGTGCTGTCTTCTTACTTTATCTTACACACTCTCGCCATGTGGTAATCTAAATGCATTCTCCTTATTTCCCAGACAAAGGAGTAGAGGGGAGATGTTTATCCAGACCACTCAGTAATACCTAAGATATTTGTTGGGCCTACAAGTCATCTTTATCTCAGACTTGGGAGGCCTGTTGCTCTCTCCTGATTTCCCTCAAGAAGCAGAAATGTGATTTCTTGAACTGATGTCACAGTCCCGTGTGTTCCTGAGGTGAAAGTGAGCAAATATTAGTCATGGTGTTGATCCAGCAAACTCTTCATTTCTCATACAAGAACCGTTAAAAGCACCCACTGACCCCATGATTCAAAGCATATGGGCCTTGGTATATAGGTATAGCATACATAATGTTGTCATCCCCCATTTTCAAATTTGGGTTGTAGTTGTTGTGTTGCAGTGTTTACAATAGGTACACAATAAACATTATCGTTGGGGTTTGTTTTTGTTTTTCACAATGAAGAGCAGAAAAACTAAAATAAGCTGACTAGTTTTTTGAAAATTTGAGTCTGACTGAAATAATTCTGACCAACTTGCTCTTTCCTTCTTTCCTAGGAAGTGTGTAGAGAGCTCTGGTGTCTTAGCAAAAGTAATCGCTGTGTCACTAACAGTATTCCTGCTGCTGAAGGAACTCTGTGCCAGACTGGCAGCATCGACAAAGGGTAGGTGTTTCTCCAAATGTCACTTCTCTAGCACTGATATCAGTATTATTGTATATTGTAACATCTGTGTTTGATGCTAGTGTCGGCGAAGCGGTTAATCCTCATGTTTCCTCTGTGTGCACTCGGGTTGTTAAACAGATTAATTTTCCAGTGATGTCTTTGTTGACCAAAATGTTTTTCTTGTCAAATAATGATTTACTTTGATGACATTGATTCATATGAGACCACAACGGTAATGAAAAGTGTTGAATTGAGTTAGTTAAAGCTACAGTCTTCTTTCAATCTTTGTTTAGTTGACTACAGTGTGGCTGTGCACCAATGAAAGTCCAGCGGTGTTACCTCAATGCGTTGGCTTGCTGCTGTTTGACGTATACCCAATCCCTAATGCGCCAGGCTGCAGATCATCTGCTCCCTGTTTATTGCTGCTAGGTTAGAGGAGACAGTTTTAACTTGGATTACAGCCTCCATTGTCTCTGGATGGTCCGAGCTCTAAAAGAGTAGAATAGAAGAGTGTCACGAGCTGTCATCTATGATTACGATTAGCTCAGTGGAGCCTTTGAGGACAGGGGCCAATGGATAGGGTCCTTGACAACACAGGGGGCCCAGGTTGAGCTGGTTGCTTTGGAGCAGTGCCCTGTCAGGGGCAGCTTCAAAGGAATATGACTGTCAGCCATTTCTCACCCAGCGTGCACTAGAAAGGGGCCACAGAATTGGGGAAGCTGGCGATCCTATGACCCCATAGAATAAACAGACCAGTAAAAGCTCACAATAGGAAGGAAAAGAAAAGTGCTATATCATATTTCTGTGTGTGTGCTGAGTTTATTTGATTTATGCTAAACATATAATTTCTTCTCGCTTCTGTCCAAAGCCTATACATGTTTAACATTAAGAGGCCAGCAGCTCAACATAGCCCTCACCTTAACCCACTGACACAGATGAGAGACAAAAGGACATGTCTGATCCCTTCTGAAACCCTCAACAGCTTAGCACCAGGCTTACAGTACTGCAGCAGATTGACACATGACAGTGTGTAAAACAATAGAAGCAAATCTGCTGAAGGCAAACCTCTTTCTTTCAAAGGACACTTTTATGTTAAACTGTCTTAATTGTATCCCTAAAAAAGATTATTCTGTTTCATGCATAAATAACTTTTTGCTTTTGTAGTAGCTTGTCCTAAATAACTGTGTCTATATATTTCCCAGTGGTGCTTCCAAGGGGATTGTGTGGCCTTTGGGACATGGCCTCAGAGCGTAGATGGAGGCTGGGGACCCTGGTCCATGTGGGGCGAATGCAGTAGGACCTGTGGTGGTGGTGTATCATCCTCCATGAGGCACTGTGACAGCCCAGCGTAAGTAGGCAAAGTAAGCCACAGCAGAACACACTCATTCAGGTCTCGTCTACCGGTGTGTGTGGGGGGTATATATCTTTTTATGGGGACTCATATCTGTATACACGCTAATATCATGGGAACCTGTCTCCAAAAATAGGAACAAAAATCAGGTTGTTGGGATCATTTATTATTAGATCAACAACATGACTTGAAAGTTGGCCATAAATTAAATGGGTTAAGATTAACTTTTGGTCAAAAAAGTATAGTTTGTTTAAGTTTCAACAATCAGTTTACAAGTAAGTAGTAGTGTAAGTGTCAGTGCAAATCTGTGTGTGTGTGTTTCAGATGTTTTATTTTTAAACAGCTTTAAAAAATTTTGCAATGTTTAATTTATTTGTAGTTTCATCACTAATTTCTGTGTCTGGCAGCCCATCAGGAGGAGGCAAGTACTGTCTTGGGGAAAGGAAGCGCTACAGGTCCTGCAACACCGATGTGAGTGTCTTCATGTGTTAATTAGTGAATGTAATGTTTAAGCTTTTTGCACCCACAAAGCAGCAAGAATTCCACACTAAATTAAAGTCTTGATCAATCTAGTTTTCCAACATTGTGACCATGGAGTTTTTATAATCCACACACTTAAGTGATTTGTTTTTTTGTGCTCACCCTTCCTGTTCCTAATTTTATTTGATTGATATCACTATATAGGCCTACTGTATAAAATAACAACATAACCCTGGGACCAAAAGCCTCTGTGGTGTTTTGGTCCCTGTCCCTGAGTCCTGATTGGCTAAACCACTTGTGTCACGGAAATGTAATCATTTTATTGCATTGCTCAAGTTTACCATGCTACAAAAATCATACCACACTCAACAGAACACACACACACAAAAACAAAACAAATCTTAATGCATTGATTGTTTTTAGAATTGAGCTTTAACTATACAAGATGGATGCAACTTATAATTGTTGTAAAATTTGGTGTGGTGAACTGTTACTGTAGGAATTCAAAGTGTGTTTTATTGCCCATACTTAATCCGAGGCAATGAAAAAAGTGGCTTATTTCCCTTTGGCCCACTTTTGCACGGACACTTCTGAAATACAGCTTTGACACTGGCACTTTTATTTGTCCTTAGGGAGAGTGTTTTGTAACCAGGCTGCCGCCACCTATTGCCTCTGCTCAACTTCCCTCAAAACTTCCCTCAAGTTTCTGGGTCAAGTATTATAGGACTGCAGACTGTTCCTGAAAACCAGGAAGAAGTACATATGGCCAAGTGAAGCCAAGTGCTGTCCAGGACCAATAAGATTTAAAAAACCAGACTGTATAGCTGGCTACAATGAGTTAAATTGATTAATTACGATAAATCGATTAGTTAAATAGTCATTGACTAATTTAGTTATTGAATAATTATTAACTGGTCATTATTATAAGCCTCAAAACATTCCATGACCTAAAAAAATGAAAATAAAAAATTCAGATGGAAGTAAAGAAAATTGTATACATTTATTATGTTTTAGATGCAAACAACAGTTTGTCTTTTCTCTCAGGGACTGCAGATGGAAAGTAGCTGTGTAGCTATAATCTGTTACAGATCATCTTTGTTTTATGAGCATTATGTCTCTGTACATTGTCCCTTCAAATAAAGACTAAACTAAACTTTAGATCTCCACCTCCTAACTCAAACTCTGACATTCTCAATTACTTCAATTCAGGTTTTGCAAAAATCTTGTCTTTCAGTGACTTTTCCATTCTAAACTACAACTAAATAAATCACTAGATGCAGCCCTCATCCTCTGACCTGAAGTCAGTTAGTACCCGCCTACTGTGGATGGTGCGATCTCAGACTGATGCATTAGGCTAAGTGTTTTGGGTTTCTTGGGACCTTTTTCACACCAATACACTTTTTATTGAAGACCCTTCTTCTGTCTGCCCTGAGATGAGCCTCTGTCCCTGTTATGTGTAGAAAGTTTAGTTATTCAAAACAAGGAAATGTATCATCTTCAGCGAGAACCACATAGCTTTATTTCACTGTCACACAAAACTGCTTAATGTTTTTTCATACAAACTGTTAATGTACACAAATCTTCTATTTTTTGTTGTAACAATGTTCTTTTGCTGTGACATTTTTGTACTAACAATGAGTATTTCGTTTCAGGCCTGCCCTGTAGGGTCTCGTGATTTCAGAGAAAAACAGTGTGCAGATTTTGACAACATGCCTTTTCGAGGGAAGTACTACAACTGGAAGCCGTACACTGGTGGTGAGTTTATTTAATTAAAGAAGTGAAGATTTTTGGTGGAAGACTAGGGTCAATTCAATTAAATTTATTTGTATAGCCCAAATGTATAGCCAAATCTGCAGATATTTCAGAGAACTTCACAAGCAAAAATTGTCAGAAAATCAAAGAATGAATCATTTGGTCAATACAAACAGAAGCATTAGAAAATCAGAAACAGCCATTATTCAAAAGTACAAGGGCAGATTGTTCAACAACAAACAGGCTGATGATTAATTGATCCAAAGCATCCCCTGTTCTTAAAAAAACAGAGGGAAAAAGATAAACTGGAGGAGAACTACAGTGAAGGAGAGATCCACTCCCATGGATGATCAGGCTGTAGATGTGAACGGAATCGACACTATTTTATACATTTGTTCATGTGCTGTATTTTACTACAAGACAAAGTGCATAATGTGTCTGTTTTTTAATACAGGTATAACATCGTTATTGTTGCAGTAGCAGTGCTTTGGATCATCGTATGTTTGTACTTTTGACTCGTGCAGGTGGAGTCAAACCCTGTGCTTTAAACTGTTTGGCTGAGGGATATAACTTCTACACCGAGCGCTCCCCCGCTGTCATAGATGGCACTCGCTGTCAGGCCGACTCACTGGACATCTGTATCAATGGAGAGTGTAAGGTATGAAATATAATAACAGTGTTACAAGCATTAAACCAAGGCGCATTAACTTTTCAGGGCTAACTGAAACATAACTTGCAAAACTAATTGAAGAATTGTGTCTTTATTGTTGCATTTTGTTGTTTGAAAAGTGTTTCTTTAAAAATTGCATTGTTTTTGTTACAAGATATTTTTCCTCCTTTACACACATCATTGTCACATTTAGGATTTTAATTAATTAATTAATTACTCAAGTCAGAAAAACACTATAGTTGCTTGAGAACTAAGCAGCAATTTGGATGCTTCATGTAATTCTATTGGGAGAAACAATGGTTCAAATTAGTATTTAAAATTAAATATTTGCAAAGAAAATCATGGTACAAAATGCAACTACTATGAAAAATGCAACTTTTCTTGCCGGATAGCCCCTTCTGACTAATTTTCTAACCCTGGTCAGGCCCTTTGGTCTTGTTCCAACACTCCGGTGCAATTCCATGTTTTTTGGGGGTGGCCTCTGTTTCTCTGTTCTTTGTAAACTGGTTGCTCTTTTGGGTGTTTGTGGAGGGCCATGTGTGGTGCATCATTATTGAACTACTTTAGCTTTGGCGCGTCTTTTCCCTTCTGCCACACGTCTCAATTGAATGTAACAAATTTATATACTTATGTTGAAATTTATTGTAAGTATGACTTATGGTAAGAAAATATCACTCAATAATATTTAATGTGATATGAATTTAGTCAAATGTAGTGAATTAAAGAAATGTATTATTACTTTTCCTGAGTAATCATGTTGTGTCTTACATATAACTGCAGATCAATCCATCCCCATTTGCGTTGTTCAAATTTTAGTTTAGTCCATTTCAATATAAAACAATTTATAATATATATTTGAAGAATTGTACAAAAATCATATCTTAGTTTAGGACTAAAACACAATAGTATTATCACCATAGAGCTTCTGTAACTTGCTCATGGTGGAAAGAGGTTTTTCACTGAAGCAAGAGTACTGTTGCTTCAAACTTCAAATTAAATATTGAGTATTGTGTTGTCAAGTAAATGTAATTGAGTAAATTTGACTATTTGACCTTAATCTAACCAGGAAAGTCCAGCTGAGATTGGAATCTCTTTTTCAAGGAATTCCTGTTAGAAAGAAGAGCTTAAGTGCCTATTGTACATTTAACTTGAGTCATTTTCTGGCCCCAAAAAGTCTATTTTTTTGCTAAACAAAACCAAAACATGATGTGTGTCCAGAAGACTTAAGAAGCATTAGGTTTATTTCCAGACTCAACCCAGCATGTCTTTTGTTTTATAAGCTTTCTTCTTCGTGATAAATCTTTAGAACACTGTCTGCTTGGAAGAAGCACAAAACTGCTTAAGTGGCTCTGGGTGCACATGTGCAGAAGAAAAAGAAAGAGAAGTAGAGCACAGAAGTAGAAATGTAGCATACGCTCCTATATGCTCTTATCAGCCCGATCTTGCCCCTTTGTTTTAGCCGGTCTTAGCCTTGGTCTTAAGTATTCCTCTGTTGGCCACTAGTGGCTCTCTCCAAGCTCTATACACTGTCAGTATAGAAGGTGTGGCTCCAGCCAGATGTGAGGGTGCAGTTTTTTTCATTGAACCTGACACATGCTCACGCCTGTGACAAGTGAGCAGCTGCTTTAGGATACAGGCAAAAGAGAACTGTAGCAGCAGCTTCAGTTTGAAAAAAAAAAACTGCAATAATAGAAATCTATTTGGTGAAAGTCTATTTACTTGACAGACTTGATCAACTTTGTCTAAAATGTGTCTTTTTTTTCATTGTCACAGGCGTGAGCATGTGTCAGTTCATAAAAACTGCACCTCACATCTGGCTGGAGCCACACCTTCTATACTGACAGTGTATAGAGCTTGGAGAGAGCCACTAGTGGCCAACAGAGGAATAATTAAGACCAAGGCTAAGACCGGCTAAGACAAAAGGGCAAGATCGGGCTGTATATGTTATTGAGGAAAATGCATTCTCTGTATTTGGCCCATCTTCCATCTTCTCTAGAGCAGTATTCTGAGGAGCTGGGTTCTCTGAATGTGGACCCAGGTGTTCTAAACCTGAGCTCTGCTTGGTTTAGACCACCTACTTAGAGGATTAACATATTGTTTTTAACTGAGGGGGTAAACTAAATACATTATTTACTTTTCCAATTATCTTCATTAATAATGTTTTTATTGTTTTCTATGTTGTTTTTTAAATTTTAAATGAAAGTCTCATCATAATTTAAGGGAACACTGGATATAAAGACAAATGTGGCTAAAACACTAGTACTGGTCATGCTTATTAAAAAAAATTACAAACAAATATATAACTGCTTACTATTTTTTATAAAAATTGCCCTTGTTTATGTTGTTTTCAAGCCACTGGGAGCCGCCATTTTGGTTGATGACATAAAATAGTGTTTCCATGGTTACTCCCACAATTTCATCAGGTGAACAGTTGAAACAAAAACACCACTGACAGTGTCCAGTTCTTGCCTCTTCCTCTTGATTATCTTCAGTTTTACTAGATTCCACATAATCGTTCTGTATTTGGCTTTGCTCCGGCTCAAACTGACAAGAATTCATGTTGCTTAGTTACCTGCTACTGCCTGTTACCTGACAACACTATTTTATGTCATAACCACACCAAAATGGCAGCCTCCATGTCATTTCTTTAAAACACTATTTTAATAAAACTACAGATACTTCCGAGGTATATGTCCTGTATTTATATATGTGATGATAATGTAAGTGTTTTAGGATAAACATGTGATTATATTCAGGGTTCGCTTTAATTTGGATCGGTTCAATCATTCATATTGTACTTAAAAGTCACTTATTTGTCTTTTTTAGCATGTGGGCTGTGACAACATCCTCAGCTCAGACGCTAAAGAGGACCGGTGTCGTGTGTGTGGAGGGGACGGCAGCACTTGTGAGGCCACTGAAGGACTGTTCAATGAGTCGTTACCCAGAGGAGGCAAGTCTTTGGCTTAATATGATATAGATCTGAACATGTCTTTAGAATATGTGTATATAGTTTTATTTGAAGGCAGACTTAGCTATGTATAAATAAAGAAAATGCAGCTTTTCTCTTAAAGCTAGCATAAAGCGTGGCAATCAGGAATCTTAATTCTTCAGTATCTATTGAAAATATGTTGTGAGTTTTTATTGATAAACTGTGGAGTTAATATTAACTGTAGCATAAGATCTTCTAGATAAATAAAAAGACTGAAACGTGCATATTTCTCCTTGTATGGTATGGCTAGTAAACCATCCAAAAATACAGTGTGTGCATCTGTGTGTGTGACCAAATAGCAGTGGGGGTTGTTTTGTCCTCTGGCAGAGTTGCTCTGTCCTTTTTTGGCTGATTTTGGAATGCATTCTATATGTGGTTTTACCTCATGACATGAATTATGAATGTGTCTGCTCTGTGTTTTGGAAAAAGTCATATTAAGGGGATAAAGTGGAGAAATACCACCTTGAAGGGGTCTGTTCTTCTCTTCTAGGCTACATGGAGGTTGTCCACATCCCCAAAGGCTCAGTTCATATTGAAATTAAAGAGGCCTCAATTTCCAAAAATTACATTGGTAAGTATGCTTTTGCTGAAACAAAATTATTTTCTTATCATAACTCTATTTTACCTAAAAATGCATTTTATTTTAGTTGTAGCTGATAGTATTTCAAGAATAATGTATTTCAAAAAGTTGTCATACAAATAGTTGATTTGTTTATACAGTTAAATCCATTTTGTTTAAAATTATATTCAGCAGTAAACTTCTGATGGAAAGACATGTTATATTTAATTAATTAACTGTATTGTGTTCAGTTTTATTCCAAATGTGTGGTGTTTTTTTTTTTTCTTTTCAGCTGTTTCATATTTGCTCTACTTTTGTGGGTAAACCACACAGATTCCTCCAGTTTCCTAATGTTTCTGTGGAAATGCAATTATAGACATTTTTTTTCATCTGTTGCCTAATCCAAAATAATAAAAATCCATAAAATCAAATGTGACTATGAGGACATGACACTAAATGTGAACTCTGCATACTCAGGTACAACCATGATTGAGTCAAAACATTTACAGAAAGAAAAAAAAAAAACATTAATTGTGTCTTTAGAAGACAAAACAGAAAGGATTAGAATGCTTAATCTTCTCTTTTTTGGTGGATGCCCTGGGGGCTAAGATCTGTGTCAGGTTTGCACTGATGTCAGATGTGAAGGTTACCTGGTCCACCATTACTGTGTATCAAAGAAAGATAAAAAATGATGTTGTAATCAGTTGCTCTGATTTGATGTGTGTAAAAGCCTGAGTTGGAGCCTGCAGTCCAAAAGTTGAATATTTCTGCTCATTTTGGCCCAGTTCTTTGAGTAAAAGAGGGTATTTTCAGATCTGTTGTGCTTGGAAACCTGTTTTGTTTGACAACCATGCAGCCTGGTATTCCTGAAGTTGGTTGAGGCTTTTACCTGAAGTGTGTTTTCTTTCTCATTTTACGTGTCTGCACATGTGAATGTCTTCATCTCCAATGCTTCTGCTCAGTCTCTCAAAAGGATACTACTCAACGAGTTCAAGACTTCAGAATAGACCAGAAAAGATGATGGTTTTGATGAACTACAGCCATGCTCACACTGTAATGATTGTGTTCACCTGCTGCTTCTGTTTGTAGTGGACACAATTCTCTCAAAGAATTTATTGTCTCTGATTTTGTAGCATTGAAGTCTGAAGCTGATGACTATTATATCAATGGAGCTTGGACCATTGACTGGCCGAGAAAGTTTGATGTTGCTGGGACAGCTTTCCATTACAAGAGACCGTCTGACGATCTCGAGTCTCTGGAAGCTCTTGGACCTACTACTGACAACCTGTTTGTAATGGTAAAGCCAAGACTTAAAAAAAGAACTCATATTGAACCTGAAGCTTAAAATTATGCTTATCAATGTCTTGCAGGTCCTTCTCCAAGAACAGAACCTGGGGATACATTACAAGTTCAATGTGCCAATTCAGCGGACAGGAAGTGGTGACAATGAAGTGGGCTTCTCATGGCACCATCTGCCCTGGTCTGACTGCTCTGCCACATGTGCTGGAGGTAAACACGATCTCAGTATTTCTGGAGATTATGAAAGACATTGAAATATCTTTGCTAAAGGTGCATTATGTGACTTTTGCTAGTTTAATGCAGTAGTTTGCAACATTTTGGACAAAACTGACGTATTGTTTGCACTGTTCTTGTCTTAATTATGACAATTTATGTTTTAACTTAAAGTCAAATAAAGCTTGACAGTCATGTGTTTCTCACATCAGGAATTGAGGTCATGCTCCACTTACTGGCTGCAAAGTAAATTTCAAGGGGGAAATAATGTTGCTATGTTAATGCTGCAGAAATACTGACATACTGAATCTAGACGATTCAGAACTTAAAAACAGTGCAGAAGTTATCAGAGATTACGAATGAAATCACAAAACTGGTAAATTCAAACAGTCTTTTCTGTGACTCAGAGGACAAAATAGTATCTTACAGACAGACAGCTTACAGCTGTGTTTTTAATGAGGAAGCAATGTTAGAACAGGATTACACACTCAATTGCCACCTAAAATAGAAACAAATCTTTGTTTACACAGTGTGGAGAGGCTTGTTGTAATATTGTATGATAAAGTGTGGCATTAAAACACACACTTAAAGCATTTACAGTCAAAGCTATATCATAAGGCAGACATCGGTCTCCACTGCTCTAAACTGTGTATTGTTGATCCAGATGATGTAATTTGTGTCTGCTTTGTGTCTTGGCCTCACCTCAGATGCCAGCTGTGATTATCTTTCATAGAGTCAGCTTTGCTAATAATGAAGTGTTGTCTGTCATCGTAGTAATAAAAAATTGACTCTGTCTCAAAACTGTCAACTCCTTTACCTCATACTTAACCAAACCATTCATCAAACCATATTCCAGCACAGACGGATTGACTTTTAGTCCAGGCGTACACACTTATATACTGTATCTTATTACAGCCGCCAGACTAGGCTGTGTTAAAATATGTATCCCAAGAGGGTCGAGTTGGTTGAAATCCCTGCACACCAACAGTGGGGTGTGACACTTAAAGGTCCACCATGTAACTCTTTGACTCAAAAATACTAAACTTTATGTTTCCATGGAAATGCAGGTCCTGTATTATTTGACATTTATTGTGGCATAAACCACGTTGATTTATCCTCATTAAGGAAGTTTCCTCCCAAGTATAGTTTCATCTGTGTATTTCTGTTGAATCATAAAGTGGACTTTTCCCCCCCAGAAAGTTACACAGTGTCACTTTAACTAGAGCACTCACCCTCCAGGTTTGAATGAAATAGAAAAGTTACTTTGCCCAAAATACAAAATAAAATTTAGGTTGTTAGACTCTTGAGTCTAGCCAGAAGAAAAGGGTGGAGTTTGCATGTTCTCTCAGTGTTCTCTTCAGGTACTCAAGCTTCCTTACTCCTCCAAAAACGTGCATGTTTAGGTCAATGCGGCACGGTGGCAGAGCGGTTAGCGCTCTGGCCTCACAGCAAGAAGGTCGCGGGTTCGATTCCCGCACGGCCCGGGACTTTCTGTGTGGAGTTTGCATGTTTCTCCCCGTGTCTGGGTGGTTTCCTCCGGGCACTCCAGTTTCCCCACCAACCAATAACATGCATGTTAGGGAACACTTGGTGGTAGTCGGAGGTTGAAGCGCCTGGTGTTTAAGCGAATCGCCTCTGGTGAGCTGCCCCAGGGCAGTTTACTGTCACTGAGTGGGGAGGGGTTTATCTATGTGAAGCGCTTTTGACTCTGTCTGTGAAATGCCTAACAATAAGATTATTCTTACTACTCAATGGATCACTATAAATTTATTTAAGTGTGCAGAGAAGAATAAGCTGCAGCAATTGTTACATAGCTCAAGATCATTGTCGGCTCAAATCTTTGAGCTGCATTTATATGAGCTCTTAGAGAAGAAGGCTGTGAGCATCATACGGATCTTCTCTCTGCACAGTCCTTTGAACTGTTGCCCTCTGGAAACGTATAGAGTCATTCAGCTAAGAAAATATTTTAAGATCTTATACCAAGGAGTTAGGCGTGAACTGAGGAATCCTCTAAGCGCACAGATCTTTTTGGGGAGTAATTGCTTGTTGTCTATGAAATGTAAAGCGAAAGCAGCATGTAAATGTGTGTCTTTTTTTCTGGTAACCAAAGCAAATACACAGGAAAAAACATTATTATTATTTATTCAGGAGAGGCTCTAGTCACAAATGGAACAACCTGCAGAAATGAATAGGCTAAATGATATTGGTGCACAGAAGTTAGTTGCTTGTTTATTTTAAAAATGCAAACATCTTGCCAGCATCTTCATCTCTTGTTTAGTTAATTTCCATGAGGTTTTCACTGCCTCAGTCTAAAATGAAAAAACACTGTAAAATCCAGCAATGAAAAGTGACTTGTTGGTGGTTTTCTCTGACAACATGTTAAAAACTTTGCAAGTGAAGAGAAGACTTCACCAAAGGACCAAAGTGTGTTTATAAAAGCATGTGTTTGTGTGTTAATGCTAACGCTAAAGTTTGACAATTTGAACATAAACAGCTCATATGCACAGTTGCACACAGTTAATTGAAGCGCTCAAAAGTGTCATTATTTTTGTTGTTTGCTTCCCCTTAAGGCTCCCAGAAGCAGGAGGTGGTGTGCAAGAGACTGGACGATAACTCAGTGGTCCAGAATAACTACTGCGATCCAGACGGCAGGCCTCCCGAAAACCAGCAAGCATGCAACACTGAACCCTGTACTCCTGAGTACGTACAAACACAATTTATATTCAAAGGAATGAAAGTGATAATAAGCTGTTTCTAATGTGAGTGATTTTGCTGATTGAAGGCAAGATAAAGTTCATGTCCAAACAGCTTTATTATTTTTTTTGCAAATGTTTAAAAAAACTATTGGTGTTACTGTTGTAAATATTTTTTCTTGATGCAATATTTTAAGTGTTTAGAGAGCTAAAATCTAAGCTGTGTTCTAATATTGAATGTATCTTTTGCATAGAAGCTGCTGTGGGTTTGCACAGGGGTGGGCAATTATTTTTCCCTAAGGGCCATATTCAAATCCAAAGTGGTGGAGGTCTGGAACACAGCTATTTGGTGTTGCAAATTATCATTATTGCAAAGACATTTATGTAAAACATAGGCTTTATAATTTACTATTTTGACTATTTATTGTGAAAACAAAGACTTCACAGCTAACACTAATTCTCAAAATCATTCCGGGGTCAGATTAAACAGTCCAAGGGCCGCAGTTTGCCCAAATCTCGATTACAATATATAACTATTAGTCTTTGGTATAACCTGATAAAGCGATGTCTGCCCTTTTTTAATCATATTGACTGTTAAATCTCTAGGCAAAGCCAAACATGTTTTGAAACAACTGAACTTGTTGACCCAAAAATATAGGCTGAGCATACAGTTTCCCAGAATTCTAAACAAGCCAATGAAAAAGCAAGAACTTTTTTTCCATTAACTAAATATTCTCTTTGATTCTCTATGACAAAAATGTTTTTTTTTTTTTTGTAATCAATTAATATTTAAATATTCTAAAACATTTTTAAATGTAAGAAATTGACGTTCTTGCCTTGATGCAGGTGGTTTATAGGTGACTGGTCTGACTGTGCAAAGACTTGTGATGGAGGCATTCGAACCAGAACAGTGGTGTGCATCAGAAAGATAGGTCCTGCTGAGGAGGAGACACTAGCGGACACCCACTGTCTGACTCATCGACCAATTGAACGGGAGTCTTGCAACAATCAGTCCTGCCCGCCCAAGTGGGTGACTTTAGACTGGTCTGAGGTGGGGATTCTTACTCAAAACATGTTATCATTTTAAGAATTAAGAATTATATTAACTAATAAATGTTTTCTTTTGTTTCAGTGCACACCAAAATGTGGCCCTGGTTATAAGCATCGCATTGTTTTATGCAAGAGCAGTGACCTGATAAAGACCTTTCCTCCTGGGCACTGTCCAAGTCACAACAAGCCTCCAGTCCGAATCCGCTGCAGTCTTGGTCGGTGTCCTCCTCCTCGCTGGATTCCTGGAGAATGGGGACAAGTATGTCATTACTTCTTAAATTCCTGGAAGAAGGAGTTATTAAGTAATTTAAGTGCATAGTTGATGTAATTCATATTTGGATGACAAATAGAAACCAAAGCATACCTCTGTGGCATGTGGGGCTGTGCCTCCAGTAGAGATGGATAAGCTTAGTTTGATAATATTACCTCTGACTGTTTGAAGTTTATCTGCTGCCGAGCATAGGGGATGGCTGAGAAGTAGCATTCCTTTGCTGTTGATTTCTGCACAAGTGGATTGCGTTTGCTAGATGACGGCACATGTGCGTCACAGAAATAATGTTTACCCAAAGTCAAACAACGTTTTAAAATTTTTGGCACTTCAACAGGCAAACTGAAAACATGATGTTGCAGTTTACCTTTCTTGAGTAGAAATAAATGTTCAGTGAATAGACGGATCTTAACTCACTTGATACAGCTTTTGACCAAGTGTTTAAAAGATTGCGTTTGAGTTACCATAAAAGAGGCCCTTTTCCACGTCACTTTAAGTTAACTAAAGTGTCACAGGGTAACTTTCTGGAGGTGAAAGGATAGAACTTGAAATTATACCAATCTACTCTTGCGCTCAGCTTGATTTTCTCAACTGTTTTATTCACAATGACACAAAAAAGCTGATCACTTTTGGATTGTCAGAAAATATTAAATGTCCTCAGAGTTTAGTTGAATATATTCTTCAGAAATTATAAACTGTTTGTTCTGATTTGAATTCGATTTACTGTATATGATGTGATGCTCGAAGACCTTCTGGACTTTATCTGAGCAAATCCCTGGTGGCAGTAGCCTTCATCTTCTTTGCAACCTCAGAGTGGTCCATCAAAGTACTTCAAAGCTCAACTGAACTCTGTTTATATACTCTAAGTGCAGCAGCTGAAATCTGCACTTCTGAGCATTTCATGAGCTTTTCTGCTTACTAAACTACTCAGGTCTTTTCTGGATCAGAGAGAAGCAATCACTACTGAGGTTCTGTTTTTTCAAGCCAAAAAGTTGTTCAAATCCCACCTAACTATCATCATTGACATACCATCTGTCATGGTCAACAGGTCTTAATAATGATTCTTAATTGGGAAGGGATGAAGTACAGGCTTACTGATCCGGCAGTAATCAGCAGAGGTGACACAGAGCTATGCACATCTCACCTTTGAAAGTCCCTTTGTTGATATTAAAACAGATGACTGACAACCAGGTGCCTGGATCCTAACCATGGACCTGAACAGTTGAGTTATCCTCTATCAAGTAGTGAGAATATGGTTGACTGCACTAGTGGCTTTATTTTGACATAAAATATGTCAAAACGTTGCTCTTTACTAACACTTAACTTATTTTCTTTTGTACCAATTATACCATGGCTACCTGCTACTCCTCATTTTCACATTTGTAAGTTATATAGTCACTGACTATATGATCAAAAAGCACCAATAGGTCAAATGTAAAATTTCCTCGAAATTTAATATGCAAGGTCTTAAATAGTCCTAAATGTGGTGAAATTTAATAAATTAAATTAGCTCAAACAAGTCCAAACTCTTGTTTATGTAAGTAGTAGCATTTATTTACTTTTATATTATACTCCTGCTGAGTAAAGAATCTATTTTGGTAGTCAAAGGCCAGAGGGGAGGAGCTTATTGTGCATGTTTTTAATGATAGGGTGACCTGGTGCACCAAGGAAACCGACCTATGAAGCCAGAGTGCTAAAATACTGGTTCAAGTCATGGCTCTGGATTGTAGTTGTGTTGTTGATGATTTTCGACCAACTGGAATCACTTTGCGTTTTATTGGTCATGTTTCAACATTCATTTTATTATATTTGGCACATACTTGGAAGTTATTTAGAAAATAACAGGTGTGCATTTTAGAGTGTGCACATAAAATGTGTCAACAAACTTACGTTTATGAGAAAACATGGAACATTAGGTCATATGTTGATTTATCTAAATACAAGGGCCTGAGGGGCATATCTGGAAATGTCCCCAGTTTACCTGCACTTGTTGATTTTCAAGGTCAGTAAAAATACTTATCTAGTGCATTTTTATTTTGTTCAGTTGGAGTGAAGTAATATGCAAAAAGAGCTGTTTGAGGTCACTGAAAGATACTGTGGGGATTTCTTTAGCTTAGTTCGCTGGCCCTTGTTTACCTTGTTGAATGACCATCACTGAAGCCTCTAATTGGGTTTGTCATGCATTTCAGTGCTCCGCTCACTGTGGCCTGGGCCAACAGATGAGGACAGTGCAGTGCTTGTCCTATACTGGGCAGCCCTCAAGTGATTGTGCAGAATCCCTCAGGCCAGCCATCATGCAGCAGTGTGAGAGCAAGTGTGATGCTACTCCCATCGCCAACGGGGACGGTAAGACAATCCTGTTATGAATGCACATTATGAAACACTGGCACACTCTCCTCTTGAGGAGGACAGATAGATGCATAGTGACAAAGTGATGTATGTGTAGGCTTTAATGTTGGCAATAGCAATGCCTTTTTTACTGATATAGTAATACCAAGCAGTACTATAGCAAGTATGTTGATCTGATACCGATACCAATAGGAATTGGATTAAATGCACTGAAACTTTGTCAAGAATAAAGAATTTTACCTTAGCACTCCACCCTAGTTTGAATTGTTGAATTTATCCATCTGATATGAACCAAAAATGTTCTGCTCAGTGCAAGCTACATTAATCTTTCCAGTGAGTGCTCCTGGTCAAGCGATACAGCTCAGAGCTCTATATACAGTACACTTACTCATGATGGATGGCTATTCAGATGTATAGAGAAAGGCCTTTCAATTAGCCTGAATGGAAAACGTGAGCAGCGTTTACAGGCTTGCTAATGGTATTAGCTTTAGGCTAATTGTTCCTTTACGAACAGCAGTGAGGCAATGTCTCGTTTCATTTGGCTCTGCTAAAGCAAGAGCCAAAGCCTAATAAGGGAAGACACTCTGATCGTGATAAGGCATTTAAAGTACTGCTTGACCACCATCCAGCAAGCAGTTTGTGTGTTCAAAAAAGTATTGTTGGAATGGCAGAAAGCCCAGTCAATGAACAAGGCCAACATCAGTCTCCACTTGTGCTTAGCTTCCAAGTTTAGTTAAAAAGTTCTATTTTGTGGAGGCCTTGGGGAGAACAAAGTCTCTTCAGAAATTAGATACAACATAGGTAGGCTTTGAGAATACTTTTCTATGTCTTATGTTCCGTATTTAATCACATTTTTTCTGTTTCAGAGTGCAAAGATGTAAACAAGGTAGCCTACTGTCCGCTTGTTCTGAAGTTCAAGTTTTGCAGTCGGGCTTATTTCAGACAGATGTGCTGCAAGACATGCCAGGGCCATTGACATCGTCAGGACAAAAGCATCAGAGCAAGCAAGATGGACTATGAACAATGGAGGGAGGCTGGTGTTGCAATAAATATGACAGAACTAAAGAGAGTACACTTCATCTGGAGCCAAGACAGAGTAGTGGTTTGTCTGTCTGATCCTCCTGCCCTCTGTCATGAACACAAACCACTGCTCAGCCACAGAGCTGACACAAATCTCTTTATTTTCACTTCTGTGAAGTGGAACTTGGAATATTATTTGCAGACAATGTTCTAAGTTTTATTATTATTATAATAATTATTAATGTTATGCTAGAGAACCTCCATATTTGTTGTTCATAAAAGTGCTGGACACATGGCTTGTAGAGGTGATGTGCGCCCATAGTGAACGATTGGGCTACTATTTTTGACTGTGATGTTAGCATGTTACCATTTAACTTTGGTGCACTTTTTGTGTAAATACTATGTTGTTGTTTGCTCAAATACCTGCAATGTGGCAGAAAAACCCAATCAGTGTACTGTATATTTATTCTGATGTCCAACAGAGCCAAGATGCCTACTGTCTAAAGGGGAATGTATTATTAATTATATGTAAGGACCCTATCCTAAAATGAAAAATAACAAACTGAATCTGTATTTAAATAACATACACATTTGAGAAGGATTACACAAAACAGCATTTCTTTGACCAACATAAAAGCATGTCAAGACAGTTCACAGGACTCACATTGAAGGATTATTTGTGAAGGACTGAGTGAAGCCTGGTGTTATTGCTAATCAGTTGAGAGGCACTAAATATTAGCAAAAATACATTCAAAGTGTCACAGAAAATTCCTCAATCATTGGTGCTTTCCTATGATACATGGTGCTATCAAACTGAGAATGGAAACATTTACTTTTAGACAGTAATATCCTTTAATTATTTCTGTTGCAAAATGCTGGTCATGTTTTGTGTTTTATTTTGTGCTATACCTCACACTGGGAATTGTTTTAATATTTACATTTAACAATAATGCATTATTTGCTGCAATGTACTTTTTTTTTTTTTATTAGTCAACTGTTCTCGAGTTCTTGGACATCTAAGATCATACAAGGACTTCATTGGAGCTGTTAAATGTTTTTGTTTGTTGCTGCTACATTTCTGAGGCCTCCCTCAGTGGGACGATGAACAGATATCAACGAGGTGAAGGGGAGATACTGCAAAGAAGTATTTTTACAGACTGCCAGTAGGATATAAAGCCTCCATAAATATCTCAATCTGGTCCTTAGTGCTGTGAACTTGGATATTGAATGTTGCTTATACTTAAGTGCTTGTATTTTATATTCAGTATTAATGCTGGTACACTGTTACTATTTTTTTTTCAAATGTAAATTATATTCTAATTTATTGTGTTTCCATCTGTACAATCATGTCACTGCGTATAAACCGAAAATAGGCCTTGTGAAAATATGCAGTGATGTTGCCCTTCACCTACATTTTAGTAGATTCAATTAAAGGAGCAGTCTTTAAAGAATGTATTTTCAAATGATTTTTTATTTTTTATTTTTATGTGTAAATGCTGGCTTTGCTTGAGACTCATGTTATGTTCACTATAAAGCAGGGGTGTCAAACTCAAATGTAGCTAACGCCAAATCGATCGGGGTCAGAGTTGGTGAAGTGCCGCATTTTAAAAAGTAGTGTTATAGTCAAATATGGCAATTGAGCTGCATAAAGCTAATATAACACATTTACTGTGTGCCCAAATTTATATTGTATTGTCATGATAATGTGCATACTGCAGGATTTATGCTGGGTCTTAGGAAGTCTAAAAAAGTCTTAAATAGAAAAGTTTGAATTTAAGGCCTTAAATAGTCTTACATTTGCTACTGTAGGTCTTACAAATGTTTGCACAGGTCCTAAACTTGTTAATGAAGCAATTCTTGTCAGTTTTATTTTATGTATTTCACACTTCTGCAGCATTATCAGAAAATTATAATATAGTTTTTTTTAATATTACAGCACAGTTGATGAGTTTCTTCTTCTACTTTTTTGGTTGATTGAATATAGATGAAATGCTCGGTAGCTGTATAAATAGTAATCCTTTTGTTAATTCATTAGATTTTTCATAATTGTAGCTAAATATATAATTATATCTTTAAAAAATCTTCTGGAAAAGTTGCAATTTGCTGCATTCCATGCATTTTAGGTTTATAGTCACATCTCAGCAGGATAAGCCTTTATATTTCCATAGACTATTATCCATTCTGGCCTATGTGGCTCCTCTCGCTGCAGTGCATTCTGGGACATGTAGTTCAAACTGTTATGTCCTTTAATGAGAGGGCCACTATCAATAATAATCAGAAATCATCCCGCGGGCCACATGAAATCATCTGGGGGTCCCAGTTTGACACCTCTGTAACAAAGAGAGGAATCCAATACGGCTTTGTGAATGGAACGTCAGTTGGCTTGTTTATTTTAAAAATAGCTGTACTTATGAGCATTTCCTGTTCTTTTCCATAAGGTTTTCACTGTGCCAGTCTAAAATGAATACATACCTGGAAGATCAGGTAGTGAACAATAAGTTATGAAAAATATGTAAAATGCTTTTCAAATAGGAGAATAATAAAGCAAATGTGTTTGTGTCCGAATGCTAACACTAATAGGAAATAATCATAAATACAGACTTTAGCCATTTCAAATATAAACAAGCCAACTGACGTTCTGTGCGCAGAGCATATTTTCACAGACACAAACACTTATTCTGTTGGACTGACAACAAGTAACTGGCATAATCTCAGGATTCCCATCATCCAGACTCATGCATTCACACGTTACCTCAGTTTTAGGTGACTGAGGTGACCTAACCTAAATCTACTGAGGCTTGGTCTTAGCCATCAACTCAACAAACATTTATGTGGCTGATGAAGTTTTTAAAAGTGAAGCCAAACATAGTAGTTTAGAAACCAAAGAAATAAATTTAACATGTGTGCACAGAATGTCAGTTGGCTTGTTTATTTTCAAAACTGCTAACATCTTACCTGCATGTTCATTTCCTGTTTAGTTCATCTCACTGGGGTTTTTCACTACCTCAGTCTAAAATGAAAACAAACAAACACTGTAAGATCAGTGAATTGTGATTGGTTTTCTCAGACCTCATGTTAAATTCTTGACAAATTAGGAGAATGCCTCACCAAAGGACCAAAGTGTTTATAAAAGGATGTGTTTGTGTCTAAATGCTATTGCTAGATCTTGAAATTTAGAAACACCTTAAAGACACGCACAGTCAATTACTGAGATCTACTGAAAGGGTTCTACAACAAAACATACTTATTATAATTTCCGGGACTATACGCATCTTCTTTTTCACAAGGTTTGAATCTGGCAGCTTTTACAATGTTACAGCTTAAGTATAGATTCTCATTGACTAACTATAAACAAGTGAGCAAAATGTACAGTAAGTCGAAGTTTTAAACAGCTTCACAACTTATAAAGATATTTACTATTTTATATCCAGGCGCTTATTGACTAAAGCCATCACTGTCGATTGAATGTTTTTAAAGTTGGTAGTAGAGCGTCCTTTCTCCACCTCTGCCTGTGATAAGAGGTGTAAAGAGGATGCGGCGCAGATTTCTTGTTGTAACGCCAGTATTTCACACTTCAAATAGATGACTGACAGTGAAAGAAACCACTGCATGTTCTTATCAGCATCTAAATACATCAAAAGCGAAGAAAGCTGCTGTTAGCGCACAACAATTGGGGAAAGGGTCAAGAATCTACAGTATGATTTAGCCTTGTCTGTTTTATCACAGCAAATCCTTAAAAACTTGCATCGCCGTGAGATCACTGTGACCTCGAGAGGCTTGCGTTTTTTTTTTATATTGCTCCCTGAAGTTTATCAAGCTAGTGTTGCTGTAGTGTCCTGGGAAGTTGTAACACTCGAGACACTGTGCTGGCAGGAGAGACAGGGGTTCAGATGGTGTGGTTGAATGAGAACATGCCCAGAGTGTGACAGACCGGAATGCTGGTCCAGGATGGATAAGGTCGTGACCCCAGCACCTGCTATCTCCTGACTTCTGTTTGGGCTCGGAGCTGTTAATCCGTGCTGCTCTTCCCTTCAGGAGAGGCCCACACTATGAGCGAGATCAAAGCAGGAAGAGGGCCACAGCCAAGCCTTCACAGGAAACTGTCCCATTCAGGGAAATGAGGGGGAAACACTTGAGATTTCCACAACATTATGTAAGACAGCCTTTATCAACTGACAACTACCATAAAACAAGAAGATTGTGATTCACACCAAAGAAAAAAATCTTAGCTTTCTGGGTACAACCTGCACTGCAAAAAAATGAATTTTAAGTTCAAGTTGCTTGATTCTAGGATTTAAACCTAATTTCAAACATTTTGATTAATTTTACCTCTATTGTAGAGACATAGATTAGTTTTCATTGTTTCAAACTGATTTTAAGACATTGCTTCTTTTTTCAAGCTAAATTATTTGCCAATGGGTTAAGAAATCTATTTTAAGCCAAATTCTCTTATTACCAGTTAAAATGTTTTGAAACCAGTGAAATATTCTGCATTACATAAGCAATTAAATCTTATCCACTAAAAACATCTCAAATATGGATTGAACTTCTGATTTCAAGTCAATTTAAGCAAGTCTAGATGTATATAGTTTTTGCAGTGTGATCTAAACTGGGTCAACAGTATTATTCCAGGGACAGAGTATTAAGTACAATATTTTTTTTTTATTAAGTAAAAGTTTAGTTACAGGAGCAAAAATTTTGTAAGATAAAAGAATAAAAAAATACTATGTGAAAATATTAACGCAGTTGTCAGATGCATCAGAAAAGTACTTGTTTGTTAAAATATAGTTTAACAAATTTCACATTTGCTTGTGTACTTTGTTACTTTTCACCACTGTCATCATCAGTCATTTTAAATTAAAATAAGATTGCCTAAAATAAGAATGAGATTTACTCTGAATGACGGTACACACTAGATCTGACAAATGCACGACCTCATTTTCAGTTAAAAAAGAAAGTAGCTGAGGTATCTAATTAAAATCTACAATTTTTTTGTGACCAGCTTTTAACACTGAGATGTGAAGCAGGTTTGCCACTCTCTGCACAGCGACTCACAATGTGCATAATTATTTATGGTACATTGTGAGAGAAAAGTGCCCCAGCTTTTGAGCATCTTTAAAAGACCCAAGTGTAATTATCTGACCAAAAAATAGACTTGAATCTAGCTTGTTTTGGTATTTAAGATGTGTTTGTTGCACTAGAGAAATTATAAAAATGTGTCTCTTCATTTTGAACAGGCTTGCAAGGTCACACCATTGAAAAGACTCCTCCATTATATCTTCATAAAAAATGTGCTACTTTAGTTATTTTTCACATTAAAACATAAAATTATTCCCACCAGAAATGGAATTTTCACTCCCAGAAAGTAATACAGTGTCACCTAAAATGTAAATGAGCCCAAATGTACCAACAGATGAGCGAGTGGGTGTTGGAGAAAGAAGATGTAACAGTGACACTTAAGATATAAACTAGAATGAAGTTTCAAACAATAAAAAGAATGTGCTACCCACAGCTTTTCTTTTAATAATAAAAAGAATGTGTCTACATGAAATTGTAACAAATAAAGAAAATTTAACCAGGGCGTTGTGCAGCTCATTCTTTCAATGTGTGGAGGTTTCTCAGGTGTGTAGGTCACCTTTGGGAGAATCCACTTCTTTTACCACTCTCTCCTCTGCCGGCATAGACAAGAGCAAGTAAGTGGATTAAATGCATAAAAGATCAATAGCCAATCACTTAGGCTAACAAAATAAAGTCAAGGATGTTGGCTCTGTGGAGCATGAGCCCCACGCACACGGAGACTCATTTGGGTTGAATACTTTGAGGACATCCTTTCTCAAGAACATTATGAAATCCATCAGGAATGAATTATGCTGCGCTATGGCGTCCTATCTCCAGCTGCCCACTACTAATAAATGGGGGTGTGCTAATGAGGACAAATGATAATGGCGCTGTAGCCACAATCTTGTCCCGTCCGCTGACAACTCCCATTGTAATGCTGTTGAGCTATTTCATCTCAATTTCATAGCCTGAGCGTCCTTCACTCATGTCAAGGAAAAGGTGAATCCTTTTATATAAATGCAATAAACGGTTTTGGTTAGTTCAGTCAAGCAATGTCTGTGGGCTACATCATCTGCTCTTTAATGTCAAAACCAGCAGTTACACTAAAAACTCTGTGGCAAATGTTAAATTAAATTTAAAAAGTAGTTGAAAGGTCAACAAAAATATTGTAGTAATCAGTCTGTGGGGATATAGAGTCAGAATACTTCTCAAAGAATAAAAGTCAATCTTCAGAATTCCCAACAAGCACTGATTTGAAAGGGCTCCTTATTTGATTTTAGGTTCAAACTTCTGTAGCACAAAAGGCAGGGTTATTATTCAAAAGAGTGAACCTCACATTGTTATCTTGAAGATCTGGGAAGTTCTGCTTTGAGAAATTATCCAACTTCTCCATCTCTTCAGTGAATATTTAAACCCATATTTTTTACTTTCACATTGTTGGATCTTTTCCACTTAGATTTGGTCTTTGAACTTGCTTATAATAGTTGCAAGTATTGTAAGCAAGTTACAATACTTGCAACAGTCATTTCTGTAGCTTGATTTCTTTAGTGTCAATGGTCAACAGTGTGCATTATGGTCAAATTAAATAATAAGAATTAGGAGGGAGACTAAAGCCTCTGGAACTCTTCACAGGTGTTTTGACTAAGACACCTAAATTTGAATTTAGCGTTGCGTTTTTGTTTTCTGTAAACTATAATAATCAGTCAATAAATAAAACCGTGAAATATGTCACTGTATGAATTATGAGTCTGTACAATTCAGAAATTTCACTTTTTTAAAATGATGACCAAAAATATTACAACTTTCGCATGATAATCAAGTTTTTTTTTAGATGTACTGCTTGTTCCCCTTAGTATTTTGAATGTTTCTAGTTAATTGAATGTTCATAAGTCTAATGTTCAACCTTGTCTTCCTGGAATGTGTTGGCATTGAGGCCACCTGTAACAGAGACAAATGGACTCCCTGCTCTATCCTTGGACACCGTGAACGACCAACCATTAGGCATGGAAATGCACGGTGCCTGTCCAAACCGTCTTCTCTTTGATCCTCCAACGCATCAATATCCCTTTTATGCCAACTTTCTTAGGCTCACCTTGCCTCTTAACACACAATCGATCCCTCACTCAAAGGATAAGAAAACAGACTCAAAGGTCAGAGATGTAAACGGTTTAAAACATCCTTCAATTTCAGACAGATGTTTTGTTTTAAGACACCTTTTGTAACTATGAATAAAAGTGATTACAAAGCAATAAGGACAGAGAGAGAAAAAAGTGAAGGCTAGACAAAAGGCACATGGGGCAGGGCAGTAACGGTAGTAAGGATAATGACTTTACAAAGACTCTTGATCCTGGAGTCAACAGCTATTATGGAAAACTTTATACTTTAGTATTTGTTAAGGGCATAGGCAGCTTGGATTGAAACTAGGACAGACTGGGAGCTGATGACAGGTGACTGAACCACATGGAGACCGATGATGGACAATGACTATGGACTTTAGGATTTTCAATTATGCATAATCGTACGTACTTCTTTCTTGATTTTTTTTACCTGGATACAAAACCCATAACACAGCTCAGCGTTCTACTTCCTCTGTGGGGTTTGAAAAAATTTCAAACTTCAGTATGGGTTTTAAGACTTAAAGCTGAGTTTTTCATTGTTAAAATCCTTGGTTCCAAACCTTAGTTAACATCCATATGGATTTAGCTTTGTCTAAGCCTTAAAATTATCTTTTATAAACTGCAAAGTGAAACTGGAGTGGACCACCCAAACAGCCAATCAGAGCACTGCTTTTAGCTACTATGTACTGTATGAGAGATAAAATACAACTTAAAAACTTCTACTGATAATGGAGACAGTACTCATAAGTTGTACTGAGTGTTTCTTGACAACTCAGAACAACTTATGAGCAGATGATTAATGCATGCAGCATTCAGCTTTTCCAGCTCTGATACAATAGTGATAATTTGGTTTTGAAGGGAAAGGCTGGGATACCGCTTATCCCAGTGATTTTAGGCCTTAGGCGGGGAAACACCCTTGACAACGAGCAACTCAAGTCAGGGTTAGAGACAGGCAACCATTCACTCTCTCCTTCATTAATTTTACAGTGATGCCTAATTAACCTAAACATGCATGTTTCTGGAGGTGGTAGGAAACTTGAGTACCATAGAGAACCAACGGTGACACGGGAAGAACATGCAAACTCCACCCAGAGAAATAGTGAGATGCCCACAATCCCACAATCTCTGTGTTGAGAAGCCAGAAGTCAAAGCTCTAACTACTCTGCTACAATACAACCCCAATCAAAAATGGCTATATTTTTCCTCACACACCTTACCCTGTGATGAGTAATGGATCAAACTGTGTTATGTTACTGTTACTTACGTAAGTAATGACTAAGCATGAGTCTAGATCAGTCAGTGAGCATATTTAATGCACCTGATTAAAGAGCTAACCAGAATATCATCTGTAGCCAAATTTCATGAATCAGGGAAGATTCCCAAGTATCAGTGCAGTAATAAAACGCAAAACCACAGAAATATGTTGACTCTGAAACTGATATTTGTGGTCACAGCTAAATAAAAATACACCAAATAAAGCGAATCAGGACCTATACAATTGCTGAACAAAGCTTTATAATGATTAAGCTAATTGCCTTGACACAACTGTGCAATGAGCAGGAATCTTTACATCACAGTTTGGAGGAAAGGTATGCACACTCGATCCAGATGTTGGAACCAGAGGACAGTTCAAAAGCACGTTCATGGCTTCAAAGTGGAGCTCTGTGGATGTTGTTGTTTGACCACTTCTTCAATCACAGCCTCGGATAGAGCCTGACCTCTGACCATGGAGCTTCACCTCTTGGCCTTCTTCTCCTTCATGATTTTCTTGCTCTCCTCTCTCCTACGTTTATTGACAGGGTTGCGTGGGTCGTAGATCTCAAACGTGTCCTCGTCCTGCATGTTGGCGTCTTTTACTTTTCTGGTTTGCTCGTCAAACTGCAGAACATGGCCCAACCTAAATCAAAAGTGAAAGGCACAGTTCAAAAGAGCTCAACCAAAGAATTAGTAAATCATTACAGCAACGCAGCATTTTTTATTTTAATATAAAATGCCGACCCACATTGGTTTAAGAGATGAAGTCACAATCATTTTATTAACTGTTGTAATGAGAATGCAATAACTGTGTTTTATAGAGGACATATATACATAGTTTTTAATCACGTTTTAACAAAGTTCACTCACCATTTCTTTGCTTAGCTGTACTTAAATGGATTTATTGATGGTCTAGTAACATTATATTATCCTGAAGCTGATCCTTAAGTGCAGAAAAACCCTTCTCTATTCCCACCCACTTGTCTGTACTGACTAAAAAAAAAATACATTGGGTTCAAAACTGTCATCTTGCCAACAATAAAAATTTGAAGTTAAAATTCTCTGTCTGCTACAGCTCAGTTTTACAGTTTTCAACAATCAGTGGAATTATTTCTATTTCTGAGACATTTTGCACAAATTTTGTGTAATAGAATGAACAAAATGTAAATTATGGCGTGTCATGGAAATAACCGAATGTGATTACATGATACATTGTGGAGTTGATCTGAGACGCGAATGGGGAAGAAGTGGTAACCCAAACTCTCTCTATGCTACGTATTATAAAAGCATGGGATTTGGATCCATCAGCCTTAAGTAGAGTATTTTGTGTCCTAGAAGAGGGACTCCTCTTGCTTGTTTCCATGGGAATCTTGTTCCTTTAGCCACAATATTTCACAATATGGCATGAAAATGATGTATATCAACAAAGAATGCTCCAAACTAATGTTTTACTTTCTATTTTAATGGGATTGTGCATTTGTTTTTTCAACCTATAAGTTACACGGTGCCACTTTAAGTCATGCTTTTTAGATTAGTCAATCTCAGGTTGATTGAAAAAATGAAATGTACAGTATATATAGATTTTTAACATCTTAGTCTTTATCTTTATTTATCTGTAAAAAATAGTGCTGGGCGATCTTGGAAAAAATATAATCCTTAAATTGACTGATCTCGATTTTCGATTAGATTTTGCTTAACTTTTTCAAAAACAAAAGAAAATAGATTTTATATACTGTAAACAAAAACCTTTAATATGTCCCATTTAACAGATTAAAAACAAAGTATATATCAATATTTTGCCTCAAAGTTTGACTTTTGCTCCAAAGCACACATATTTATTTAAAACCCACAACCAAGTAATGACAGTTCAATTCGATTCAATCACAATCTCTCTATTTTTCGATTAATTGCCAAGCTCTAATAGAAATTAAACAATTGTAATAGTAAAAAAAGCTCACATTGGTCTAAAAATGTGATACACGATTTTTCAAAATGCCCACACCTATTACACTTTGACTGTATTCTCAATTAGTTCTGCTGGGAAGCCAATATTGAACAGACAAAAGCCAAGGTCACATACAGCAGTTTGATCCCTCACTTAATCTATGCAAGCATTTCCTGAGCCGAGGTGTTGAAAAATAGCTGAAATTATTAGTGTTTTCACATGTCCTTTTAGGAGACTTTTTTTTTTTTTACTAAAGAATTCCTTCAGTAAATCCACACAACAAATGGAGAGCATCAACGTCAGGGACCCGATTCTGGACTCAGGAGGCTGTGCTGTGGTTTGTCGTCTCATGTCTACTTAACATCAACATTGGAGAAAGGTTAATGAATACATTCTTCAACAGCTTAAACTGCATATGGTGCGTCTGATCAGGTAATGACTCTGTTAAATTGAAATACGTCTAGACTAAGCTGACGTATGTTTACATTCACATCTGCCTGGGAGCTCATTAACAGGACATCTAATGATGAAAGTGAGTGTTGAAATAAGACAGGTGCACACTCTAAACAGAGTCTGCTGCATCGTCTTGGCTCGATTTTCTATGCAACTCCTCCTGAAGTTAAATTTTACAGTGACATAGATTTGTGGCAGAGACTGGGGTCTATGAATCATTTACTGTGCGCAAAATAGGTTAGGGGGAGCAAAACTTGACTTTGAGTGAATACCAGTACTTGCATGATAACTTTCAGTTAAAAACACATTGCAAGTTACTTACTGGTAATTACTGTGTTTTAATTCAGTCCATACACCAGTATTGGCTGGTATCTGAAACAAAATTAATTAATTGGTATCAGAACCGAATAAGCTGGATCTGTGCATCCTTAACATCCTGTTTTTTGGTAAGAGACGGGTAATATCGACAAAAAACAAACTAACATCGACATTTTTTGTATATCTTTCAAACCCTATTCAAATCTAAAATGTGATATAATGCCCACTCGTGCATCAAAGTATTTTTTAAGCAAACCTATCATGCCTTTTCCATTCATTCTATACACACCAAATGTCAAACGATTTGTTAAAAAGGTCCTATTTTTCAATTTAAACTAGTTATACAAAAATCATTCAAAGGTACATGATTACAATGAGTCTTCTGACACATTAATACCAAAGAGGTCTGTATTCCTTTAGTCGTTTAATCGGTCGATGGTTTCTTACTTGCCCAAAACTGTTTTAGTCGACACATTTATTTTAATAATTCAAATTTATACAGAACAGAGGCAGAAATTAGTTTAATTTGCTGAATATGTGGGAGCTTGTTTAGAGTTATATGTTTACAACTATTTTCTCTGAGTAGTATTTAAAAAAAATCTTTTGCCACAAGTTTTCTAAACTGGAGTTTTTTGAGTTCTGTTTAAGTCCAAATCTGGTCAGATCATATAGAAAGTTTAACAAAGTTTGGAACCCCCTTTTAAGTCATTGATCATCAGGGCTGGTCTTTAGTCGACCAAGAATTTTTTGAATATGACATCTTAATTTGAGCTAATTTATTTAATTTCTTTTGATGGTTTGTAAAAGCATCTTCCCTTTTTAACAGTGAGGCAAATAACGTACAGGCAGTAGTAATGGCCCCATTATGCTCTTTGTGTTAATATGTTCTGTGTTTGCCTAAAGAGTGTGGGGGCACTCAGCAGACACAGATGGAACGGTTTACCTCTCCTGGCCTAGACTTGACTTCCACTGTCTGACCTGCAGTAACCCAAATTCTGTGAGCAGCTCTCCTAGAATGGCAAAGATTTCCCACTGGTGTTTTTCTGTGGTTTCTAAGATATTATCCTGCTCTACCTCCTGATCCCACCTAGTGAGGGCGTCAAGTGAGGTGTCACCAACCAGAGTTTTGCTCAATTCATCAGCCACGCGCACACCAACACACACGCACACACACGAACACACACGCAGAGGGTATTCTAGAGACTAATGGCAACTACAGATTTTGTTTTTCTCAAATCTCTCACATGCTGGCACTTTGCTCATATTCACACACATGGTATTCATTTCAAACTTTGACTCGTGCAGTTTGCATTTGAGATCTTCAGTGAAAAACAGAATACGAGGAAAACACAACGTCAGGCTTGATTTCCTGATGGCTAATCTGGGGCTGTGGTAAAAATCCCGACCTCATACACACACACATACATAATGGGTGAACTTTCACACATATTTGTCAGTGTATGAGACAGTCTGAGCACTTGGACTCCAAACCAGAAACTCAGTGCGTGCACGACTGGGGATGCTACCATATATAGTTTTAGTGTTATGATTATTAAAGACAAAACGTGATGATTTAGCGATTATTCATGACCAACAGTGAAATCTTGTATTTTCCCTATCCTTATTGAATGCCATGACACTTTTCAAGTTTGTGACTAGTTTAACAAAATTAAGAATTTCTGAACTAAAAATTTGAATGTGACATTAGATGCATTTGTTTTAAAATATTTACTATATGCAGGGTTAATGCAGGCATCGACTTTTTAAGACCTTTATTAGACCACAAAACAAATTAAGAGCTAAATGTGAGTTGTAACCTATGGCATCACACTGCTGCTTCTTTTCTAAAGGGCTTCTTAAGATATTATTTTATATTATGCTACAATTATGAAAAATTGTATGAATGAAAAACAAAAAGAACGCATTTATACAGCAACTTAAACAAACACATCAATTGTGTTATTTTATAGAGAATTTCTGACAAAGCTGCTGTAAATTCATAAAAAATGTAAGATCCATGTGTTTAAACATCTTTATGACCTACAACGACAAATGTAGAACTTTTTAAGGCCTTCAATTCAAACTTTTCTATTTAAAGCTTGATAGTAATGTGATATCATTAAAAACTTCTGACAGACTACTTTGCATAATAAATCTATTTTAGGTGAGCAAGGATGAACCATTAAAATGATGAGTGAATACTAGTTATTATTACTAGTCAAAGACTTCTTTTTAAACTAAAATGCATTATGCACGGAGCGTGAATGTTCTCCTTGATTCTGTGGGTGAGCAGCTCACTTCTTCATCTACACATGTCACTAAAACATTTGTAAGTCTAATGTCAAATAAAATGCATAACTGACCATCCTTTGTCGTCATCTTCTTCGAGCTGCTCCACATCCTCCTCTGGGCTGTCCGTAATGGCAGAAGACAGTTTGGACTTAAAAGACTCCAGGAGGGCAAGAGTCTGAAAAAGTCAGCAAAACTAAGGTTATTTCTCCTTATACAGAATACGGTAAGACAGTCTGTCTGCTGTATCACTTAGGACCCGAGGTAAAATAAATCAGAATAATCTCTGGTACCTGTTGTTCTCTGCTTGATCCTTTTTTCTTTTTTTGTTTTCTGAGCTCCTCGTATTTTTTCCGTCCTTCAAGGTATTCAGCCACAACCTCATTCACAGGTTTTTCTCTGCAAGGCAGCGGGAGATTTGTTTTTCATGATTATATTTATAGCAAACCTACATGTTCAGTTACTGATAATAAAACATACAGTAGCATCGAAAACCTGCAATTAATCAAGACAAAAAAGACTTGATCACAGTAGATCAAAAAGTAGAGGCCATGCTGTCCAGCTGTGACAGCTGCAGCTTGAAGCTAAAAACATGGCAATGTGAGGTGACCAGGTCATTCGTGTGTGCTCAGACTGACATGCTCTGTGTGATTTCACACTAATGTCTGTCTGCAGGACCCAAATGTGTCTGACCACAGAGCCAGCCTTGTAACCCCTCACTTTATCTTGATTAAAGATGACCTGAATTACTGCTGCCACCCACGTACCAAAGCCAAAAAAATGGCTAATAACAAACAGATTACAGTTTACATGGGCTTTATTGGCATTTACACTAGAAGCAAACTATTAAAACAGGCCTTTATTTAACTAGCAAAGTCCCAGTGAGAAAGTGAGGAAGCCTAGACAGACACGGGAAGAACATGCAAAAAGGCGCAAAGTCAATCTCAAGAACTTGTTGCTATGAGGCCAGAAAACCTACCGCTGTGTCAAGTAATAATCAACAATATTAATCTTACTAATAATAGCTACTTCTGTTTTACAGAAACGCTGAAAAACTGCTGTCTTATGGAGAAAAATGTACTACAGTAATTTAGATGTTTTAGTATATTATATTATTATTAGTATTATGCCCTGGCTTTGTTATCTCTTGCACAGTCCTTTTATTAGGCATACAAATAAAACTACTCTAGCTAAATCATTTCCCAAATGGCATAAACAGACTGAGAAAAGACAGAGATAAAAGAAAAGAGGCCTCATGGCTTCCCCTGGACCCAAGGATCAGTCAGAATTTAAAAAAAAGCCCAGAGCTTTTGGATTTTAGGGATGTACAAGAGTTACAATTTGTGGGTCGCTTTTTTAAAGATTTCTGCTGATACCCGGAGAAATGAGAAGGTTGGGAATCACTGACGATGTTTTCAATTCAATTGTCTTGCTCTAAAATAGGCCTCTCGGACAATTTTGTGCGCACTGTGTGACAACATGTACAAAATAACTTACACAAGTTAACTATGGAAGCAGGAATAAGCTCAGCCACTGTACGACCCAAGGTGTGGTATGTTTTGATTTATGAGAGCAACAATTGATCTGCTGTCTCTCTGAATGGGCCGCTCTGTGCAGCCTCTGACTTAATGAACACTGACTGATGATGCCCTGAGGTCCCACACACACTACCTTCTCCAGCTGTTGTCACTAACTACTATCTGTCTGTTTGATGGCCTTTCTTACTACATTCCTCCCTCAACTGTCTCCCATCAACCAAGTTCAGAAAAAGCAACAAATCAAGAGACTTTCGTGGAAACCACTAATGCTGTACAGAAAACAGTCTTTATGAATACACAAAATCAATCCTCTGCCTCAATTCTTAACCAAGATAATGGATTAATGCAAGATATGAGAACATTTGTTTTTTTCTAAGTAACTTCCAGCGCACAGTTCAAAAACTGTGCATGAGAATAGAAACTTGCTGCTATACGAGTTGTTGTAGTCTGAGATCATCATAGGTTTGTCAAAAGCATTCTCATAATAAAGAACAACAGCAATCTCATAGAAGTTTCCCTCATAACATGTTTTTGAAAAAAAAAAATTACATGCAGAACCTGAAGTCAGAGTCAGAGCAGGAGCTGGAGAGTGATTTAAGCTTCTAAGAAAAGCTGCTGCTGAGCTCAGAGAGATGAAGCAAGCCTCATCAACGTCAAAGGCAGAGCCACATTTGTCTGAGTATTTAAACCACTGCAGAAGACTCAGTTTGTTAAAAATATTCAAGCTTCATCGTAACATTTGAGAGAATAGAGACTGTAATCAATGGTAAGTGAATGTTAAAATGTATTTTTAGTTTTTAATAATTACTAATTACATCCATCCACATCGTTTGAACTGGTTTATAAACAACAAGAACCTCTCATCTTGTACATTTTGCTAATATTTAGTCATTTGATCACTAACCAAACCTAACTAAAAACACCAAGTCTTTGGTTAGGTCCATTGTCAGAAAGAACAGTTAAGTCAGAAAGTCTGGACCAAATATTGCAAATGTGACGCTTTCAGATGGAGCTCAGAGCAGACACATAACACAAACTTTGGCAAGACACAGCACATGTTCTTCTAAGCAAAGCGGCTGGACAAAAGTGTTTGACAATTGTATGATGTTTACTTACCCTCTTTAGTTTCTTCTGCAGGTTTCGAACTTTCATCTTTTCTTTGTTTAATGGCAAGAATCTCTTTTTTCAGCTGACGCACCTCTTTCCGTATTTCATCCCTTAAAAAATGTCAAAAGAAAAACGAGTTATCCAAAGCTCACAAGTGTAATTACAATAACATGGGGACCCTATTGTTCTCTGCTTTACAAACTGGAACAGAAAACACAAGAGCAATATTGTTACTGCTAAACAGTTCTGAATCCCTAATCTTTGATTCTTCTCAGGCACAAAGCAGGATGCAAAAATGATTATGAGTCTTTCTTGGTTGTGAAGCATGTTTTTTATTAATTTATTTTATTTAGAACAGGCATGTCTAAAGTGCGGCCTGAGGGCCAAATGCGGTCCTTGGACCAATTTTCTTTGGCCCTCAAACTTACTGCTAGATTAGCCCAAATTAGTATAGTAAAAGTATAGTTTTTAATGTCAAATTTGAGCAATTCTTTTATCATAGTCAAATAAACAAACATTTTAGTTCCTTTGAACCTTGATAATCACTGCGGTGACATGATCAGGGAAATCAGACTAGGCTAGAAAACCGGACTCTACTTGGTTTTCCCCTGAAACCGGTTGGACCAGTTTTGCTCCTGTTTACATGCACAAGAGTAAACCGATTACCCTGGAGAGACTGGTCCTGCTGTGTCAGATTCACTAATGCATGATTGAGGCTGTAATTTGTTGAATTACTTTAACATTGTTAATGTTGTTATTTTTATTAATTGTTGTAATACTGTTTATTAAACGACACACAGTTTTTTCTGGGACATGTAGAACTTTAAACGTTTTCAAACATTTAGAACAGTGTTAAACATGTAGTTAAATGTGAATTGTGTGTGCCCCTTTGTGCAAGGCACTTTATAGTTCTAAAATTCTTAATTTATTGCTGGGTTGTGCAGTGGGTAGGGGTTGTGAGCATGCTCAGTTGCATTTGTCCAGCTGTAGACCGATTGTCTGTTTACATGAGTCTGAAATCAGACTACAATCGGTCGGAACCAGGTGCGCCAACTGGTTTTCCGAAAACCGGTTTACAGCTCCTCAATAGGTCTGCCCGGGTTTACATGTGCGTTGGAAAACCAGTTTAAATCGGACTAGGCAAGTTATCCAGTTTTCCTGGCCTCCATGTAAACGCCCTGAATGATTAAGGCTCTATTAAAAGTGTGGTGGTTCATTAAAATTAGGTAAATGCAATATTTTGAATGATTCACGTCATTGACGTGAAATATATGCCCTCTGCTCCATATAAATTTCAAAATGTGGCCCAATCTGAATAAGTTTGGACACCCCTGATTTAGAATCCCCATGGTAAGTCTGGACGAGAGTAAAAAGTGTTTTCCAATAAATTCATAAACTCTGGTTTTACCATATTGCAAATGTCAAACTTAAATGCATAGTTTATGCTTCTCTTGCTCATTCTGAGGTTGAGCTGTCGTGGGCTTGAAAGTGCACGCCGCAACACGCTGGCACTGGAAAAATAAGTGTCGTATCCAAGGCAACAACCAAACAATTGTCTCCACCGCTCAAGAGCCAATAAAGAAACGAGACTGGAGAGGACAGAACAGGCCTTAAACACCTGTTTGGAGCCGCCCAAGGCCCAAGAGGAAATCTCCCCACAAATCTTACTTTTTAATCTCCCACTTTGATACTTTTTAACTTTTACCTACTGCGGACAAAGTAGCATTGTTTTCTGTTGAGAAAAAAAAAGCATTACAAATGTTTTCCTTCTTATTGAAGCACTTCTCCTACATAAAAGCTATATATATAATTTTTGCCGAATTTGTGAAAAATATCTTGCGTTAATGTAATCAAATGTAAAAAAAAAAAAAAAAAAAAAATATATAATTATATATAATTATAAATATATATATATATATATATATATATATATATATATATATATATTATATATATATATATATTATATATATATATATATATATATAATATATTATATATATATATATATAATACTGTATATATTTGTGAACTGCGCAACAGTCAGAAGAACTAGTCTTCACTGTTGTGGTGTTTCTATAATCACACTGTAAAGAGACTTTTAAAACATGAAACTTGCTTAATTGAAAAGAATTATTCACAAAATAAGATCAAAACTAATGTACTATTATTATAATTTTTCCTATTTGATAAATTCTAAAATGTGAACAAAATTATAAATGCAACACTTTTTTTTTTTTTCAAAATATACACAATGTAAAGCATTTTCTGTATTTACAAAAACCATAAATATTTTTTGCAAGTCTGTCTAAGTTAAATCTCCTTTGCTGAGATAATCTATCCCACCTCACATACTTTATGTGTCATATCAAGATGCTCATTAGACAGAGCATGAATTATTGCACCGGTGTGCCACAATAAAAGGACCACTCTGAAATGTTTGAGGAAGCGTACAGTTTATTTCGCTACCATAATGTGCTTCACACTAGATTTATAGATTTGCTCTGTCTTTTCCATTAATAAATATTTCTAAAACTGAGCAGGTGAAGAGAGACAGAAAGCTGAAGAAAGAAAGCAAGAAAGACAGAAAGAAAGCAAAAAAGCAACCAAGAAAGCAAGAAAAAAAAAAAGAAAGAAAGACAGACTGATGCATCTGACCTCTATCTAAAAAGTTGTGGATGTAGAACATACTGTATAACAAATAGTAATAGCAGCAGGTAGCTCAAAAGTTTAAGATTGTTTGAGAAAGCTGTGCTGCTGACTGAAGAAAAATTGGGTACTCAGGAAGAAGAGGTTTCAGCTGCATTATGATTTAACACAGTGGAATGTATATTAGAACATAAAACACCTTGCTCATTTTTATTGTAAATTGCCTCAAAGATAAAGAAGTTGCTTCTAGGGAGTCCAAGTTCTTTAATGACCGAGCGATGGTCTGGATGAATGTGCTAGAATAACAAGACGGCTGGGTGAACTCTCCTCAGGGGGTACTCCACAACTTGGGCAAACGCCAAGCAGAACTACACTAAAACAGAAATCCAAGCGCAACACAAGAATTTGCATGACTTTGCAGAGCGATTTGAACCAAGATGAAAACACTCCTCTCTCAATAGACACCGCTCATCTGCTTGCCAATAGCTGACCCTCTTCATGTCCTGACCCAAGGCAAATAATTCATTTTATGCTTTTGTACTTCTTAATTCACTTATGAAAAATTACGTATGATTTCATTTCGAACAGGCAAGTGCCCAAAATAGAGTTGACATGCTGCACTGATGTGATGTGTAAACATGCCACGTCCAAAACATACACAATACTGCTGCCAAGAGCTGGACTATTTCAAGCCGTTTTCTTCACAAAAAACACAGCCAAGCACTTTCTTGATCCGCCTAACCTTTTTCTGAGAACACACTTGATTATGACTGATGATGAGAGACAGGTGCAGCCAATTAATCCACATCGACACATGGGCCACATCATTAAAGTCTGACGTCTTATTTCACTTGCACTGTCCTGGGGACTACAAACTTTTTTCAGGAACTATTTTACTCGTGTAATTTTACAGATACATTTTACACAATAAAGCATTACTAAGTAACAGACATAATCCAATTTGAAACATGTTATTCTTAAAAGCGCACAGTTATTGTGGTAATTGAGAAGTTTATTAGGGTCACTCTACCTGTGTCATTACAGCTCTACCTAAGTTGAATATGCAATTATATATAAGCATTAGTGGTCCAGTGTAATGTAAATAACAGAAAGCTGAACTCAGTCATTTTGGTGAGTTTGGAGTGAGTGATGAGCGACTGGCACAGACAGTGGAGGAGCTGTTGGCAGCAGCAGCAGCTCACTATGTGCCACAGCCATATGGAAGCATTTTACTTTCCAGTCATGGCCTGTCGGCTTCAACTAAAGGGGAGACGATCCCATCACTCGGTTAGTGATTTAGGAGTGATGCTTTTGCAAAAACAAATATGCACGACAACAAACAACAATACTACTACTACTACTACTACATACTTGAATATATTTCTGAGAAGTAGGTTTAATATGCAGTTATACTTGTGAATTCTATGACAGACAGCAGTGATTCAGCTCCTTTAATGCCCTCACTTCCAGCAATGTGATGATTGGTTATCAGCTTCAATATAAAGGAACTGTAAGCCTAAAGTAAGAAACAGTCAGAGAGCTCATACAGCAACAATACCCACATTGTCCTAAACCAACAGTGTACTCTCCTGCTCTTTTATTCACTGCCAAGACAAACCACTGAGTTGGGTTACAGGTCTTGTAGCAAAACAATCGCCGCTTGTGCTTAATATACTGAAGTCAGCCGCCCAGGGCAGCCTGTCACTCAGGGAGACACCACTGACAACAGTCAGTTTTTTCTCTCATTAAGAAAATAAAAACAGCATGATTGTGTGCGCTAAGAGAGAATACGGTCTAAAGCTCAACACAGGCAGAGATAAACATTAAATACTTTTAGAGTTTCTGATTAAAAGTTGTTTGAATCTGAAATGAGTCAGTGACAATATTAATCTAATACGTTTCTTAAATACATTATTGTGTGTGACTTGAAAATCACTTCAGGACAAATCTAGAATCCAAAACACAGCAAACCCCCAAACTTACAATTACAACCACATAAAAAGAGAAACCATAATTACACACTTCCTAGCTATAATTCTAAGTTGAACACAAAGATAAAAGATCAACTTAATATGGTCATTTTTATTGGTTTTGTTGTTTCTATAAAAATATGTGTTTAAGATTATATAAGAATTTGAAATATTGAAATAATGAGTAGTTTATTTTTTTTAAGAGACCAACAAGACATTACCAGGGGTCTATTGGTCTCAGCAACAGCACACACGCCAGACTTTTTAAGTTCAATATGATTCTGATTCAGACATTTGGTGAACGTCCTAACTGTTCTTCACCCCCTTTTATACTGGACTGTTATATTCAATTAAATCTACCGCCAAAAAGACCCTTTCTGAAAACAAAAAATAAATAAACAATAATCGACATCATTCCATGCGTCTCATGGGGAGTAACTTGAGTGACAATAAGTGTAAATCTAGAGCCACATATTCAGAAACAAGTGAATCTTTGATACAGAATCTCCCCATTGTTTCTAGACATCTTTTTACTTTCATATTGCTTAAACACCCCACCGCAGTTCTATTACACAAAAATATTTAAGAGACAGTACTGCCCCCTGTTGGACTGAGCACATTAGTTTACCTTCTGCTAGACGTTTCCCCTTGGTCCTCTTTAACCATGTTTTTTTCAGAACTTGTGTCTTTCTTTAGTTTATTAGCAATCGCCTTTAGCCTTTCTTCTTCCTCTGGAGTCAGACTTGTGCTGCCAAGAACAAAAACGTGAATGGATATAAGAATAGTTACTCATAAATAATAATTTTAAAAAACAAACATTAACAGCTTTAACAAAAGCACAAACCTTTCCACTGCTGGTACAGAGCTCAGTTTGGGATCATCTTTCAGGAGGTCATGGCTACTTTTACTTTTTCCTTTAAAAGTCTAAAGAACACAGTTTTGCAGAATGCATTACCCCATTAAATGTATTATTGGTAATTTCTTTATTTTACGCAACACAATTATGCCGTGACCCGGTTAACCAAATTAACTTAACCTAAGCCTAACCATAACCCTAAACAAATCAATTCAATCATATATTTTTTTTCAATATATATATTTTTTTGTATAGGCCAAAATCACAACAGTCATCTTTGTGGACTTCCAAAGGTTAAAAAAGTTAACATTTAGCAACATAATGGTACAAAATAAGAACAAAACAATACACTCAATAAAATAATAAACAGTAAACACTTTTAAACACTAAATAAATAAAATAAAATAGATCATTTGTACCTGAGTAACTTGGTTTGTTGCTTCCTCCTCTTCCTCGGCTTCCTCACCAAATGACAACAGACTGAAGTTTCTTTAAAATAAACATTGTACATATTTTTAAACTTTTATTACAAACTCACATAAATTTGAAAAGAAAAAAGCTACAAACGAGAGCAAAATGTTGCAACAGCTCTCAAGCAACCAGCAACAAACAGCAAACAAAAAAATCAAATAAATGAAAAGGCAGATTAAACTCAGTCAATCCCAAAACTTCAGCTAACTGATCCCGTTCTTTCTCTCTTCTGCTAACGAACATAAAAGACTTACAAAAATCGTAAAATAAGTTGATAACTAAGAAAAAATGTGATTGTTCTATATAAAATGTACGCATACTCACTTAGTGGCTTTTGATTGTGATTTTTTTACTTCTTCTTTTCTTTCCAATCTAGAATTTTTTGTTTCACGCGGTACAATATCATCAAATGGATTTGAAAGCACCTAATAAAAAATGTTTTGTAAGAATTATAAAAAAAGCACTTTATATGTCAATTTAACCATACCTCAGTGCTTCTTATCTTATGTGGCTTCAATGGTCTTTCATTGCAATCACACTCGACTTCTGCCAGTCTCAGCATATTATACACTGTGTCTCCTGTTACCTATTTGTGTTATTAAATAAATGAAAACCCAAAGTTAACACAAATAGGAACAACAACGTAAATGAATTGAATTTTTTTTTTTACCTTCCCAAATATGGTATGTTTATTGTTGAGCTCATCAGCACGAGCTAGAGTAAAGAAAAACTGACTTCCATTATCGTGTGGCCCAGCGTTAGCCATCGCAACCACCCTCGGCGAATGAAGCGCAGTCTTGAGTGAAATTCATCCTAAAAAAATATTTTTAAGATGGAAAAAAGTGAGATATTTTTCTTTATCATTGGGAGTATTTGCAAAGTAATCTTAGTATGAAAATGTTTTTTCCCCATATATTTAGTAGAAAAATAAAAAATAAGAAATAAGATAAATGACAACAAAACATTTTGAACAACAGCTAAAAGATTTGCAAAAAAGCAAATTTTAAATGTAATATTTGTTTTTTATTTTACACCCATTTTAAAGTTTTTGTAGGCATTGAAAGTTAAAATTTAAGACTAAAAAAAATTTAAAACATGTGATTTCCTTGGATTCATAAATCACGGAGGTTAACTAACATGATTTCCATGTTAGTTCAATGGATGAATAATGGTGGAATTTATAAAAGAATTGAAATAAATCAGCAATTTAAATCTCCATTTAGTTTAACATCGATATATCTTCTCGAGCCTTATTAAAATCAGGCAAATACTTTGAGAACATTATAACATAACTTAAAAGCAAATACAATTTGTTTGTTTAATAATAAAGTTTCATAAACTGACCTTGAAAGGATGACCGTAGACAGACTCGCCGCCCTCTCCTGTCCCAGAGGGATCTCCACCCTGGATGATGAAGTCAGGAACAACTCTGTGGAATATTGTGCCATCGTAGTAGCCTAAAACACATTGATAAAAAGACAATTATTGTAAGTATTGTGTAAATATAGTTTAAAGGTGTTCTGAGTAACTTTCTGGAGGTGAAAAGTAAATATAGGAAAAAAACAACTGAAAGAACCGCTTTTCTATGGAAACAAACATGAACCCTCCTACAGGCCAAATAATTGTCCGTTTTGTGGTCATGCAATTCTGTTTAAAGTACAAACGTACAATGGCAGATTATTCATTCAATGTAACACAACTAAATTACAAAAACATGCCTTTTTTCAAGTTTATTTTTGGCCAGAAAGTTACACAGTGCACCTTTCAGTATACTATGGCTGCCAAATTTTGGTATATCGAATTTTGTTTTCTTGTGAACTGCCCGTGAAAAAAAAGAGATGTCCCTTGAGTAAATTATAAGAACTAGTATGTTTAATAATAGGTAAAGCTATGCATACTGAAACATTTTGCTGTGATTTTTAAAATGTTGCATGTTTGTCCAGTTTTACCTTCTATGCAAAGCTGCACAAAGTTTCTACATGCTTTTGGGCTTCTTTTGACCACAATTCAATGTCGATTTCCCCTGCTGTTGTCTTGAGCAGAACCTGAGAAAAAAAAGTATAATTAAGTATAATTAGTAATTAGTAAGAGCATGTTCACTACTGAATTTGGTTTTAGATCAAGTAAGGTTGAATTAAGTTAGTATGGGCAACTTAATTCATTCACTGAGTTTTACCTTTCCGTGTGTCGGTGGCTCTTGGATGTAAATGTTGCTCATCTTGAAAAAGTGTTTAGAACATAAACCGAAGAAATTTAATGACACAGGGGCCAAAATAGTTCAATATCCAGATTTATCACGAAAAACACAACATTACTGCTGCTCCGTTTAGGGCGCATCCACGAGTAACATGACACGGGGGTGTAACGTTAAATAGCGTTTTTAGTTTTATGCTACGTTTACGATAAATGTTATTCTTTTCAAGTACATTACAATAATAGTTACAAACACAAGAGACGGGTATAAAAAATATATAAAACGCTCACAATAAAATACTTATGAGAATAGTGCAATACCCCCTGCAAACCCCACGTAAGTGATTGGTTTGGTCCATGTGCTTCATACAAAAAATCCGTCAGAAACAATTACTTTTTTTTCTCTCGACCCTTTATTTTTTATCTTCGAAAAAGCCCGCATTTGTAAATGGAAAAAATATCGAAAAATATAAAGACAAGATCATAAATATAACTTGAAAAAAAAAAAGAAAAGAAGAAAAGTGGAGAATATGTACTGCAGTCCTTTCTCCAGTCCAATAGGTGGCGGTAAATGCACTTCCACTCTTCAAACTACAGAAGTAGTCGTGGTGCAGCAGTAATGGCGGCTTCTGAAAACAGCGCGGAGCTGAAGAGAAAAGCAGCCGATAACAATGATGAGAAGTTGAAGATGATGGGGATGAATGGGTCGGACCCATGCCAAGTGAGGCTTCGAAAAACAAGAAGAGAAAAGGTAGGTTTCATTCTGAAAACGTGTAAACTCCTGAATGAGTTGAAAAGAGCAACTATCTCAAATACCCAACGAAGTTTCATTTCTGTACTACCGACTTCACTTCTGTAGTTTCCTGTCATATACTCTCTTGTTGTTGTAGTTTTGGAGTTTGAAAGTGTTTACCTGGATAACCTTCCATCAGCTGCTATGTATGAACGCAGTTATATGCACAGAGATGTGATCACACACATCGTGAGCTCAAAGTAAGTCCTTATACGCAGCTTTACTTTGCTGAAACCAGATTAAAGAAGATGTTTTTGCTCTTAGGCGTTTACTATTTTAATATTTATTTTGCAGAACTGATTTTGTCATCACAGCGAGCCAAGATGGTCATGTAAAGTTTTGGAAAAAGAAGGAAGATGAGGGCATTGAGTTTGTCAAACATTTTCGAAGTCATCTTGGTATGACATTTTTCTCCCCTTTGTTCATTATATACATTCATTCATTGCATTGTTGCCCCTTTACATTGATGTAATGTATTTAGGTGTAATCGAGAGCATTGCAGTGAGTGCTGAAGGAGCACTTTGTTGCTCAGTTGGTGATGACCAGGCCATGAAAGTATTTGATGTCGTCAACTTTGACATGATTAATATGCTTAAACTTGGGTCAGTCCAGACAAGAAGAACCTCAATATATTCTTTACATTAATGGTAAACTAATAACATTATATGACTTAGGTTTTACCCAGGCCAGAGTGAATGGATCTACAACCCGGAGATGCCATTTCCACTGTGGCTTGTTCAGAAAAATCTACAGGCAAGATTTTTGTTTACGACGGACGTGGAAGCAATGAACCACTTCATGTATTTGACAAGATGCACTCCTCACCATTGACCCAAATCCGCTTGAACCCCAAATTCAGAGTGATTGTTTCTGCTGACAAAGCTGGAATGATGGAATACTGGACTGGTTACCAAATGAATTTAAATTTCCCAAATATGTAGCCTGGGAATACAAAACGGACACAGATTTGTATGAATTTGCAAAACACAAAACACATCCCACCAGCCTGGCATTTTCCCCAGATGGAAAGAAAATGGCTACTATTGCATCTGACAGAAAAGTCAGAATTTTCAGATTCTTGACAGGAAAACTCATGAGAGTGTTTGATGAATCCTTAACTGTAAGTTGATCTATTGTAATTATACTGTTACAAGTACAACAGATTATTGACTTTTGTCATAACTCATTAGATGTTCACAGAGTTACAGCAAATGCGACAACAGCTTCCAGATATGGAGTTTGGGAGGAGAATGGCAGTAGAGAGGGAACTTGAGAAAGTAGATGGTGTCCGTTTGGCAAACATTATCTTTGATGAAACGGGACACTTTGTACTGTATGGAACTATGCTTGGCATTAAAGTAATCAACGTGGAAACAAACAGGTACATTAAAAAAGAACATAATCTAATAATGTTCACTTAAAATTCATTATTATTTTTTTTTTTCCCCTCAAGATGTGTTCGTATACTTGGAAAACTTGAGAATATTCGTGTGGTTCAGCTGAGTTTGTTCCAGGGTGTAGCAAAATCCATGAAGGTTGCACCAACTGTAGAGATGAAGGCATCTGACAACCCTGCACTACAGAATGTAGAGGCAGACCCTACAATATTTTGCACTGCGTTTAAGAAGAACCGTTTTTATCTGGTAATGCTTTATTATTCTCAAGTTGGCTAGATAATTGTGTTGAAGTTGTAACAACATGCTTTTGTTTAGTTTTCAAAGCGAGAACCAGAGGATACGAAGAGCGCAGACTCAGACAGAGACATCTTCAATGAAAAACCATCAAAAGAGGAAGTTATGGCTGCAACACAAGCTGAGGGTCCGAAGCGTGTGTCTGACAGTGCCATTATTCATACAACTATGGGAGACATTCACATCAAACTCTTCCCTGTTGAGTAAGTTGTTTGGAAAATCATGGTGCTCCTCAACAAATTGAATTTATATCTTGCAAAAGAAAAGCATTTTAAAACGTTTTTTTTTTTTTAGGTGCCCCAAAACTGTGGAGAATTTCTGTGTTCACAGTAGAAATGGCTATTACAATGGACATATTTTCCATAGAGTGATTAAGGTAAAAAATTGCAACATAATTGCATGTGAAACTGATTTCACAGTTTTTATTTTTGCATAGGGGTTTATGATTCAGACTGGAGACCCGACCGGCACAGGCATGGGAGGAGAGAGCATCTGGGGAGGAGAGTTTGAGGATGAATTTCACTCAACCCTCAGACATGACCGGCCATACACACTTAGCATGGCTAACGCCGGGCCAGGCACAAACGGCTCCCAATTTTTCATCACTGTTGTACCCACGGTAAGTTCTATCATGTCCATAAAATTACTAATATTACTATCTAAAGTCATTAATTTTTCCCCTCAGCCTTGGCTGGACAACAAGCACACTGTTTTTGGAAGATGTACAAAAGGAATGGAAGCTGTTCAGAGAATCTCCAATTCAAAGGCCAACCCAAAAACCGACAAACCTTATGAGGACATAAGCATTATCAACATCACTATTAAGTAATGTCTGATTCATTATGTTGGGGTTTTAATGTTTTTATTAAACACTATTGTTAAATATTAAGCGTGCTAAATTGTATTTACTATCATAGAAATCCTATTAAGATTTTAACAAGGGTTTTAATGTGTCACTTTACAGGTTTTAAACTCAACATGTACCATCTTGTAAGCACTGAGGCTAAGACAGGGTTTAGTTTTTTTTTTTTTTTTAATTGAATCCAGTCTGCAAAAATGAAATAGCACATACATTTTTGTTGCATGAGCTGTAAGGAAACAAAAGTGCATGCCACAAGTTCCGTGCAAAACACTCCAAAAATGGAGGCATATTTGGTGCAAAGTGGCTAACTTGTTCTTATGAACCTCACTCAAAAGTAATATATTAATTCAGTAAACGGTCACCTTTGTAACATGAACCAAAACAAATCTTAACTGCAACTGGTTTGCCTTTAGAAGATTACATGGTGAAGTAACACACAAACTCTTTACAATGCATAAGGGCGCTACTAAACCATATTATTCACATCAAGGCAAGAGAACACCTATAAACACGCATATAAATGAAACTGCTTGGACCGGACTTTGAGGAAAAAAAGGCTTATCCTAGATTTACAAGCACGTGTTATCTTCTGCTGGTAAAACACCGATAGCAAATTTGTCAAGACTTGTTACATTATGTTACGTATACTGAAAAAGTCCATTTCAATAACTGTAATCTCAACTCCTGAAAAGTAACTAAGGATATTTATACGGATCATGGAAACTGCCTTGTACAGAAGTAAGCCAACACATGCATTGTTAGTTGAATGGTATGACTGGTGGGACTTTGAAAACATATTTACACTTTCCTTGATACAGCCTGTGCGTTCTTCATGAAAGTGATGGTTGCAAACGGGAAGCTTGATGAGTCTAGAGCTATGTTCTGATGTTGGGTAATATTTAAAGTGAGCAATTTCAGGCAACATCTAGTACTCCAGCAGCGACCAACTGCCTTGACAACCAGTCTAGTCCGTCATGTAGGCCCATCCCACTGCGGGCATCACAGCCTTGAATGTGCCAGCTTCTTCCACAGCACAACTTGTGTAAACTCAGCACTTCAGTCATTTCCTCAACAGCCACAGCCCCAGGTACATCCTATATAGCAAAGGTGTATATAAAGATTCAATAGTGTTTTGGAATAGAAACTGTACATTTGTGTTGGAAACGTACCTGCTTGTTTGCAAAAATAAGCAGCAGTGCATCTCTTAGTTCCTTCTCAGTGAGTAGTTTGGCCAATTCACTGTGTGCTTCCATTAGTCTGTCTCTGTGACAACTGTCAATTACAAAAACTACCGCTGAAGGAACAAAGAGAACCAAAAGGTGTTTATTAGGAGACAAAGTAGACAGATAAATATTTTATAACAGAATGAAGATGCTGGTTTTGGGGAATACCTTGAGTGTTTAAGTAGTAATGTTTCCAAAGGGGTCTAAGCTTATGTTTTCCTCCAACGTCCCAAATTGTAAATTTTAGGTTCTTGTATTCAACAGTCTCCACATTAAAACCTAAAACAAACAAAGAATAGCTAAAATGTTTTTTCCAATATATTCAAAAAACATTTTGATCTTTGTTCTGTATAAACATACCAATTGTAGGAATGGGCTGCATAAACTCATCTTGCTTTAATTTAAAAAGGATAGTTGTTTTGCCTGCTCCATCTAGCCCAAGAGTTACTACACGAATCTCCATCTTAGGACCGATGTGAACACGGTTGTCCTGAAAAACAAACATGAAATAATCATATGGGTTTTTTGTTTGTTTGTTTTTTTTTACTTTTAGTAACTATAGAAGCATGGATAAAAAAGCATTTAAAAAAGTACTTTTGTGAAGGTGACAGGTATTCCAGCGTCCAACTGAATGTGATCCACCAACTCAGTAAACTGGTGCTGTTGCTTCTGAAGTGTTTCCAGCAAGCAATTGATTTCTTGTTTTGCCAGCACAACTCTGCAATCATCCTAGGCCATAACAAAACGAAAATAAGTACGACCAACATGTTATTTGTTAACGTGTGTTACAATTACGTACTATAGGCATTTTACCTGCTGTAATGTTTTCTCACAGTGCAGGCAGGCAGTGGAGACTTGAGACAAAAGAATAGTCATGTCCTCCTGCTGCTGCCGTAGCCAGATGAGCCTCTCTCGAACATGTGCATCTACCACACTCAAGGCCATCTCTTCCTGTCTGCAAAGAGTTTCATGAAGGTCTGCGAAGTAGGCACGGACACATGAGCGAGCACTCTCCGCCGTGCCTGGAACCTGAAACCCATAAGAAATGCAGTATAGACAACATGTATTTGCATTACTTCCACTTTGTTTACCTCTTACTTCTTACTTACATGTTCAGTGTGGGCTATCCCAATACCATCTTCTACAATCTGTTCTCCTCCTTCAATTTGCTGCACTATGCACACCAGCTTTCTTGAATACTCAGATACTTCATCTGTAAAGGTGCGAATGCAATGCGCCATGTCCAGAATGGATGCACGAATCTGATTAGCTTCAGATTCAAGAAGAGCATGCTGGAATTTACAGAAGGATTAATCAAACAACATGGAACAACTGCTTTAATATTAGTTGCAGGAGCTTACCTTGTGCCCTTGGTGTTTGCCATATTCTTTGCACACACAGCACATGAGAGGCCCAGACTGACATCCTTCTTCTAGGCACACAAACTCTATGGCATGAACCTGGTGCTGCGGGCAAAGCATCTTTTCATGAGGTTTGTCAGCTAGTGGCACCCGGCGGTGCTTGGCCAGTGTTCGAGTGGAGTGAGTTATCTGTGAGCACTCGGCACACAAGTGGGTGGCACACACAGTGCAATACATGGAGGCTGTGTGACTTTCATCCTCATCACAGCGGATTATACACTAAACAAATTAAAAAGAAAAATGAAAAATGTACTGCTCATAGGGTCAAATCAATAAAGTTACGAAAAGTCAATTCTTACTTCACCCATGCCTTTAAGGGCGTCCTCCGCCATCCCTGACTGGTTTGATGCTCCATTCTGAAGTCGCTCCAAAAGCTCAAGCAGGGCAAAGTTCTTCTTTAGACCCCAAACCCCAGAGTCTCCTTAAGATCGGGGAAAAAAATATCATTACTTTGACGGCTAGACTGCAGTGTTTTCCATGAGTTTATGTAGAATCATGGTGGTAAGTGGCCCATGTTTGAATATATGTTATTTCATGCAATTTTTGATGCATAAAAGTCACTTTCTGCCTCTAGTGATAAAAACATTGCTTATAGATTAAATATAACGCCTACCTAGGTTTATTCAATGCTACCAGCTTCAAGTAATATTATATCTCCATCAGTCTAATGTTTTAGACTATGGGGGGCCGCCATAGTCTCCTCTATGTGTGGGAAACACTGTAGACTACATCAATAAAAAGGATGAACTGGGCAGTAGGCCAATAGCTATTCCTAAGTTCTCCAACAGGACAAAGGAACATTATGTTTTACTAATCAAAGATTGAGGCACTGAGTTTGGATTAAACCTGCTTCTTCAAACAGCCAGTACAAAGGTTTGTTCATACTCACCCAGCTCGGTCACCTGTCTGTCAAAGGGGCAGCGCACTGCCCTGCCGTGGAGAGGCAACCTGGTGAGACAGTCATGACACACGGTGTGGCCACAGAGCAGAAGCCGAGGGACCTTGTCTCCTTGTAAAGAGAATACATCCTCACATACGCCGCACTCCAGTACCTGGGCAAAGAAATTACATTTCTAATTTATTTAATAGTGACAGATTATGATGAATAATTGTAAGGCCTTAAGCTTGGTTAGGTACTGCCACGAAATCAAGCAGCTGTAGCTCTGCTGCTGCACTGAAGGAGGTGAAAATCTCTCCATTACTGCTTGCATGACAATCTTTTCTTTGCCTTTACCGAACCAGACATGTTAGTTGCACAAGTCATTACAGTTGAGATTGTGAATACGCAAAGAACGACAAAATCGTCAAAAAAGACATTTCTAATTTGATGACGCACGCGCATGGAGACAACAGACTCTGTGGATCTAATGGCTACGAATAAAATAATGTTTTAGTTCTAGCTTTGCTCAAAGAAATGCAACAACCTTAACACTGTTTCCATTTGTTGCCCTGCCGTGTCGGGTACAAGGCTCCATCGCCACAGAGCTCTGCTTGTTTATTCCTGCAGCGGCCATTCTTGGAAGACCAGCTTAAAAAAAAGGGATGGATGCTTCTACTTCCGGTACTTTTTTTTTTTATGATTTATTTATTTATTTTTGTAGACACAAACTGAATTACTTAGCCATAATACAATTTGAGACGCAATAATCACAACAAAAATATCGACTATTTTGTGTTTTATTATTTCACAGAATGCAATCCATTTAAAACGAATTTCGTATCATGTTTTACGAATTCACAAATTAATAGAAATTATGTTTAGTGGAAACTAACTTGTGTGTGTTGTAATTGTATTTCATTGTAACACAAACATTAACACACTTTAACATAAAAAAACAAAACAAAACATAAATAAACTACAACTCCCATATCACACTTGAAGAGTTAATGACGTAATTTTCATGCGCCTGAATCAAAAACATAAAAACACCACGGTACGGCTTTGACTTTTCATTCCTTTATTTATATTCATGTTGTTGTACTTTGGCACACGAAAGCTCTTCATGGCGGGTATATTTCACGGTTCTTTCTCATGTTTTAATTTAGCTCAATGTCTCAACAAACGCCGCTGCCCTCCGCGCCAGACTCTCCTGCGCTAGTGGTTTCTGCTAACGTGCAGAAATATGCGATTAAGAAGAAAAAAGTGCTAAACCCAGAAGAGGCTGAGCTGTATGAGCTGACACAAGCTGCAGGGATTATATTAGACCAGGAGGTCTTTAAGTAAGTCCAAATTAATGTAACGTGGTTAACTGAACTGTATGTTTCTAAAAACACAATTGTATTTGTTTTAAGGATCATTTTGGGTCTACTGAAGATGAACGTGGCACCTCAGGCAGTTTTTCAGACTTTGAAAGCAATGTGTGCTGGTCAGAAAGTATCAGAGTGTGGCACGGACTCTTCTTCAGGTGGTCACACAACTATTACCACTGCACCTGCAGAAGCTCGTGGTAAGTGAAGTGGACGATCTTATCTACTTACTTTTCCAGCATCATGAGACCCACAACACTTTTTTCCTGTATTTTTAAAGTAGGTTGAAACACAAAAACAGAAATGTTGTAATACTTTTTAGTCACATGGTCTCTTCAGTTTACTCCACATCAGTCTAAATAAAGGAATTGTTCATTTGTGAATATAGAGCAGGCCTGGGCAATTATTTTTTTATTATCGAGGGCCAATTTAAATCCAGACAGGGCCGGACTACATCCATTGATGCACGAAATTGTTTATTGGAGCACATTTCAGTAATATAGGTATTCATGAAGCAGCTAAAGCAAAGCTGCTTATTTGGCAACTAGCTATGAAATCTCCATTCCGTTCACTAACGTCTAACCAGAGTGACTGATTGCCCTAACAGGTGCGCAGACATAAACCAGTCGGACCAGGTTACATCCGATTATTTTTTTGTTCACGTCTTAAATACATGTTATTCACACTTACAATGTGTGATCTTCTTCTTCAAACATTATAGTCTTTTTTTTTTTTTTTTTTTTTTTTTTTTTTTGATCACAAATTAAGCAACTACAAAAAAAAAAAATTGACTTTTATCTATACAGTCTCACAATGACTGTCTAAGCATGAAATAAACTAATAACTAGCTCTGCCCCCCCCCCCCCCCCCCCCCCCCCCCCCTACACTTTAAGCGCCAGTACACATTGTCAACTACAGAAAAAAAAAAAAAAAAAAAAAAAAAAAAGATCCATAACAAGCTACAATAAAAAAAAAAAAACTATAGACTTCCTAGCAGTAACAGTTTTTTCTCTTAAAAATGTGCCGTTAGGGCCTGATCAATAACAGGGTTAAGGGCTACTACTGGCCCCCCGGGGCCGCAGTTTGCCCAGGTCTGATTTAGAGGGATTTTTGGTCGACGTCACTTTCCGCCTTACTGTACATGCGTTATGCAGAAAGACCCGCTCCACCTGGTTACATGGGCAAACTTCTTTGAATAAAACAATGAAATGGGACGAGAGCTTGCGGTTTCGATCAGGTATGAACTGGTCTGACAGACGTCTGTCTCCTGAAGTTTGAGACAGTGTTTTTCTCGTTGTTTTTTACCTGAATATAACTTTTAAGGGTCGTAGGGTCAAATTTCATTCACAAATGTTGATTTTGCAGCATGACTTTTGTTTTCACACAGTGATAAATTCTTGAAGTTAGCTGACAATGATGCTTTTTCGATTTGTTTCCACTGTTTGTGTCTATGAGCGGCGGCTCTTTCTGCATAACGGGTGCACATTATTATTATTTTTTATAGTAGTATTATTAGTATAGTAGTATTAATATTAGGTATGTTTTAGTCTATAATTTTAAATACTCTATTTTATAATCAAGGACTTACACATGTTTATTAGTACTAAAATAACAACAGTAGTCTGCTCTCAAATTTCCTCACTAAATTATCACCACATAACTATCTTTAATATGAATAATGCATTTATCACCTTCCAAGACACCCAAAGTGCTTTACATTGCATTATTCATTTACTTTGTGATGTGAACTACTCCTGCTACACAACTGCCCTGCGGCATACTGACAGAAATGAGGCTGCAGTGCCACTCGCCCCTCCAGCTGACACTCACGCACCACCACTTCACACAAGGCGATGATGTTTTTGTTCAAAGGACACTGGGACTGTTCTTCTCACTAATACATTACCACATAACAGCCTGCTTAGTTTAAAATTTGGAGAGAACTGCGGCTAGTTTGTCTAAAAATCAGTAAATATATCGGTGACTTGTATGTATCATTGAACAACTTTCACTATAGTCATGAGTTTAATTAATTCTTATTGTTTTTCCAAAGAAGAAGAGTCTTTAGCCTCTGGAAAAAGCCCAAAAGCCAGTGCAGCCTCAGCTGCAACTGCTGGCCCCAAAGCCACAAAAGCCAACAATAAAATTGTGGTCTACGCTCCTCAAGATGCTAACTCCTCTCACTCACAAGGTCCCCTTTACTGCACCTTGTCATTCGTCTCCATTCACCCATTTGCTTGCTTTAACTCTCTGCATCAGACACAGCCTCATTGTGCTGAACTGCACAACTGGCTCTGTTCCTCTGCATGTGTTTGAGCATGCCCACACAGTAGAGATGTCCTTGAGAAACTGAATACATTTTTGTATGATTTAGTTTTCTTTGTTTGTTTGGTTAAAATTACTTAGATTGTAGTACATTGTTTATAAGCCATATAAATCATTTCTTTTCCATCTTGTTAAGTATTCTTTTATACCGCCCAAGTTTTCTTTTAATAGTGCCAAGCACATACAGATGTATGTATCTTATTGTGTTTTGACTTTCTTACTTGTAACTTGTCAACAGTGCGAACTAAAACGGGAGGAACTCACAATGAAAAGAGCAGAGAACCCACAACTCAAAGAGTGCAACGCCAACCCAGTGCCAACAGAGGGCAGAAGACTAAGAGCTCTGGCAGCAGTAGTTCCTCCTCTCAGATCAACTCTACATGAAGATCCAGGTTTACTCTACCTCTGTTGTAAATTTGCATTTGTTACTTTATCTTGTTTGGTCTCTTGCTAAAATGTTTTTTTTAATATATATACTGTAAGTATGGTGAGGCTAATGTTCTTATTCTGTTATGGTGAGAGACAAATCGCATACAGACTAGAAGGATTGGCTCAAACCTGCCATGGTAAAATAAACTTCTGGAGTTACTGTTAACTATTCTGACACAATAGTGTAGTAAAGTTAATGGGTGAAATGTGGAAAAATAAGTTTTAATCTTGTACTTTTTAACATTTTATTTAAGCTAATCCATGTTTAACAGCGTCTTGTCTGCATATGACAAAGTTGGTTAGTTTTTCTAACAATGTTTGATTCATACTATTTCATTCTGAGTTCATGTTCCTGATGTTTGGGAGCTATGTAGAAGTAATAAATATATTTATTATTGAATTGAACGTACAATGTTTGTGTTGCATAAACCATGAAGAGCAAACTGAGAACACTTTAGTGAGAACAGTTTGGGAGCATTTATGCTTTTTAATAATTTACTATTACTAATGATCATTCTACAAATTTAAATGTTCGTATTTTATTAAAGCAATAAAGCAAGATTGTTGTGCATGTTTTGCACTGGGAACTGTACTTACTACTGCTGTAAAGTTATAGTGTAATTGTCAGCTGAGTAGTTTAGTTTTGATAGCAAACAAGGCTTTGTTGTCCCTAAAAATAAATCATTTGCATGAACATTCTTCATAATAATTTTACTGAGCATTTTCTCTCACCTGAGGGCAGTAGAGACACATCACTTTCATCCTTCTTGTATCGGCCTTTATTGTGAGAAATTGAATGTAAATTAATTTCACCTTTTTGTTCATGTGTGTATTTAAGCATCCTTCATTGATAAGCGTGTGGTGCAGGCTCCATCCACACAACAGTCTGATGCTGTTCTTGTGGCTCTGGACGATTCGGGCTATGGGGCTTTATATAGCTGCTGGTCTTTTATGTGGCCGTTTGTCCTGTTTATGTGCTCCTGCGTCTCTTCTTCTCTCCTGCGCTCCCTGCACTGATGGCAGCAGGCCTGTAATTGATGGCACCATATTGCTGTAGTGTAGCAGGTTTAATGGGGCTTGACAGAGCAAGGGAAAGCAGCATGCAAGCAGGGAGGTTAACCCTTTCACACACACCTTCCCTCCTGGCTTTTTCTTCTCACAAAAGCTCTTGTTTTGTGGGCAACTCCCCTGTGTACATGTCAACAGTAAGCATAACATGGTATCAGTTTTTTTATGAGCGGATGTAGCAATGCAAGCGAATTCCAAATAAAAATAGCGCTAACCATATTCTTTAACTTTCATTGTTTGGCTTGTTTCACAAAGGTTAATTTGTGGGAACTGTTGTCTTTAACTTGTAGCTGTACTTCCCAGTGTCTCCAATAGGGGCCAGTGTGACTCTATTGCATTTTGGTCACAATTTCCAAAGGCATCTGCCCCAACATTTAGGATGTTTTGTTTTTGTTATTGAGGGAATTTCAGAACCATTATAGACTTTTTCATTAAAAAAGAACGTGTTATCCCTCACTCATTTGTTCAAACACGTGCGCTATATGTTTCATTAATCAATAAAGGCATTAAAAAGAAGCTGTTGCGTAGTGGAGAAAACCAAACAGCCCCATGAAGAATGAGCTAGTCAAAGCTGTTGGCAAATCATTAATGTAAAGTGTTGGTCTAAACCAAGTTCTCACATTCTCTTGATGCAAGCTGTTCCCAGGTGACAAAAAACTGGGGAGAGACACTATTTTAAGCGTGGTTATCACACCTCTCTGTGTTTTTTCCCCATCACTTTGATTCCCTCGTGAATGGTGTGCAGTGTGAGAGCTCGGTGTGAGGTGCAGCCTCAAATATCATACTGTTTTGCCTCTTCTCGTTTTCTCAGGTAGGTCCTTCGCTGTGAATCGGGGCCACATTTCGCTCTGCGTTTACAGGCCTCTTCTTCTCACTTGTTGTCTTTGTGCATTCACTCCCCTCCCTAACCTCTTCACTTTCAGTCACCCTGCCTGCTAGCTTGTTTGCCAGGCCAGCTGCAGATTGGCTATTTCCTGCACGCGCCCAGTAGAGCCCTTATCAGTGGTAGAGTGCTGATTGTTGGTCTGTCTCTCAGGCTGACTGACAGTTGGGGCTGCGCTGCTGAAATGTCTGATTCGGTCAGTGTTTGTCTGTGAGGCCTTATCTCCATGCTTTATATTAACTGCCTTGACAGTATGTGTAGGCAGTCTCTCTCCATCTTACTGCAGCCTCCACACGTCCGCCTCAGCCTCATACTCTCTGCACTGTGGCTTCTTTTCTCATCCACAGAGCAACATTGCTTCTGTTATTGGTCACAAAAATAAGTTAAAATAATTTTCATCATCATAATTCAAATAGCATTTTCTACTTTCTTTGTTAAGTAACAAATTTAAGTTTTGACAGGTTGTTTTGGAATGTTTTTTTACATTTATTTCTTTGCAAACATAATGAAAATATAAATGATTATGAAAACGGCAACTACTGCAACTTAATTCTTTACACTGTATAAGGAAACCATTTATTCACCAATGTGTTTGTCATAATAAGCATTTTTTTTTTACAAGTATGTTCTTCACTTTTTGTCATCAAGCAGAAATTAGTAAACTATTCATTTGCACTACTACTACTACTACTACTACTACTACTACTACTACTACTACTACTACTACTACTACTACTACTAATACTACTATACTACTATACTATTATCATTGCACTACTACTATTAATAATATATTACTACTACTACTATATATTATTATATTATTTTTTCATTATTACTATTATTATTATTATTATTACTATTACTGAAACTGCACTCATTTAGTAAGTTCAAAGAAGCAGTTCCCAAATGCAACACATACAATGCTGGCAGTAATTTGTCACCACAACAGGTAGCACGCACGTGAACTTACATTTCAGTGAATGTTTCTTTCTCTTCCATTTTTTCTCTTGACCAACAAGACCTAATCAAAAGCGTGTGCGTCTTTTGTTCACAATGCCACTAATCATCACAGACTAAGAAGTAAACAGACCGTTTTAAACCTTATTTATTTATTCACTTGGTTAGCACAAGGCTGATGGCGGCTAATAGCAGCTGTGGGAACAAACAGAGTTCACACTCACTTGGACCCCTATTGTGTAGCAGGCTGTCAGGTTGCACACACGCCACAGCTGTCGGAGTTAGGCTCCCAAATTATATGTTTAATCCTCCATAGTCAGTTATGTTAAGTATAAGATTCATTTGTAAAAGAGTGAAGTCGTTGACTTCGGAGAAACTCTGATGATACTCCATATAAGTACTTTCAGAAAGGGAAAAAGTAACTATTTCTGTGCTGCAAATTATGAGCTGCTAATTGTTGACGGAGGAATAAACAGACGAAGAGAGGAGTTTAATCATTTCACAATTAAATAGCAGCCAAAGGTGCTTTGTGTGCATGTGTATGTTACTGTGCTCCAAATTCCTTTTAATTAAGAGAGGTTACCCATCTCTGTTTGTCTCACATGTGTTTTTGTTGAATTTTCCTTTTTGCGCAGTTTTTCTTAGAATCGTAATTGACTTTTAATTGTGCCTATTTATTGCATACATCTTCCATCTACAAATACATTAAGAATGGACTTCTCACTGTTTCTTACTGTCATGTAGTGAAAGTGTACTGTAAATGTACTTTTCTACATGATTTTTGTGCTTGTCTTAAATCTATTTTTTTTTAATTTGTATTATCTTAATGTTTGTCCAGATGTGCGAAATGTGAAATCACTAGTCCCCCTTAGAAGCAAAGAGGTGTCTCCATCAGCCACTGAAAGGGAACACCTATTTGCTGACCAACACACTGGCATGACTTTACTTGTTATATGAATTTCTTAAAGTGAAATTATTACACATGAATGCATTCACTGGTCCAGGTGTGTGCAGCAGATAAAGATGCCCGCTGTGCTCCCCTGAGTAACGTCTGTATGTCAGTGTCGTTATGTCATGCCACTGACACAAAACCTGGCCAGTGTTTTGCATGTGTATAGGGATCGTGTGTACATTTGCCTTGTGCTTTTACCTTGCTGTGTTGAAGAGGGTTTCATCAGCCTGTGTGCATGTGTAGGCTGTGAACCTGAACAGTCTGCTGTGCTGCCGCTCCATTGTGCCGAAGCCTTTACGTGGGTTTTCTGGAGTAATGCCAACGATCGTGCCTATTGTCCCTGCTCAGTATAGAATAAAAGGGCTGGCACACATGTTGTCAGAATCACATTCACCTGTCTGTCAAAGCTCACAACTAACAGAAAAAATATTTACATATGCAACTAATCCTGTTAATGCCATAAAAAGTAGTTTTTGTGCTTATGTCAGTCAAACTTAAAATAACCTTTTCAGTCATGCTCAGGCAGCTACAAGTTACTCTTTTCTTTACTCTGGTCCCAAGTAAAGAAAATGTGTGAATTGGTTCTGAACCAAAGAAACTGAAAAATAAAAGAATACAAATATATATTATTATTATTAGGATTATGATTATTACTGTTGTTTTCCAAATAGATCAATTTTCAGTAGCACTTTTTTTTCAACCATGTGTCTGGAAACAGTGGTGTGTCTTCAAAATAAAAATGGCTCATTCATATTCTTAAAATCTCTAATTTATTTGTAGGAACAAATGTAATCCTGTGATCTTTTTCTTGAAATTTAGTTTTTGCTTAAAATGTATCAAACATACATAGCCATATTAGATGTAGTTGTTTTGCTGAAGGGTTTATGTCGGTGGAAAGAGGAGCATGTTGTCTTTTATTTGGTGTAACCTGTGGATTTTATTTAACTTAGTCAATTGTCTCGGTGTTAACATTTCAGTAGATTGTGTGTGACTGCATCTTTCCATCAACCAAAAAATACTGTGTAGCAGATACATAGAAAATATATTCTTCCTTCACAGTAGCATGAACTGACTACTGGTACTAACTACTAAGAAAAGGATTTAAAAAAAATGTTCCTCAGTAAACGACACTTTAGAGGCATTAATATGTACCAGTTGTCAGATACATATTAGGCATTTGTAAACGCTCATAAATGCCAAAGTAATTATGAACAAAGTCATTCCAGGTGCTCAGTTTAGATTCTACAGACTAACGTTTCAAGCCTCTGTGTTGGGTTAAACACAAGGCCCGGGATGTGGCCCTTCACTTCATTTTTATGCAGGCCACCACTTCCTATAAGGTTTATTTAAATGTTTTAATCTAATCAACTAATTTGTCTGAAACTTAAAGAGCATTTCATTTAACAGAAAATGCATATGCTGTTTTTGTAACTTAAATAGAAAAAGCTCAATTAGAGATTATTAAAGTATGTATAGTTACAATGACTCTTTAATGATAACCACGATTCTGTGGCCCTTTCTGAAAGTGAGCTTAACAACTGTGCTCTGCTTGATTGTATTTCAAATAAACAAATCCAGCACCTAAAGGATTAATAAGACATTCATAAAAATGTGTGTCTAAATAAACAATGTAAAAAGGAGCATTTGTAAGCTGCTTCTTAAACTTTTGCAATAATCAACTGACAAATACTTGTAAAAACCTTCTAAGTGCTTGATAATGGCTAACACATAGTTTAAAGAACCTTATTCTAAAACGTTGCTGAACTGTAAAAGCAATTGTACTGATATCAGTGCCTAGTCGTGCTTCATATTAAAAACAATGTTAATTTTATATTATAGGAGACCTATTATGTAAAATCTACTTTTCTGGGTTTTTAACCATGTTATAGCAGTGTCATTGTCATTAGTTTACCCCATGTTGTATTTGGATTGATTCCTGCAAGTTGGAGTATCTTGTATTGTTCTGCAGCTGATGCACCGTAGCTCAGAAAATCCCTGTCTTCACCTACCACCTATCCCAACCCACTTGTCTGTATTTACTTGCAGTTATTCAAAAATTAGGATTCAAAGTAAAATAGGGTTCAGAGTTGTCATGTAGCCACTTTTCAACAACAACAAAAATTATTAAATCTAGGGCTTATTAAAGTTAAATTTTGCAATGCTTATCAGTTCTGCAGTTTTGAACAGGAAGTCATTGTACCTGTTTCTATTTCCAAGCCGTTTTAGGGTAATTTTTGTGTTTTGCAATGAACAAAATGTGAATAATGGTTCTACTTATGCCATAGTTTCTTCCTAAATATACAGAAAAATCACAATAGGTCTCCTTTAAAGAACCTTTTCTAACACGTTGCTGAATTGTAAAAGCATTTGTACTGATTTCAGTGCCTATAGCCTTGTTTCACATTAAAAACAACGTTGATTTCATATTAAAACCATATTTTCCTCCTTGTGGTTGGGTTTTTCCTCCTCTGTGCTGCTATACCTTTCTCTCCCCTCTTCTCTGTATCAGTGCACCTCACTCCCAGGCCTGTTCCCCTGGCAGCCCCTGTGATTGACACTTACAAATTACCCGGCGGCAGTGGCATTGTGTGTGACCCCTCTCTCTCATCTCCAGCCCGCTGCCGTTTTGTCATCTAATTACTGTGAATCCCTGGCCTGCTCCCCACTGCTGCATTTTTAATACACCCCCACCTTTCCTTTCTCCCCCTCTGTCCCGTCTCCTCCACGCAGCACGACACCCTCTTCCTCTTCATTCACCTGCAGCCCACTCTACCTGGCTCTGCCTCCGCCTCTTGGAGTGCGCTCTCTCCTCTTACTGGCACCGCCCCCATTATCACTACTCCGTCACCTCTCCTCCCGTGCCTCCTCCATCGCATCAAGTGTCACTCCAAACCCACACGCGCACCAATCTGTGTCATTTACGGCTTCTAGGAGTGTCATTAAAGTATTTGGTAAACATGTTGTTCATTTCACTTGATCAATAGATGCTAATGAACTCACTGGTGTGATGTGGCCCGATAGACAATGCTAACCTCTGTCTCTGCAAATGACACCTTTACAAATATTGAACTCACTGCGTGTGAAGGGGCAGTGTATGTGCTGCATTAAAATGTGTTTGTGGGCTGCGGCTAAACAGTTGTCCAGTCCAAAAAGTGTAAAACTGCAAGTGAGAGTTTGATATTTAAGAAAATATTGATGCTCTAAAGAGAAAAGACTTGTCTCTGTCAATAAGAGAAAGTCTATTTCTGTCTACATTTAGACTGCACCTTAAACTCTGAGGGAAAACCCAAGTCTGTGATCACTTTTAATAGATTTGTTGCTTTATTGCTTTGTTTTGTCTTTTATACATTGTAATATTTTCTGTGTGACCTGGGACAACAGATGGATTTTAGCATTTTTGCTTGAATCTGACATATTTACCTGTGTATTTTACAGGTGTTCATTCATTTGTACTGTCCCAATCAAATAATTAAACAAATAAATAAATAAAAGTAAATAAATGAATGAATGACTAACTAAATAACTAAACAAATAAAGTATATACTCTCTGAACAACTGAATACATCTAGCTCACAATGCAACTTAGAAATATTAGAAGTTCAGTATTGGGATGGTAAATTTTAAATACATGTAGGCAAATCCATTTGTGTTTTTCCATAAATTAAACATTTTGTAATTTTTTTCATATACTGTATTTAGGAAGAAACTGTGACACGTGTTGATCAATAATTCACATTTTGTTTGTTGTAAAACACGAACATAATCTTAAACTACACAGAAATAGAAACAGGTCCATTGACTTCCTTAAAACTATTTTTTTTTGTTGGAAAGTAACTACATGGCAATTATGAACCCTACACGACTCACAATCTGAATTCTTAAGTAATCCTAACTTAAGTAAATGCAGATAAAGTGGGCGGGGATAGGTGGTAGCTGAAGACAGAGATTTTCTGAGCACTGGATCATCAACTGCATGAACAATACAAGATTACTCAGACATGCATGAATCAATCCAAATACAACTTTGAGTATTCTAATGAAGAGAGAACACAGCTGTAACATGGCTGAGTTTTTAACGACATAGCAGAGTTCTCTCATCATTAGTTTAATCAATGTTGTCTTTATAAAATATTATTGTTCTGTAAAATGTTGCGATGCTCTTGTTTTCAATGTTTATTTTTCACTTTTTATGACTTCACAAATAAATATACACTAAAGGAACTGTCTGAAGCTATAATTAGAAAAACATAGCAAACCATAAAGACCTGAGATATTCAGGGCTTTGTTTTTTCCATTGTCAGATTATTCTTGGAGCGTTGACTTCTGGGCTAGAGATGTAAACCTGGCCACTGTTAACATAATTTGAATTGCTCAAAACATAATTTAAACACCGCAAAGGAATATCTGTATTAGATTATTGTGGAAAAATACAGAACGTGTTACCAACATTTTCTGTAGAATGCCATAAACATGAACTATATTTGTTCCCAAATACAAGTAAGTGTTCATATGTAATCTTTTACTGAAAGTCATTGTAAATCTGAGTTATTCTTAAATAAAAAAGAAATGGACATGATGAGGATTATCCAATCAGTAAGCAGAATGAGTCTCATGTGACTCTCTCATTTGGGTTGCCAGTTTTGTTTCTTAGAGCCTGAAACTGATTCCACACAGTTCTAATTTTTCTACTCTTGAGAGCAAACAAAAAAATTAAAAAATAGGTGAGAAAATGTCTATCATGTTATTACCCATGATTCATAACCTTGTTCCTTGGTCAGCAGCTTCTAAGCTTCAATGTATATTTTATTAAAAAAAATGTCTGTGATTGTAAAGCTTTTTTTAAACTACTAGTGCCTCTTACATACGGTTCCTTTAACGTGAGTAAGGCAAGGCATTCACCAGGTCTGAACGAAAACTCATCCAGATTAAAAAAACCTCTGAATCAGGTCTAAAGCTGCGTCATTGGCTGGAATCAACTGCTTGGTCTTATACTGAATAGCTCTGATTTAGACTTTAAACTATGCAAAAACTTAAAAGATATGTTTGTGGGTTCTTCCCGTCCTCCAAACGTAGCATCCCTACTTCTAAAAGCACCAGTTAGATTAAGAGGTTCATTGTCTGGCAACAATGGAAATTACACAACAACAAATCAATTTATGACATCAGAGATCAGGGACATTCAGAGCAGTGTTTTCTGAGGCTCAGAGGGAAACAAAAAATATCTCACAGACAAAATTTCAAATGGTTTTTGACGAGGAAACAATGTTAGAACAAGTCATAAAACATTTTGATGACTCAAAGCTGTACTTAAAGGTGCACTGTGTAACTTTCTGCAGGTGAAAAACTGGCTACACAATTCAATAGATAAATAAAGCTAAAACTCAAACAATGGGACATTCTCAGTGGGGATGTAGCTTTATTTCTTATCATAAAAAATACAGCTAAAGGAACATGTTTTTCAATGGAAACAAGAAGAGACCCTCTTACTGGCTTACCTGGGATCCAGAGCCCACGCCTCAGCAAATCACGAAGAGTGGGTCTGGTCACTAATCCCCTGCCTGCATAAACGGGAATGTTCTGAGATCCGACTGGGAAAAGCGTGCTAGAACACTGCTCAGGTCGGAATTTCGCATTTCAGAGAGTCGTGCGGAAGTGTTGTCGTGAGAAGTGAAACTGGAGCAGAGACTGAGTTTTATATCCCACTAAAGTTCTGCTTCACCAGTAAAACACATTTAAAAACATAATGCAGACTAAAATAATTTGCATCAAAGCAACTTTATAGGTAACATCCGGAATCATTTATTTATCAACCTTTTAATTTAATTGACCTTTATTTCACCAGGGAAGTCCTACTGAGATTCAGAATCTCTTTTGCTGGGGAGCCCTGGGGGAAGGGTCAGGGGAGGCATTAATGGACATGTTTTTTTAACAAGAAAAGGCACAGCTTCTCAGTAAGTTTATGAGTCACAACAATAAGAGTTTTACATGACTTTTTCATGAATCTGCAAAGAAAATCAAGTTGAAGTTATGCAAATGTTTGTTGGTGTCACCACGTGTCTTTTACAAGCTGCTGTCTGATTTTGGGAAGTCCGATTGTTACGTAGGTACCTCCGTGTTTCCCAGAGCACATTAATGCAGCATAACTGAATGCAGCACAACAAACCAGGCAATCAGATTAGTTTGTATTCGAAAGAGAAACACAATGGTTTCAGGTAACCTACAGACCAATTAACAGTCCATATCTTGCCAAACACAGTTCACCTTTAAGTTGCTTGATTCAGGCATTATATTATTAAATTCACTGCTCTGTACAAAAAAAAACAAAAAAACAAAAGAATTAATCTGATTCTAGTCAATGGCTTGCATGCTTGATGAATATGTACACAGAATTTGTATGTATAAGGTGAGACTCTATAGGGCAAACTATTATTATTAGTTTTCCATTGTTTATTTATTTTTGGTCAATTACTACTATTTTAAAACTAAGTTGTCCAATCTGCTTTTCCTCTGAACGCTCCTAAACAACACATGCAATCATGTCATATTCACTGAAGGATTTATTCACATACAGTATAATTCTAAACCTGCTTGATTTATTCCAGCTTTAAATCTAAAATGCATTGCACAGTTTGACATTTTATTCCAACTTTCAATAAAATCAAGCTTATTTTAAAAACGAAATAAGAAACCAGTGGATCAGACATTGCTTCAAAGTTAACCATGTAAATTTAAATCTTTGCTACACATACTCAAATGTCTTGTTGTATGAATAATTATACATTTGTACGAGTAAATTACAGAAACTATATTTAGGTAATATTGTGTAGAACTGTGATTTGATTGGGTTTAAATATGGATCAGTGGAAGATTTTGTGAGGAAGTTGTAGGTGCAGGAGAAGCACCGATTCAAAACTGAAGATGAAAAACAAAATGTTTAATTTAATGTGGCCTCTGCTCTGATCCATTTTTATACTTGTTTCGTGTTGGGTTTCAGGCTTTATCAATATATTGAAAATTGAAAAATTGCTAGAATAATAAAAAAGAAAGAAAGAAAGAAAGAGAAAAAAAGTTACACCTTCCAAAGTAGTAAACCTTTGCACTATTTATCAAATAAACTTTATTTATAATTTATGACTTGTATTGTGTTAATTTTGTACAGCTATAAAGCAATCACATTTATGTAGAAGATTACTCAGAAACTTAAACAAAATAACAAGATAAAAAGATTTGCATTAATTTTAATGCAAATCTTTAACAGAAATAAAAATCTGTCGGATTCCTGTTAGTGTTATAACATTCATACAGACAGACAGACATTACATACAGACAGACAAACGGACAGACATTTGTTTGCCACTAAAACAGAGATGTGACCTATAAGTGAGTTGTTATTTTTTATTGGCCGGCGTAGCAGATGGAGCACTGAGGAGCAGAAGAATCTTGCACATACATATCCTCCTACATCCGCTTCACCTATAGACAAAACCTCCATAGAAAAACTCAAGGTTAACTGTGCTGCAACTTGCACTGACTGCACTATGACAGGGCACATAATAATATAATTCCTATCATTCCAGCCCTCTCAGGAAGTTTCTCCCAGTTTCTTTGTGTGTTGTCCACACATCTCCTGCCCACAGCCAGACAGAGCTCCCTGCCGATCCCCATCTTCAGCTAGAAATCAGCCAAGCATGTCAGACTGCTGCTCAAGCACAGGAGGAGAGAGAGCGAGAGAGAGAGAGAGGGGGAGGGGGGGGGGGGTAAAGGCACAGGGAAGAGAGGAGGAAGGATTCCTTCGTAATGTGTGAAGTTGTTTCCTTTTTATAATTTCTAGTTAGCTATCTCCATGAGGAAGTTTTATTTAGACTTAAGTTGATGGCAGATGCCTTGGAGCTAACACAGATGCACTCTGAAAAGCTGAGGCGGGCTGCTCTCTAACTTGTGCTGTAGCTCGGGGCGTGGCAGGATTTAGCCTGGCCTCATTACCTTGTCACCAGTTTGCAGAATTATGGTCTCCAGAGAGGATGGGGACTGATGGAAAGAGAGGAGAGAAGCGCGCTGACAGCAGACACACACGGAAAGGCCGACCTGGGACCGGCCGAGGGGGACCACTGAAAAAGCAGGAGGTAATGGAGAGAGAGAAGGGAGGAAAATATTGGCACAATGAGACTGAGAAGCAGGCTGAATGAAGTGCAAGAGGCTGTGCTCAAACTAATGGTGTCTCATGGAGAGATCACAGTCAATCAATCATATTCAAACAAAAGCAGTAGGCCCAGGAGGATATTTACCAAGAGTGCGTTTAATTAAAAGTCCCTTTGCTGATATTTATGGACTATGCCTCCTTCAAATATTAACCTTCCCTCTCCTGTGAGGCTCCAAGCGGCAGCTTGTGCTGCGGCCCAGACCTGCAGAAAGACTGTTTTCTATGAATATTTGAAAGCTTCTATACTGCAGGAAATATTATACAAGTGTAAGAGAGACACCATTTTTCCAAAGCAAATGAGTGAACTTTTTTGCAGTACAAATACATACTGCTGCAGTACGCAACAAGCAAAATGAAACTATAGTATTGTTGCCATAAGTTCATTTATCTGTGTTTTAGGCCATAGGCCTAGACCAAAAAATGTTCAGTCTCATGCTTTCAAATGTATTAAGTTGATTTTATCTTTAGTTGGTTTTTACATCCAAGCTAAATCTAAACTCTGTCCACTATCTTGAGGCCTGTTGTTCAGCTGATGTGGTTGTGCGCTCCTGATTTTCCTGTGCCATCTCCTAACTTGTGACTCTTCACAGTTTGACGCTGGCTGATCACCTCTGCTGGGTTCTCACTCCTCTTTTACACGTACTGTATAATGCAACAAATATATGCATCCTCTCATACTGCGTCCTCTTTAAGATGTGCTTTAACACGTCGGGGGCTGCACAAATACACATTCTCCAGACGGCAGGAATATCAGTGTTTCACAATGTTCTCAGCTTTCCAAAGAAACTGAGATCACAGGTAATGTTCACTAAAGACCTTAAAAACACTTCACTTTGCATAACTGTTTGACAAACTGGTGCTCACTTTGTGAAGGCTCCTTACACTGCTCAAGCACCCCTCTGAGAGGCACCTGTTTCTCAGGTTTGTGCATACCTAAACACAATACCCGTGCAGCTCTCATTATGGAAGTCTGACATTGTGTCAACACTGAGCAGAGAAAAAACTAGAAGAAGAAAATCATCTGTTCACTCAAGTTTTTTATTTAGCCGAAGCTGATTGATTTGCAGTAGCTTCCTTTTAATTGCTGAAAAGTTAATATAATGTTAGAAAAGAGGTGAAAGTAAAATCAGTTTGTTCAATTAAGGCTAAGTTAATCAATTTCTTCTAGTTGTGATTGATTAAAAGTTTTAAAAAGTGTCGCCGAATATGGAATTATGTTAACGTTTACTTGGTATTAAATATAATTTAAATCTGATATCTCAGATTAATTCCGAGCATGCAAATGAAACTGTATTCACCCCGTCTCTCCTGGATTGTCTGCTGTATATGTTGGGAAATTTTCTGTTTCTGTTGCATATCTCCGCCAAGCCACCTCAAATTTTAATTGAGATTCAGTCATAACTGCAGCGATCAGCTTAGGTCTTGTAAATCCTGTGTCAGTTAAAGCTTGTTGTTGGAGCAGAGTTACAATTTTGTCTAAAGAAATTTGAATATGTTTTATCCATGGCAGCTATTAAAGTCTATTTTGTTTATGAATATAGGAAAGTATTTGTTTAGTTGCTTTTATTTTTAGAATGACCTGTAATATAAGACTTGAACTGTACTACAAATGTTGATAGTTGCAGGTAATTTAACTCGTCCATCTTTCATACACGAATCTTCTCTTAGTACTTAAATTAGACTGCACCAGCAATGTTAAACTATATTTCCCCAGCTATTTTGAACAAATGGTATACACACTTATTTGAGTAACCTTTTAAATTTTTTTGAAGAATACATTCAGCTTTCTTCTACAAAAACAGTACCTGTAGTGTTATTTTTAAAGTTGGGATAACTAACTTTGTTGTAAATTAGTAAACTTTGTATTTTCCACTTAAAAGTATATAACAATTGCAGCACTCTGTGAAAAAAAGGGACCACCGAGTACCGTCTGAATGAATAATAAAGACATTAGTTATAATCAGGAGCCGAATGCAGCTCTCTGATTGGCCGTGCTTTCACTTTGTTTGAAAAAAGAAGTTTATAAAAACCAAAATGAATACTGTCGATATTAATCATGATTTGTGAGAAAAGTTGTCAGAATTAAACCTAATTGTTTTTGCTGAATTAAAATCACCACCTTACTTTTAAGTAAAGTAATAAAAAGGTTGGTTCCTCTTCTTGCTTTGAGTAAATCTAAAAGTGATAAAGCTACGACAACAATTGATTTGAATTATTGTGCCATTTCTTCAGATTTGACTTGATCTCACAAGAAGTGTATAATACCACCACATACACCACGTCAATATGATTAGCACAATTCACGTCTTTTTCCGTAAATAAGCCATGCGTTGTAGCCTGAGTTCATTTCTATGGTGGTTTGTTATTATATGTTTTTTTACAAAATCCTACCCCAAGCACCAGCCCCAAATTTACCCATTTTAGCAACTTGAAGCCTACTTACCTATTAAACCTAAAGAATATGTCTCCACGTGCTTCAATCTAAACTAGTGTGTATTTTAGGCTGTGGAATATCCTGTTTGTTTCATGCGTTTCATATTGTGCAATATATATGGCGTGACATGTCTCTAAATGCTATGCTTTTTATGTGTTGTGGTGTACAGGTATATAAGCATTCTTGTGACAATGTGTTGCTCAAATTGTTGTGCTTATCCATTTGTGCATTATTTTGGTTTCATCCTTAGATCTTTAGATAGAAAAAAGGTGTATAACTATATGTTCCAAAATACATAGAGTAATTTATATGTTTATGCAAAATACAGAGCTCCACTGGAATCAGAACTCAGACTTTTTTCTTTTTTGTTTGAATGCTCATTTAAAGATCAATTGTGTAACTTTCTGACCTAAATAGACTTCACGTTTTTGTCAGTCAGATGTTTTCAGGCACTAATATTAAAAATATGCATCTTTACATTTAGCAGGCTTACATGGCCACAACATGGACTATTATTTTTGTCTAGAATATTACCTCTTCCTGTTAATTCCATGAAAAAAACTGCTCTTTTAGCTATGTTTTTTCCCACAATATGTTTTTTTCACATTATGTTCCAAAGTTTTGGTTTACATTTCTACTGAATTGAGTAGGGGCAGGGGCAAATGTATTGGAATAGCACAATTTGTACACAAAAACTCAACAGCACAATACAAAAAAGCATTACTAAAAAAATATATAATCATCCTGAGAAAGTTACACAGTGCGTTAATTTATGACAAAATACTTTTTCTTCCTTTTTTTTTTTTTTTTTTTTTTTTTGCCAAAATGACAACTGAGCTTGGGTCCTTAGTTGTCTGATCTCAAGGTCAGTGATTTAGATTAAAGGTACTATATTTGATTTTTGCTTTCTTGAAAACGGGCGCAGCAGTTAGTGCTCTGGCCTCATAGCAAGAAGGTCCTGGGTTTGACTCCCGGGCCGCCCGGAGCCTTTTATGTGGAGTTTGCACGTTCTCCCGCTGTGTCTGCGTAGGTTTCCTCTGGGTACTCTGGTTTCCTCCTACAACTATAAGAACATGTTCAATGGGCCTCTCCCTTCCCCAGGACGACAGATGCAAATTAGCTGTAAGCTAGAATCTGGTACAAGCATCTCTGCTGGTATGCTAAGGCAGTTAGCCACTGAGCTAACAACAACTGACAAACTTAAGGTTTTGGTGAACAAAACCATAATAAAACTTATTATTACAACAATAAAACTTATAGTCCCTTTAACTTCCACATTCAATGATGCAAAGACCGGCAGTTCAATCGCAGTTTAATCAAGTGATTCTGCCGTTGAGTCCTTGGGCAAGACACTAAACCTGTCCCAGTGTGTGAATGGTTGACTGGCTCCTTGATGTAAATGTGTTTTGTAGAAAAGATGCATATTAATAGTACTATTCGAAATACACAATTTAGCAATAATTCAGGCTAATGTTTTTTTTTTTTAATAGACTGTGCTCTATCAAAGCCCTCAGCATCATAAAAGTTTTTGAAAGCAGAGTTGTGGATGGGATGCTGTCAAACTGTGGAGAATTGTTGGGTTTTGTGACGCATAAACGGACGAACACACACACACAGACGGACAGACGGACCGGGGTTATTGGAAAGCGTGAGGACAATAATGCAAACTGACACTTAAGAAATGAGATGCTGTTGCCATGGCAACGACAGACAAGGGGCACGGGCCTGTTTGAAGGGGTGAGGAGAGAGAGAGAGAGAGAGAGAGAGAGAATGGCCTGGGCAAAAGTGAGGAGGGGTACATAGTGGAGATAAGTAAAAGAGTAAAGTATAATTGCCTAACATAATTTCTGAACACAGACTGTACCACTTCTGGTTCATGCTGAAGTTGCTGTTTCCTGCTTTTCTTAAGGGCCTCGTCGAGTGCTTTTGCTGTGGATGTTTACGTCAAGGAGCTGCACAAGAGCACAACAATATGACCACACAATGAAGGAGGTTAAAGAAAGTACAAAAACAGCATAGCACTGTAACCATTGCTCACACATTTATATTAATTTAAATAGGAAACTGTACAGTAGAAGTGTGGACATTGTAAGTGCAGTGTTTTGCACCAATCGTTTTCGTCACATGATATTACAATCAGGAATCTGCTCAACCACTACACGAATAGTTCAAACAAACAATGCACTTTTGAGTGTAAACAGTCACTCAAACAAGGAATAATTATATTTAATTACAACAACAAAAACGCAGCTTTTTGGGTGGCATTTTGATTTAAAACCCCTTCTCATTCCAGCGTCCCTTCAAAGGACTGTCTCTCTTTTTTTTTATTCCTTTTGTTCAATATCATTGTTTAATATAATATAAAAACCATCTATGAAGCACCTAGAAATTTTAAAGATAAAAATCACATTGTGTCTCTCTTATTTAGAGTCAATTCAGTCATTCTGGATGAATCAGACCCAGTTTCTACTGTAAACTGACAAACAAAAAATATTATTTGAGTAATTTTAGGTCGATAAAACTCATTTTGACCTCAATTACCTTCAGCTTTTGCAGAGGAATTGTTAAAACCCCAAATATGCCAAATCTAGTGTCATTCAGATCTCAGCTGTCAACACCAGCTTTATCAATCCTTATATCTACCCAAAAAATGTTGGTGGAAACTAGATTCTGGTTTTCTTTGTTTGGAGAAAGTTCTCACTCTGATCAGAGCCTGATAGTCTCAGAATCTAAACTACAGTTTAGTTTTAATTTTTTACCGATTTTAGTCAGACGTTACTCTGAAGTTTGTGAATTCAGAAATAGCATCTAAATTGAGTTTATATATATATTTTTATCATGTTCTATTATTTCATAACACATCTGAGTTTGGTCTGTGAGATACAATTCTTTCCTCTCTGAGCCTCAGAAAACACTGTTCTGAATTTCCCAGATTTGTGATGTCGCAAATAACTTTATTACATAATTCTTTTACTTTTTCTGTCTTTACAGTTTTCTAATTTTTACTTATTTTGTGACAAATAGGTCACAAAATTATAGTTTCACATTAAACAATTTTGTGAAGAAAATACAGTATGTTGGGGCAGAACTGATGATATCACACCAAGTAGACATTTTACACATTTTTATGACCCTGTATACATGAATTTAACAAAATGTGTGTTTTTATGTCTCAAGTAAAGTGGTTTAATTTATTACATGGCTTCTACAGCGATGTCATCATTTATTGCCAGGAACAGGAAGCGCATTTTAAGCCTACTAAATGGTTAAGCTGTGAAGAAACATGAACAATGTTTAGTAAAATGTTAATACTTGATTTTAGAGAAATGAGCAGTTCAACACACATTAAACACACCAGACTGACTATTAACCTGCTTTCTAGATAAAGGTTTCTGCCGGGTCTTAAAAAATCTTAAATTGCTGTAGGTCTTAAAAATATTTGCACAAGGGATGAAAAATCAATCGAAATTGTTCGACGTATGCAGCAATCGAATCAAAAAGCCAGAATCGATCAGTTTTGCTCATACAGCCACTGACTTACACATATATAGTTGTACAATGCACACAATAATACAATAAATCCATGATATAAGAAGAAACAAAGTGCATTATATGTTGTGTTAACAAGTTATGGGTTAACAACTCTAAATATGGACACTAAAAATGACTCTTTACTGTTAAAAAGTTCTGAGCACTAACAACAGTGACTTTGTTTTAAATGTAGGGGTGGTTTATTATGGTTTATTTTGAGTCTTCGGGTAAAAAATATTAATATAGATGAACTAACAAATTGGACAAAAAAAATAAATAAAAATTCCTGGCTGCAAAGCCAAAAACTGAATTGAATCGTGACTTAAGTGAATCGTCCCATCCCTAATTTGCACATCCTACATTTTTTTTTAAATAGAGCAATTTCTGCCAGATTTCTTGATCTATTTTAATGATCTATTCTAATTTATGATTTAATAGTTTGCTTATTATTGTAGCAAACTATTAAATCATATATTAAGAAGCCCAGTGGAAAAAAGCAGCTTTGTGAAATACTGTATGTCACGACTATGAATAGGTCTAAATTTGTATTTATATGATCTTAAAAATTCGTACATTTGATCGATCCATCCTTGCAAACCCTGTTAGAAAAATACTGCCACAATTAAGCAAATTTAAGAAGAAGAAAAAATCTCTGGTGGGTTGTACTTTTTTTTTATTATAGAAAATGTGAGTCCAATCCTCTGTACAACGGCCTCTTCTTTAACCGTGGCTCGAGTCTTGCTGCACGTCGCTGCCATGTTCTGGTCTATATGTGTAGACAAACATACGCGCACACACAGACAGACAGAGGCAGCAGCAGCAGCAGAATGAATGCGATAAGGAAGTGAAAATGATTAACCCCAGGTCAGCTCTCAGCCCCAATCTCAGCGGCGCTCAAGAACATCCGCGCCTGATTTACACTCGTCATGTTCCACAGCACACATTTGCATATATTTATTAAATTCAGCTCACATTGGAGAATAAAATATAACAGGGTGGAGGGGTGTGAGGAGGAGAGCGGTGGAGGAGGGGGGAGTTATTTAAAGGAGGCGTGTTTCTGATAGATTTGCTTTTCATTCATATTCATTTAGGTCTTTTCCTTTCTCACTGTGTATTTTGTTCATTAACACGGGGGTCAGAGCAGGCATCAGATGTGGAGATGGTGAAAACACTGGGGCTGGTCAGAGCACAGTTGACCCTGTTATCGCGTTGGCAAAATGAGTGTTTTATTTGTTACTGCATGAATGATATAGTCGGAAACCAGAAAATGATGCCTGTTTTTTTGCAGCAGTTATTGGAGTCTTTAGCACCTTTAAAGAGACAAATTGTGAGATTTCTAAGATTTTACCCATGTTATAAGAGTGTTTTCTCAACATTATTTCATATGTAAAAGTAGTGGTAGAGGAAACTGGAGCAGCTGCAGAAAACCTCTACAGACACGAGGAAAACATGCATGCTGAAGGCCCCATCTTCTTGCTTTCTAACTGCTGCACCACCGTCAAACTTATCTCTGATACTACAAGGATTAAAAACAATATGTCTCCTATAACAGCAAGATATGAACTTCCCACTTAGATATATTCAATTGTTACTGCATGAAAATGGAGGCAGAAAGTTGTTTCTCTTTGTGGCCCACAATTAAAAAAATCCACCTTCTTAAAATTAGAAGACATTGCAGCAGGGGTTCTTAACCTTTTGACCTCAAGGCCCGAATATTCATGTAGAAAGTAACCTGGGGCCCAATCTCATATTAAATGTATTGTGTTTTACTCATTTTGTGGCCTTGAAGGAGGTGCTCGCGGCCCAACTTTGGGCCCCGTCCCTATGGTTAAGAATCACTGCATTACAGCAAAAAAAGTAGATTACTAGAACAAGTGAAATTATCTGTCAGTGAATGATTCTTTTAATAGGAATGCCGAAAGCAAGAAAACACACCAAAATCTTAAAATAAGCTAAAATCAAGCGAGCTAACTGATATAGACTCCCTGAGAATAGGTTTAATATCGACAGACATTGTTTTGGTTGCAGTTACGGCTTAAGAACAGAAGAACATAGATCTGAACAACAAATGATTAAGTTTATGGAAAGTTAAGTTCCCCAACATAACATAATCTCTCTCTCTTTCTCTCTCTCTCTCTCTCTCTCTCTCTCTCTCTGAGGTGCAGGTCAGCAAGAGCATAACTACTTAAACCAGTTAAAACAGCGTAAAAGATGCGGTGCAGGTTAGCGAGAGCATAACTACTTAAACCAGTTAAACATAAAAAGATGTGGTGCAAGTAGCAAGAGCATAATTAACCAGTTAAAACATGTAAAAGATGTGGGCAGGTCAGCAAGAGCATAACTACTTAAACCAGTTAAAAACAGTTAACGGGTAAAAGCAAAGGATAACTAGTTAACCAGTATACAAGAATACATTAAACATAACACTTAACAGCAGTTAAACAAAAGAGTACAGGAAAAAAGCAAACAAAAAAAATTAAACAGTTAAACAGTGTAAGATTAGCAAGAGCATAACTACTTAAACCAGTTAAAACAGTGTAAAAAATGCGAGAGTTAGCAAGAGCATAACTACTTAAACCAGTTAAAAACAGTGTAAAAGACGGTGAGGTTAGCAAGAGCATAACTACTTAAACCAGTTAAAACAGTGTAAAAGCGATGTGATGTTAGCAAGAGCATAACTACTTAAACAATGAAAACAGTGTAAAAGATCATGTATGTTAGCAAGAGCATAACTACTTAAACCAGTTAAAATAGTCTGTAAAAGATGTGGTCAGGTTCAGCATGAGAGCATAACAAACTTAAACAGTTAAAACAGTGTAAAAAAAGTGATGTTAGCAAGAGCATAACTACTTAAACAAGCTTAAACAGTAAAAAACGATGACTTGCAATTAGCAAGAGCTAACTACTAACCAGTTAAACACATGTAAAGATGCGATGTATGTTAGCAAGCCATAACAACTTAAACCAGTGAACAGTGAAAAGATGCGATGTATGTTACAAGTGCATAACTACTTAACCAGTTAAAACAGCTGAAAAAATGTGGTGTAACAAGAGCAAAACCACTTAAATGTTAAACGTGTAAAAGATGCGGTGTATGTTAGCAAGAGCATAACTACTTAAACCAGTTAAAACAGTGTAAAGATGTGGTGTATGTTAGCAAGAGCATAACCACTTAAACCAGTTAAAAACTGTGTAAAAGATGCGGTGTATGTTAGCAAGAGCATAACTACTTAAACCAGTTAAACAGTGTAAAAGATGTGGTGCAGGTTGGCATGAGCCATAACTACTTAAAGCCAGTTAAAACAGTGTAAAAAATGGGTGCAGGTTAGCAGGTGGGTGTGTGATGTGGAGCAGCGGTGGCATGACCAATCAATAGGCCTGGGACCTGTCCGCTGCTCTTAATCCATCAGATGAGAGCCAGGAGAAGACACAGGCCAGGAAGCCATCACTCACACACCCGGCCCTCAGACGGCTAAAAGCCGCAGAGACATAAATCACCAAAGTCCTTCTGATTGACTCACATGCATTCATGTCTCTGTGTAAATCTGTGTGTGCTAGAAGTCTATTCCACTTGCAATTATCAAACTAAACATTTATTTCGAAATGCGGATAAATGGTATAAAGTACATTCTACATATTACGTATTTGTAGTTTATTATGTTAAGTTTAAGCTCCTTTAAAAAAAAACAATCAAAATCATTGAAAGCATTGCATTAGTATACATTATTATAATAATATCTGAGCAGTAAGCCATGCATATGTTGTGACATCAGCAGAGCTCTGTGTGGCCTCTGTGTGTCAATATAAATATAGGTAACAAACAAGCCACAAACAAAACAACAACCAAAACAAACAATAACGGTGAGGAAACAAAAGCACAACATTGGCGGTCCTCCACTGAGTGGCGGTTTGCCAGACAGGCTGCTGCCTCCCGCAGGCCTGTCTCATCCACACTGAGACAATTGGCACGAGGGCTGTGAATGCCTGTGTGGCTGCCTGTGTCTCTCTCCCTCTCTCTCTCTCTCACACAGACACAGAGCAGTGTGGCACTGCACCAGCGCTCGGTGCCAGCAGACATCACAGTGAGGCGGGCCATGCTGGGAACTGCTTCAGGAGCTAAGCCTGAGTGAACTACAGCTGCAAACAAGCCAACCTTCACCAGAGCACAGCCAGAGGCCACGGCAGACACAGGCGAGTGACACTCGTGCACATCACTCTCTTTATATACAGTGTGTTGGAAAATACATAAGTACACTATAAGATGGACATTCATGGGAATACAGTTATTTATAGAGTTTGGGCCAAATTGCAACAAATACAAATGTGTTGCTTGCAAAAATTAAATAGGCTACTCGAATAGGGTTGAGAGGACAAAAAACCTTTCTTCTCTTAATATGGTTATGATTGGGAAATACATTATATGTATCATTTTAAATGGTAAGCTATATAATATATAATTCAGGTGAAACAGATGGCTGCTGTTAGTTTAATGTTATATCAGTAGATCAAAATGGAGCCTCTGCAGTGAGCGGTGTTTGGTTCCGTGCCATGTGTACCCTGTGTCAGCATCAGCTGCCCCCTTAGGCCTGGACCTCCCGCACACACCCCAACCCCAGCTCCCCCTGCTGCTAGCCTTTGTGGGCTAATTAGCAGTGAAATTGTGAATTGCAGGCTCTGGCACACACATACACCCACCCACATGCATACAGTGACTGAATTGCAGGCTCAGGCACAGCAGTGGTGACACTTCAGTGTATCCAAGCGCCACTCCAGCCCTCAAAAGGTCCTGAAATGGGCCAGGGTGCATAAAGGAAGCAGTGGAGAGGAGCACATGGGAACCAATAAGCAGTGTAGGGAAGTGACTAAATACAGGCACTGAAAATACGTATTCAGAATGCTAATTTTGAGTAACTATTCGGCTACAGTTACTTTTTTATTTGGAGGTTTAAGAGTACAGATACTCCTAAATCAACACAATATACTGCACTTATACAATTGATTTGTTATGAAGGTTCTGAACTGCCCAGTATGAGAAACAGATAAAAAAAGCACTGCTCTTGTAATGAGTGAGTGATTCTTCTCTCACACACTGTTTCTCTAATGAGTGAAGTGACAAACATGAAGCTCTTTAATCTTGTGTTTTTGTCGTTACAAACCACAATTTTTTATCATAAATATTCCATGTAAAAGTTACCTTTACAAGTACTCTTCTCACTAACAATAATAGTGTAAGTACTGCTTACATATTATACAATTCTTAAAATTTTAATAAATTCCAGTCTTATTGTGTGACATGGACACTATGAGCTCCACTGCCCACTCTGTATTAACAGCAACATGTGCAGGTTCTCATTTAAATTTAATAAGAGGTAATCCAGTTTATGGGAGCAAAATGTCCATTCACAGGTAGAGAGAAAAAAAGTATAAAGATTTGAATCAGTGGTATAATCTCACATTATACTTGTGATATGTGATTTGATGCCATGCCACAAACACGATTCTCAACTGGCTGCAATGAGTGGATAAGCATTGTTGTATCAGGCACAAGTGCCGTCATGAGCACCCATTTGTGATTTCAAAAGTACAACAAATTAGCAACAAAGAGCTTGCCATTACATTTCATGTTTACTAAATTATATTTCATCCACTAAGAACAAATGTGTTTGCACTTCTCTGCATGTTACTTATTTTCTGCAATTGGCTGGAAAAAGTGAAAATACTTGTTTACATCTGCTAACCTGAATGCTTTTTAAAGCGACTGACATGTTCCACACACTCTCAAATTGCTTTAATGTGTTCGTCAGGCTGCGCGGAGAATATAGCAGTGAAACACAACCAGTGCAGTTTATTTCCTGTAGCAGAAACATAATTAGAAAATGGTGAAAAATAGATGTGATTTCAGTGCACTCGACACGGTGAGATATAGATGTACGCTTGTTATTGAATTGATCATTGTGCAAATGACTATAAGCCCACATCTTTTATTGTGGATTTCTGTCATTAACAAGATTGTGTCTTCATGAAACTCAGCGCACATCAAGTTTTTTCCTGCTTTTCTTTATACCTGAACCACAAACTATTTCAACATAAAACAGCTATAACGGTGTTTATAGTTATGACTTTGTTTGGTGGGATTGTTCTTGTGTGTAAATTTTAACTATAGTCATTTGCCAGTGTGAGAAGAACACTGAAAAATGTTTTTTAAATCTGATAAATCAAGACAACGAATTCATCTGAAATAGAGTGAGAATTTGCACACAATTATTTGGCAGTTCAAACATTAATTTGACCAAATAATTATCAAAATAACAATATAATTAAACAGCCCAGTTGACTGTTAGTTTTCCACACAACTTGCATGTCTGTAATTTTAAATTATACATGAAGCCATTGTACAGCTGTAAAGCCCATCATAACTCTCAAACACATGAGTGTGAATGGAGGCCAGTGTTGTCTTGTGAAGTGCCCAGCTCATCCTTCTTTGGCCTGTGGCCCCAAGGGAAACATTAGTCTCTTAATGCTTTGTCATCAGCACAGGTTAATGGACCTCACAGTAGTCTGTTAAAGAGAGCTGGATCAATAAAAAAGTGTGTGTGCAAGCCGATAAGGCCTAAAATAGCAACGTTTTTGTTTTGGATCATTTGACCAATTCATTCTGGCAATTTACACAAATATT